>JAQQTO010000063.1:122322500-122922500 GCA_029884595.1 Ormosia semicastrata | reverse complement strand
TTCTTCTCTCTTTTTTTCCTCTTGTCTATGAGTAACTAATTTTTATTTTACTTGGGTGAAATGGTGAAGCTCTTGGTAATGAAATAATGTTAAATTAATCTTTTTCTTATACTTAAATGATATATTATCAAGTGGTCATTATATGTATTGTATTTTGTTTCCAATAATTTTAGAAACCCTTCTTGTAAAGTGGAGGTCTTGATTTGTTGTAGACAAGATATTGACACAATGAATGTTTGAGCCCATTTATAAGTGGTGGTGATAATATATAATTAAAGGAACCATAATATAATTACATATATAATCTTAAATGAATGTTGAATGTTGTATTTTACGATTGAAACCTTCATTATGCATAGATTCTAATTGAGTTATAAAAAGAATTAATATTGTCCTTAATTTATTTACTAATAGTAGATCTCCTAACCTAAGCAAAATCCTTTTTATTTGTGACCAGGTTTTATTACATTTATTATTGTAACAAAATCTTTTCATTACCTCAAAGAATTTTTCTTCATCAATTCCCAGTGGATCAACCTCAAACTCCCAAGAATTTATTACTTGAAACAACATGCACTTAGGTTTTCAACTTATAATCCGCATCATAGAGCATTGCTCTCAACAATAACCAAATTTACATATAAGCACGCAAATCACACAACACAAGCAGAAAGGAATAGGTCGTGATAAAAGGAGAAATACTATATAGACACATAGCTCAATATCTCATGGAACCTCATTGCCTCAGTGAGTGAAATAGTGGATGATTACTGTTACCAAACAAACACAGAGGATGATTACGGTGGGCATAATCAATGGAAGTATAGAACCAGCCAATGGCAAAGCTCAACACAAGGAAGAACAATAAGACCCCTCTGAAGGTAAACCAGGAAAATCTGGTATTGGAATATCCTAGTAAGGACTTTCAAAAGAATGGTTATTGGCAGGACGATGCTTACCACCACTGCTCAAGCTACCACCAAGGCGTGGATTTGGGTGATTGTCATTGTTGTTGTTGTTGTTGGAATCGGGTAGAACTTGGACTTGGAGTTTGAGGCCTTGTTGGTAGTGGTTTGATGGGCCACATATGAAGTTGCGAGTGTTTCTGACAAGAGTGACTCAACCATAAGGCCAATAAAGCCCTTGCTTGAGGACCCTGAAATTTTTTCAAAATTTAAGGCCCCTTAGTTTGATAATATTATATTTATGATTCAAAAATTCAAAGCTTAATAAGACCGTGCTTGTGGAAATTAAGCGATTAGTACATGGTTTAATTTAGATGAGTGGATATGGAGACAAAGAAATAATGTATGTATATAAACAAGCAATAACCATTTGATACATAATTATTTAATAAAAATAAATGAATAAAAAATTGCATAATTGATAAATTAAAGAACTTAAATGAACAAATTAAAAAATAAAAATAAAATTGAGAATGTACATAGAGTAAAACTTAATCAAGAACATGTATGAAGTCTATTTGATAGAGATTATAATCATTGACCAAATATTCACATTTACTGTGGAGAGAAATTAGGAGTCCATTGTTCTCAATAACAACTAAATTCACATATAAGAATGTGATAAAAGATGAAATAATAGATAGACGCATGGGTAAATATTGTTAGGATTGAAGGAGCTCAAAACACCAGGGAGACCTGCATTCTATGGGCTAAGCGAATAATCACATAAGTAGATTTGACACCATATTTTAACTAAAAATTTTAAGGCAGTTAATTTATGTATCTAACTACTTATAAAGTATCCATTTTGCCTATTCCTAAACAATGAGACTTGGAACTCATACTTAAATTCTTAACAATCTTTTCCTTAAGTGTAAGTCCACACATAAGGTCACTACACAAAAAAGACACTTACTATCGAGTAGAGTAACAATCAACGGTCTTACCCAAAAGGTGATTTTACTTCTCTAATAGGATGAGCAGTCATGAGAACACCAACAACCGTGATAAAGATACTCGCTCAAACCAAACTTGTGGCTCTAATACGATTTGTTAGAAAAATGAGAGCTCAAAATACTAAGGAGATCTAAAATTAATGGACTGAAAGAGGAGCAACATAAGTAGACTTAACACGACATCTTGACCCAAAACCTTAAAACAGTAAGTTTATGAGTCCAACTACTTATAAAATTCTCACTTTGTCTATTTTTAAAGATGTAGGGCTTGAAACTCATACTTGAATTACCAACAAATATGTCGTGGAACCTCAATACTCTGAATGAGTGAAATAGCGAATAACTACTGATACCAAACAAACACACAGGATGATTACCTCGAGTGTAATCAATGGCACCAGCCAATAGCTGAGCTCAACACTGGAACAATAGTAAGGCCTTCCACAAGTAAGCTCGAAAGATTTGGTACTGGAGTATCTAATTAATGACTTACACAAGAATGGCTCTTGCTATGACAGTTCTTGCCACCACTGCCCATGCCACCGCAAGGGCATGAATCTGGATTATTGATGTTGTTGTTGAAATTGGCCAGAACTTGGACATGAAGTTTGAGGCCTTGTTGGCAATGTTTTGATCGGTCACATGTGAAGTAGTGAGTGCCAAGTTCAGTGAGGTAGACCACAGTGTTTTCTGACAAGTGTTACTCAACCATAAGGTCAATATGAAGCTTGAGGCCCTTGAATATTTTTTAGACTTTAAGGTCCCATAATTTAATAATATTATAATTAAGATTTATATCATAATTATATTTATTCATAAGAAATTATATTTGTTAACTTTCTTAATTTAATGCCTAATAAATCTCATTATCTCTTTCCTTGGTTTATGAAAATATATGCGGGTGCAGGCATGGAAGAATCGTGTGTGCGCGCTGCCTATACATGCTGCATGCATCATTTGTGTATGCAAATTGTTGTCTACGCATTTAGCGTGCGTCTTCTTTGCGTATAACATGTGTCATCTGTGCGTGTAATGTATAACGTGTGTTATAATAATTTTATTAAATAAATTAAAGGACTCATTATTAAAGTTTAACCTTAGGCTATCAACTCTCTTAAGCCAGCTCTGTAAGTTCCCTTGGGGGGACAAGGAGGGCTGCCGCCTTGGCCGCCTCCTCCACCCTTGTAGCTACCAACTTGTTTTGGATTGCTGTTGATGTTGGATTTGGTGAGAACTCGAGATTGGAATACGGTGGTGTTTAGGTCTCATCCCAGTTGGCTGCCATAAAAAAAAAAAAAAAGCCATTGATGTTTGGCTGCTCAAGAAAACAATGTTTGATAGAATTGAACTTTAAAATTAAAATGCAAACACAAGGAAAAAAACAACAACAACAAATAGCGGTTACAACAATAGATAAAGAAATAGTACTAATAACGCTGAAGGTGAAATGCCCGGGTGACGGCAGTGGTGTGTTAGGAACATACAAAAAATCTAGAAGTCCCGATGGCGGTGGTGCATCAAAATCTGGAACAGTGGAAGGCCCCACCGATAGCAGTGGTGTGGTGTGTCAAAATTTGGAATAGTGGAAGGCCCTGACAACGGCCGTGCATCGAAAAAATATAGAACAATGAAAGACCTGGGCGGCGGTAGTGATGTGTTAAGAAAATTTGGAAGTCCCAACGGCGGCGATGTCTTAGGAAGAAAAGGAAAATCTGAAATACGTTAGTAGTTTCAGGAGGCTCAGTTTGAGGTGGTTCAACAAATAAAAAAAAATGGTTACGACATTCTTTTTTGGCTGTGAAATCGAAAACGACAAACTCAACAAAATTTTACATGTATGAAAACACTGCCAGATCAAATTGAACATTTAAATTAATATGCAGACACACAAAAAAAGGAAAAAAAAAGTGGTTAATGTTTGGTTGCCAAGAAAACACTGCCATATGAAATTGAACATTTAAATTAAATGCAGACAAAAAAAAAAGCAAGCGGTTAATGCTTGATTGCCAAGAAAACACTGGCATATGGAATTGAACATTTAAATTAAAATGTAGACACAAAAAAAGAAAACAACAACAACAAGCGGTTATGGCAATCTGTTCATCCTTTAGATGAGAAAATGAAATGGAAAATGAAAATCACATCATATTCTCAAAAGGAAGGTCCTGCTAGAATTAAAATGAGTGGAGATATCGATAAAGAAATAGTACATCATCACCATCGCTGGTGTTGATGGTAGTAGAAGAGTTGATCGGAAATTGGAACACCTGCGGAAGCTCGACCTGCATATCAATTCATTATTTTTATTTTTTAACTATTTGATTTAAAAACTAAATGTCTATAATAATAATTTAATAATTAAAAATATCACCAAACAAAAATATCATATATTAAATAAAATATTGTTTGATATCATATTTAATATATGAAATAGACGGAAAACAACGAGCTAATCCCTTTCGAAAAAATGCAATAGCATTAAATTTAGTGTTGTGAGATGCTAGAATTTTTTGTAGAAATCAACGATATGTTAATAATGTAAATTTTTACCAAATTTTTTTTGGTGTTTCATTTTTAAAAAAACTAATTAATGTTGGTGTTAACTAGATATTTAGAAAAAATTATTAAAAATTAATCACCCTATTAAAAAAGTTTAATGACTAATACTAGTTAGAATTATTCATTTGATACAATCTCTTTATTCATTAAAATGACACTCTACTTTTCTCTTTCTTTATTAAATAAAGTGTAAGTTTTATAAATATGTCCTTAAATTAAATTATTTTAAATTGCAATAATGCTGAATTTTTTATTCAAAAATAAAAGGTGGAAATTGTTAACATTTAGGGGTGGACACTTTCAGAGAAAATCTTACCTTCTCTTTCTTTCACTTTTTTTAATGCCTTTAAGCCTGTCGACTTTGTTGGGCCTATCTCCTAATAGCCTCCGATTCTCCTTCAACTTTGCTACTTCCTCTTCCTTTCTCGCTTTTTCAGCCTTCAAGATAAGCTTCTCTTCCTCTTATGTTCTCACAGGTTCCTCTATCGTATCTTCAAGTTCAATTTCATGGTATCAGAGTAGAGGGAGAAGAGAAAGATGAGAGAAATGGAAAAACTTGTATATTGATATAATAAAGAAGTAAAAAAATACAATGGATAATCTTAGCTTATATAGCCAACTAATTCAAGTAAACTAACTAACCATTAAAACTAATTGTAGAGAGTGAGAGAGGAGCACAAGATTCAAAGGAAAACAGAAGAATACACGCTTTTTGCTGGATTCTTTGTTTTGATCAAGATGTATTTCCAATGTTTCTTAAGTGGGACTTGGAGATATCTTGTGTGTACACCAACCTGTTTGGTGATTTGCTTCTTTGATTTTTTTTTTTCACATCAATCAAAAATCGTCCATGATGGTTAAGTGTGGATGTGAAAAGTAAATGGGAATGTTAACTTATTATGTTCTTACTTCATTTAATAAATATATTACAATTAAATATATTAATAAATATGTTATTTTATTCTTTTGCTTACTAACTTAACTTTGGAGCTTCTTGACTTTTTAAAAGCTTCGCCTTTAATTAAAAAATATATTAATATAATAAATTAATAATTATAATTATAATTTATAATTATTATAATATATATATATATATATTATATTATCATCTAATTAAATAGTGTAATCTACACCTTCCACTTTCGGGTTTAAAATAGTTAGATAGGTTGAGTTAGTTTGAATTTTTAGTTTTAATGGTTAATTAGTTTAAACAAGCATGAATTAGTTGTTTGGTATATAAGCCAAGATTACCCATCAGTTTTTAATTCTTTATTCTATCAATATACAAGTTTCTTCATTTCTCTCATCTTTATCTTCTCCTCTATTAACATTTTTTCATTGAATAAAAAATGGAAATAAATTAACAATTCCCTATTTTATTATACTAACTAGATTCAAAAATGACACTGATTTATTATTAAATAAAGTGTAAGTTTTATTAATGAGGTCCCTAATAATGAAATTATTTTAAATAAATAAGCTGAATTTTTATTCAAAATGAATGGTTTAGAGAAATTGTTAATGTTCTTCCATTGAAAAAAATATACAGGAAGAATATTATAAATTTATTTTATTATACTAACTAGACAAGCAGTGATTTATTATGGGAGACAAGGGAAAGCACAAGGCTGATGAGGATAATAATAAATGGTTCAGAGTAAGATAATGTTGAGGATAATAATGAATGGTTTAGAGTAAGAGAAGTGTCTTTCTTTGCGAAAAATTATAACATGTTCCATAAATAATATTCACCATTAATTTTAAACAAACTTACATAATTTTTTAATTATCAATTTAAGGTTAATTAAAAAGATCTATTTTGGAACATGCATTATTTTACTTTAAGCATATGTAATAATTTGCCCTTACTCTAGATTCATATAAGAATTTCTCGTATCAAAAAGTGAGTAGTTTTTTTTTGAGTTTTTCTTATGAATTTTTTTAACAAGTGTCTTAAAAATATTTTTAAAAAAATTAAAATTAAAAAACTTCAGATAAAAAGAAGACATTCAATAAAATCAAAATTGAAAAAGATACATTTTCATTTAAAACTTTATATATATTGGAATCCTTAGCAAAACCTTTTCTTATAGTTGGAACAACCTGAAGTGGACCACTTTAAATATTATTTTTTGGCCAAGTCGAACTTCTGACTATGGACTTCAGTTTTTTTTTTTTTTTTTTTTTTTTTCTCATTTTTCTTCTAAGTCAAAGATAGTGAAAGTTGTCCTTTGACTTATTGACTTATTTTTTATTTTTTTATTAATAAAAATATTTTAGTCTCTTATTCTTATTCATTTTAAATTTGGTCTTTATCTTTTTTTTTATTTTTTTAATTTACTCTTTTATTTTGTAAATTGTTTCTATCATTATTTTGTCATCTTTTAACATAAGTATATTGTGTCACTTACTAATTGTGTCATATTATCACCATTAATGACATGTCATTACTTTTATTAAAATTTGTAACGAACAAAATTGATAAATGATTTTCAAAATAAATAGATCAAATTAAAAAAAATAATGACCACATTAAAAATATATATATAAGGGATCAAAATGTCTATTTTGTCTTATTATTATTATTATTATTATAACTAAATAAATTTTTGGCATGTTAAAATCACTTTATAATAGTCCACATAAACCTTTGAGTAAACTAGTATTTTGGTCCTTGAAAAATTGTGTTGACATCAATCTGGTCCTTGAAATATAGGTGACATCAATTTAGTTCATGAAAATAGAAAGTGATATCGATTTAATCCTCTAAAGAAATTGACATTAATTTTATCCTTCAATAATACAAAAATGACATCAATTCAGTCTATCAATTATAAATAGTTTACATCAATTTAGTCTTTAAATGACATCAATTTAGTTCCTTAATCATGTTTTTTTGTATAAAAGGATGATTTTGATGTTATTTTCTATAATTCAAGAACTAAATTGATATCACCTGTATTTCATGGACCAAATTAATGTCAACCTAATCTTTCCAAGACTAAAATAGTATAGTTTACTCCAAACCTTTTAAAGATGAAGTGTTCCAATCAAATAGCACACATTTTGAATGAGTTCCCATTTTATTTAATTGTATTTAAAAAATTCTTCTTAAATGAATATCGAAGAATAATGCAAAAAGAAGCTTATGAAAAAATATTTTTTGGAGGAAAAAATAGTTGTAATAATTGTCTAGCTTAAATAGAATATAATCATTCCTTGAATGAAGTAGGTGTATGAAATTATGAAAATTAAAGTAGTTTTATTGAAATTATGAAAATTAAAGTAGGTGAGTTAAGTAAAGGATTTTGAAATAATTAATTTATTTAAATTTATAATTATTTTATACATAATTTAAATTTATAATTAAGTAATATGTATAAATTATAATTGTATTATTGTAAAAAGGTTTTATGGTAAATAAGATAGTGCTTCGTGAAAAAAATAAGGTTGTGTTTGGTAGACAAGATAAGAAGAACTTAATAGTATTAGCTACTACTATTAGACTTTATCATGTGTTTGGTGGTTTAACCCGATAGTATAATCAAATCAGGTCAAACTTTATTATCATATTCTAACCTGATTATTTTATCTTCTCCCCTACTCCCTGATTAGACCTGATAGGATATTTTTTCCTTCCTTACCCCTCAACTTCATCCCTCTCAACCCAAGCCTCTTCTCTGCCCAGAACTCCATCCCCACCACTTGTAACAACCACCGTTCCGCCTCTACCACCACCGAACCTGCAACACGGCCGTCCACCTCTGCCACCACTGGATCTGCAATGTGGTCGTCCACCTCTTCCAACATCGGATCTACAACCACTGTCCCACCTCTGCCACCACTGGATCTGCAATTGGCTGTCCACCTTTGCCACCATCAGATCTGCAACATGGCCGTCCACCTCTGCTACCACCAGATCTACAACATGGCCATGAGAAGATATGGTGGTGGGTGAATGGAAACCTACAAAATGAAGGCTTTTTTTCTTCTAATTATTTTGACTTTGATATGAATGGAAACCGTGGATTGGAGGTTGTGTCTGGGACGACAACGACATCAAGAGTAGAATGAGTCCTTTGATGGAGCAAATTTAGAAGCTTTCATGGTTTCGATGAGGAAGGTCTTGTCAAATTCAAAAGCCTAAATTGAATTTGGAGTTCATTCTTAGTACGCCCCGCCAGAATTGTCTTTAAATCATCCACCTCGATCTGACGATGACGACAACAACAGATCATGACAACTCTAGTAGTGGTCCTCGCCACTAATCAACAACTCTGTTTTACTATTTCTTTTTTGTTTTTCAAAAATTATGTTTCTCTTTTGATGGTACCAAACACCTTCGTACTAAACTTGGGTTGTATTTGCTTGATATGAATGGAAATTTACAAAAGTGAAGCTTGTTTTAGAAGGCTTTTTTCCTTTTTAAAAAAATTTATTTTGACTTTTATGTTAAAGGGCATTGTGGTTTGTACAAAAAATATTATACAATCAATTAATTTATCTTTTTGGTTATCAAACAAAAGATAAGATTAAGTTTTATCATGTTAGTCATATTATCACATTTTATACTATCTTATTATCTTATTTTATATTATATTATTATGTGTACTAAAGAAAGTCTAAAATTATTATTGATGAAGTAATATGTAGAAATTATAAAAAGATTAAAACATAATTTTCAATACACGCAAGACTTCTTTTAAATCAACTAATAGACTCATTGTTAAGGCAATTTACTTAGGAGCTCGCTTAATTTCTTAAACTTGATTAAGTCGATTACAAATAAAATTATCAACTAGTATTTCTTTTATTTAGATTACTTAGAATCTCACTTAGCAATAATTGTTTAACGTTGTTTAAGCTAATTAGTATTTTGTGAAAATTAATCATTAGTATTTGGCTTGTTTTGTATGTTTTATGAAAATCAATCATTATTCGTTGAGGTTTGTTTTATTAATTTATTTAGCAGTTCACATACTAATTTTAAAATTCGAATACTTAATATTATTGATAAAGTTCATCTAAGGTCATAATTTATTTTTACTGCAACTAATCATTATTGAGCTCTCGTAAGGAATTTTTGTCATAGTAGAATTTATAAATTTTACAACTATGTAATGGTTATTAACAATGCATAAAAAGACATGTAAAAAATTAAATAAAAAAAGAAAGTTTTCTTTTTATAAAAGTATAGTTTTATATATTTATAAAAAAAAATTCTTAATCTTAAAGTGGGAATCAAAATTCAAATTTTAGAGAATAAATTTTCTTTGTGAACTGATATTATATTTATAAAATTATTGCACAGTACATCACACTGTATTAAAAAAATTTGGTGCTTTATGCATAGATTGAGGCTGTAAATAAGTATTAAACATACAAAATTGAAAACGTTGATGATGTCATAAAAAACTACCAATTCTTTTCAAAAAAAAATTTTCGATCTCCTTAAAGTTTAGTTGTTCAAAATCGTTAACCATGGTCGTACCAAAAACAAAAATTGTTAACCATGTTTAGAGAATACATCCACAGGAAGAGAGGAAGCGGTTAACCACGGTTAAGGGACTGGGGGTTGTTGCCATTTGCCACTAATCAATCGCTGGGGCGGTGGGGTTCCTCACTTCCTCTATCGATAAAGCAAAGAGAGAAGAAATCACAGATTTTCCATCAACCCTGAACCATAATCTACAAATCCCCCTCTTTGTAAGTCTCAAAATGAATTCTTTTTCTTCTGGGTTTTGAGTTTTCTTCGTTTGGGTCATCTAGGAAATCTCTGTTTCTGTTCAAAAATGCTAGATCGTAAATTAGGATAATGTTTTTTTGGATATGTAATTGTAAAGTTTTGATTTTTCTCTTTCTTTTTATATAATTTTGATCAAAATTATTTTCCATGAAGTTTTGGCTTGTGTTAGATCTAGTTGATGAAGAAGCCACTCAAATTACATGGTTTTCTCAATTTGCAACCTGGAATATTTGGCATCAAATTACATGCTACTTGGGGTTTTAACTTGTTTGTTAATATATAGTTTTGATTTTTCCTTTATTTTTTTGTCTTTTGAAACACAGAACTTGAATATTCTTCTTTTCATTGATTTTTCTTCTAATTCAGGCTTGTAGGGCTGCTGGCTTTACCCAAATTTTCTGTAGCTGTTCTTTCACTTGAGAAAAAAGACAATTATATATATTTATCCTAATTCTGGGTTTCTTGCAAATTGTTATGTCATTGTCTTTCATATGGATTCTTATGATAACTTGTGAAATCACATATTATAAGTGCTGAGGAATCAAAGAAAATAACCTATATAGTCAGGATTTAAGCCTACTCATTGATCTGTCAATCTACGATTGATTATTCACCATCTTATTTACACTATTTTAGTTTTGGTTGAGTATTTTGTGTTCTAATCTTTCCTCTGATGTGTTTACAGGTCAATATTAAGAAGAGACCAACAGAGTTTCCATATTTGTACCTTCCTCTCTGATTGATCAAGTTGACACAGCAATTCTGCTTTTTGGTTCCCCATGTCCATGTTTGTTGATTCTGCTTGATTGAAAAACAATCTAGTGTCCACTTAGCTAAGTTTTGAGCTTCAACAGTTGCAACACAATTTTTATCAGTAATTTGATATCCCAAAAGGACTCTCAGCATTGATCAAAATGGGCCTTTCAAGTCTCCCAGCACCATCTGAAGGAGTATTATGTGCACTTTTGGTAAACACTGTACTGTCAATATCTATATTTAAAGGCATTGTTCAGACAATCCTACACATTGTTGGTATCCATCTTTCATCATCATCCACTTCATCACCTTCACCAGATACCTCCCAAAACCCACCTGAGTCATTTGAATTCCAGCTTAGTCCCTCTGAGAGTTACATTGAAGAGTTTAGAAGCCGGACACCAACAGTTAGGTTTGACAGTGTGTGTTGTTGTAAACAAGCTGAGCATGATTGCACTGTATGTCTTACTCAGTTTGAACCAGAATCAGAGATAAACCGCTTATCTTGTGGCCATCTCTTCCATAAAGTGTGCTTGGAGAAGTGGTTGGACTACTGGAACATTACATGCCCACTTTGCAGGGCTCCCTTAATGCCTGAAGATGATACATCTTGCTTTTAGTAAGCAATGAGTGAGCATGCAAATAAGAGAAAGTTTCATGTACAGTGTAGTGTACATATTTTGGCCTTTTATGATGTAGAGCTTGTGGAGGGTTTTGTTTTCCTTTATTTCTGTCTGTGCTCTTTAGCACTAGTGAGGGATATACTTTTTGCTTGCAAATGATGTTTGTTCATAATGCCCTTCTTGTTCAGAGCCTTAAATTCCATATTGGGCGTTTGATCCTGATATGGAAGCATGAATTGTAGAATCCTTTTCTTTTGCCCTCTAAATACTTTCATCACCTTGTATATTTAGTGTACCGTGTGGTTGACAATGAGTTTCAGTTTTTACAAAACAATATAAACTATTTTACTATATACTATGTATATCTTGCTTTATTGATTATTACATATTAGAAATGGCGTGCTTCTTTTTTGGGTTTTGCTTTTTCTGTCAAAATCTCATACAATAAGCCGACCACTCAGCCGCATGACAGATAGCACAAGAAAACAAACCGATATAGGACTTGTATCAGTGGTGCTATGTTTCCAGTTTTAAATTAATGACTTTATAGCTGGGCCTCTAGAGAAGGGAATATAGTTTTGCAAACTACTTTTTTTAGCTTGCAAAATATAAACATTGAAGTGGAGTTAGTTAAAGTGTAAATGGGTCGAGTTAATAAGTTATCATGTCCAAGTAGAAAATTGTTGAGCATATGTCTTAATTTGAATTTCATGAGGTGAAAGCGAACTGTCTAAATGTCACTGCCGAGAAGTATACAGAGACATAGTCTGTTTAACATGTGAGCGGTTTGATTAATTAAAATATATTTAATTTTATTTAATTTATTTATAAAATTATTTTATATGTTACGATAATGTTATAATATTATAATTGTATTTTTCATTTAATATATAGTTTAAATATAATATACGTATTTTGATATATATAAAACATTTCTCTTAATATGATATTTCATTGTAGATTTGATTAAAATAATTAAGTCTAATTCAATCTTGAAAGTTAGTTTTTGGGAGAAGGATTGCTCAAGTAATTATAAAAATTAAACATTTACGGATAGTGTGATAAATTCTAATACCATATTAAAATAATTAAACTTAATTTCACTTCAAAAATTAATCTATTGGGAAAGGATTTTTCAAATCATAATAAATAATACTTTGCACATATAACTAATCGTTGTGGGACCTTATCAGATTTTCCAAATATAGAATTTGGCCTCTAGGAATAATCATCTATGACTTTAATGTAAAATTCGGAAAGTGTCAATTAGTACCACAATAGAATGGGGCTCAATAATAGAAAGAAAAATAAAAATTGCTTTGATTTGCACCATAATTCTTTTTTATTAATGGAAAAATGCTACATTTGTGGCAGTCGGCATATAACAACTCTACCGCCCGCCTGATGGTGACACTGAATAGAAATTTAGAATGGCGATGGCTCGTACAGTTATATCCTTTCTCATAGACTATATAAAAATTTAATCATCATTATTCATTTTCTTTTTTTTTCTTCCTTTTTTTTTTTCAATCCCATCAAACAGCCACTAGCATTTTTGTTAAAAATATGTATAGAAATTTGCAGCACACTTAACATTTCCGATCTGCATATAGGGCAGTTTGGCAGGAAATTTACTTCATTATCTTTTTCGGTAATGTTATTTACACTTAGGTTTCATTTAATCGAAGTATCAAACATATTTAACTACTTAATTACTTGCAGATAAGTATTCATTGAGATAGCAAGAGTGATTGATTAACCATTTATGAAGCATACTTAGCCAATCATATACATATATTAACCAATGAATTTAAAAGATATTATTGATAAGAAATTTGTGATTTAAATTTGTATTTAACTATAAATGATTAAGTAGTTAAATTTGTATAATAATTGGTTAAGTGTAAATTTGTGAAAATTATATGTAAAAATAGTTTATGTAAGTAATATTGTTTATACAAAATAATATTCCACTCTTGAATACGGAGTGAAACGTGCTTGACTTTTGACTAAAAGTTTTTTAATTAGTCTTTATGCGTGTTTGGGCTAATGCATATACTTGGAATCTGTAAAAATTTACTCAGTGTGTCAATTTTGCAAACAAAATGTTGTCTTTTATGAGTTTTATGCTTATCATTGTTTTGTTAAATCTTAGGCTACCAAGGAGATCCTTCTCCAAGGCAGGCTTAGAGATGGTTTGTACACATATGATCACTTGTTGTCAACTCCAACACCTACTGGTTCCTCTTTGTCTACTACATCTTCTTCTTTTTGTATTCCTTCTTGTAATTCTGTTGATGTAAATACTGTGACTTGTAATTCTCATGATAATGTTTTTTATTTGTGGCATGCAAGATTGGGCCACCCTCCTCCTAAAACCATGTATCAAGTTCTCAAACAATGTAATTTTGATGTTTCTTCATATTGCTCAAAATCTGTTTGTCCATCTTGTTGCATGGGTAAATCCCATTGCTTACTTTTTTCAACTTCTACTACTGCTTATGAACCTTTAGAACTGATCTTTTCTGACATTTAGGGACCCTCACCTATGCCTTCTATAACTAGTTGTAGATATTACATTGTCTTCATTGACGCATATTCTAGATTTAGTTGGATTTACTTACTACATGCCAAGTCTCAAGCACTTTCCACATTTATTCAATTTAAAAACCATGATTGAATTACAACTAGGTAGAAAAATAAAATCCATGCAATTTAATAATGGCAAGGAATACCTAGCTTTTACACCATATTTAACATCTCATGGCATTCAACATAGGCTTAGTTGTCCCTACACTCACCAACAGAATGGGTGTCCTGAGAGGAAACACAGATACATTACAAAGATAGGCTTGACATTGTTAGTTCATTCTTATCTTCCCTTGAAGTATTGTGGTGATGCCTTTCTTACTACCGCCCACCTTACAAACAACTTGCCTACACTAATTCTTAAAAACCTCTCTCTATTTGAAAAACTACTTCATAGAAAATTGAATTACTCTCTTTTCAGAACCTTTAGTTGTGCATGTTACCCATTTCTAAGACCTTATAACAAACACAAACTAGACTTTAGATCTCATAAGTGCGCATTTCTTGATTACAGTAATAATCACAAAGGGTATAAGTGTTTATCTCCAAATGACAAAATCTATTTTTGCAAACATGTTTTGTTTGATGAGTCCATTTTTCCATTCAAAAGTCTTGTGTAAGCTTTTGTCCCTTCTCCTTCCTCTGGTTCAAATTCCAATTCTGCACCATGTATTCCAGTTATTCATTCAAATGCTCAGAATATGTCATATGTTGATATTCAGCCTGCTTCCACTCCTGTTTTGCCTACTGTTAAGCATACTAAACATGACAGGTCTAGTTTCAATTCAATTAAGCAATCTAAGTTAGTTCCACCTATCACATAGCCAACATATATTCTAACTTTAGTTGAGCAATCTGATCTGGTGGCACCTATTTTAGAATCAACATCTCTTATTAATACTCACAGTATGATTACAAGGTCCAAAGTTGGAGTTTTTTTACCTAAGGTGTGCACTGCTGGAACTGAGCGTAGTAAAGGTAGCACTAGCTCATCCTGAGTGGAAAAATGCTATGCAAGAGGAGTTTAATGCCTTGTTAGCTAACAGGACTTGGACTCTAGTTCCTCTTCCACCTCATAGAGAGGCTATTGGATGCAAGTGGGTCTTTAGACTCAAATATATCCTAGATGGTTCAATCAACAAGTATAAGGCAAGATTAGCTGCTAAGGGGTTCCACCAGCAAGCTGGTTTTGACTATGCTGAGACATTCAGTCCAGTTGTCAAACCAGTTACAATTTGGGTCATTCTGACTATTGCTCTTAGTCATAACTGACCTATACATCAGCTGGACTTTAACCATGCTTTTCTTAATGAGGATCTCACGAGGAAGTCTACATGCAACAGCCTCAAGGTTTTGTCACAAGTTCCCCTTATTTGGTTTGCAGGCTGGATAAAGCCATTTATGGACTAAAATAGGCCCCTCGAGCTTGGTTTGGTAAGCTCAGTTTCATCCTTTATCAGTTTGGTTTTCAGTCAGCCAAATGTGACATCACTCCTCAAGCCACTGTGTTTGTCCTGGTATATGTTGATGATGTGATTGTCATTAGCAGCTCATCTCTTGCCATTCAAAATTTGATTGCTGATCTTCACTTTACATTTCTACTCAAAGACTTAGGTGAATTATATTATTTTCTTAGCATTGAAGCTAAAAAGCTAAAATCTGGTGGTCTATATTTGTCTCAAGAAAAATATGTCACTGATCTTCTAACCAAGGCTAAAATGCAGAATTGTAAGCCTGCTCCCACACCAAAGACTACTGGTCTGAAATTATCAGCTTATGGCAGTATATCTATGCATGATCCATCCCTCTATAGGTCCATTGTTGGTGCATTACAGTATGCAACCATAACCAGACCAGAAATTGCTTATTGTGTTAATAAAGTTTGCTAATTTATGCATCCTCTTCTTGAAAGTCATTGGAAGGCTGTCAAAGGGATACTGAGGTATCTCAGTGGTACTGTCAATCATGGTCTTCATCTTCGAAAGTCTTCTAATTTCCAGCTTTATGCCTTTTCTAACTCTGACTGGGGGACAGATCCAGATGACCGAAAGTCTACTATTGTCATTATGTCTATTTTGGTAGCAATCTGGTTTCCAAGACCTCAAAGAAGCAGACTGTGGTGTGCAAGTCCAGCACTGAGGTTGAATACCGCAGCCTAGCCTCTGTCATGACTGAATTATTATGGATCCAAGCTCTTTTAAGTGAGCTTCATATTGCTGCTCCAGCTCCTCATATCTATTGTGATAATCAAAGTACTGTGTTGCTTACTGCAAATCCAGTTCTTCACTCTCGGACAAAGCATTTTGAGTTAGACTTACATTTTGTTCATAAGAAGGTTCAGCAAAAATTGGTAGCAGTTAATCACATTCTAGCTACAGAACAAGTAGTTGATATCTTTACAAAGGTAGTCTTAAGTTCATTGCTTCATATGCTCAAGAGCAAACTCAGAGTTAAAGATTTCACTTTCCCTGAGTTTGAGGGGGCTGTTAGGAGGAGTACATCTCAGCACCTATTATAGAGTTTGTTACTAATCTTGTTATCAGTTGGTTAGTTAGTTTTTCAGTTACAATGTTAGTTAGTCTGTTGTGGTCTGTATTAGTGGTGTTGTAGCACTATAAAAACCAGTGTAATACTCTTTGATTAGTGAATTAATTCATTCGTTCCATTCTCAGATTCATCTCTCTTTCTCTCTCTTTTGGTTTTTCTTCATTCATATGATTCAGATCTGATACCTTTCATTAAGAAAGAGCTAAAAGTGCATGACTTGCCTATCCAAAAGTTGATACACTTTTAACATCTCTATACACTTACAAGTGTCATGTTATTGTACATTGAATTAGCTTTTTCTTTTAATAACTATATTCATTACATTAAAAATGTGATAACAAGTTAACTTTTAAATTGTACATGTAAAAGCCTTAAATATAACAAATAAAAATCTTAACAGAAAAAAATCAACTGCACCCTATAATTGTTAATTTTATGCATATATATATATATATATATATATATATATATATATATATCTTATATCATATATATATATATATATATATAGGATCTTACTCAATTGAGAGGAGTGTTTATTGTGAGAGGTGAGAGAGTGAATATTGACCATTGGATCTTTTATGAATGGTCAAGATTAGAACATAAATGCATGTGACTTTTTTAAATGGTCACATGACATTCAAATAACTTTTAATCTTGACCATTCATGTATGGTTGTATAGTCAAGATTTACTCCTCTCACCCAGGGCATATCTAGTGAGAGGAGTTTTTATTATGAGAGGATGAGAGGAGTATATCTTGACCATACAACCATATATGAATGGTCAAGATTAAAAGTTACTTGAAGGTCGTGTGACCATTTTAAAAAGTCACATGCATTTATGTTCTAATCTTGACCATCCATGAAAGATCCAATGGTTAAGATTCATTCCTCTCGCCTCTCACAATAAATACTCCTCTCACCAAATTCACTCCCTATATATATATAATTGAATTTTTTTAAAATCAAACTTTTATTTTGAATCAGCCCACCAAATAGACTCCAATTACGTATCAACTACAATAAATACACAAAAAAATACTTCATGCTAAACCATAAGAAGCAAACATTTCTAAATTAAGGACTACATTACTAAATTAACATCATTGGATTGAGTGAGTTGAACTAAAATTTCTTTATCTTATACATCCCCTAATAGTTTCAAAAGATGACAATAAACTCCACCTAAATTTTCATACTATTTCTTCATTTCTCACAATGTCATTGCAGGTATATCACAACATGTGAAACCTGTTGGAGAGTTTTTAGTTTTGATATACATTACAAAAGTCCAGTAATTATGAGATTAATCTTTCATTTACCAGGAGAAAACTCACTTACTCTAAGAGATTCAAAGTGATTATCATCAGTGATTAGAAGAGAAGGAATAGAACAAATCATGTTTATAGAATAGATTCAAAGCGACTATCATCAGTGTGGAACCTTAGGCAACCAATGGTTTGGGAGTGTCATTGGTTAACACCTAGACTCTTGATCCATATGAGATTGATTTTATTATCACTTGTGATGCTGATATGTGATGGGAATGACACATAGATTAAGTATGTGAGTATTCCTAATTTGATAGATGGAAAAACCTTATGGAGGAGGATAGACACGTTTAAGGGCATTGGTTATAAACTCGCGTAGAAGAGTATTCGATGTGGCGTTGAATGTGTGTTAAATTTCACTTGACATATTTTTACACGCATTTGCTATTCCCATGTATCTGTGAATGGTATATGAGATGGTATTAGTACACTCATTGTTGTGAGATAGAATAGTCCATTCATTGTCAGGTCGTGTTAAATGGTCGGAGCCATACTACTCAGAGGAATACAAGGAATGAAGTTCTTGGTAATAGTTGAGTTTCATGACATTCCACTAACACTATTTTTACTTCATTGCATAATCATATTGCATATCATTTACATTGCATTTGCATGGTAATTGTATGAGCAGCTACCTTATTTAAGGATATTTACGATTGTATAGGTGGTTGTATAATATCGTTGATAGTTTTTATAATGCGTGTTTAGGGATATGATTTGCTTGAGAATAATGCATAGAGTTAGTATATGAGTTATGCTTTAGGTAATGAGCAGTGATTCTTATACCTATTGCAAATATAACTTTGATGTTATGGTTTGATTTATTCTTTGTAAATGGATAAATGCTAGTCTTGGAGGACTTATACTGAGAAATTGTAATTTCTCACCCTGTTTGTATTTCCATGTAAATTCAGGTGGAAGCGTATCAAAGGTAAAGAGGAAAATGTTTGAAGACGCATAGTATAAATACTCTTTTAGGCTAAACTTATATATATTTTATATTTATTTAGTTATTTAAAGTTATGTATGATAGTACGCCATATTGAGGCAGTGATGTATATATATACTGGTTGGATAATGTGGCTCTTCATAATGATTTATTTATATGAATGTTATGGGTTCAGTTTGTTGCATAAGTTTGAAGTAGCATGACTAGTATTGGTTGTTCTTATACATGCTAGATATATTGGAATAGCAATATTAGGATGTTATATTGTATATTAATTAATTTTGGGAATTGAACATGAATCATTGGAATAAAACTTGATTAAACTAATATTTGATTTTGCATTAAAAGAGTTCAAGTGAAATCTGACCCTAACACTTTCATATTATTGTCTTTCATCTTTATCCAATTAATTAAATTTTACTCTTGTTATTTTTACTTATTCTTTTTTATTATTATTTTTACTAACTTTTTTTTATAGTTTGAATAATGTCGATTTGACAAAGTTAATAATTGTTAACATAATCTTCATGGGAATGATACTTAACTCATTTTTATTACTTTTGCGATCCGGTGCACTTGCCAATATCATAACATGTTTTTGGACACTAAATTTGCAAGTGCACCAAATCGTAAAAGTAATAAAAAGTGAGTTAAGTATCGTTCCCACGAGAATTATGTTGACAATTACTAAATTTTCCAAATTATGGTGTGATATCCTTTCACTAGATATCACATTTATAACTGGGGTTAACATATGACATACCTAAGATGACAACATATGGGGGCATCATATAACATACCTCGGATGGCAAAATAACGACGTAAGCAGAGCAATCCGACTCAGATCTCAACTTTACACGTTAACCCCAGAGGCATACTACGATGTATCACAGACCTCGGTCTTTTAGAAAAAAACATTGTGAGATTCAGTGTTAACACTGACTCGGATCCCTTTATCCACCGCATGTCGTGTGCTTCTATCAAACTTAGATACCATGACACTTAGCTATCCCGTCTAAGCGTCATGTTGAGAGTAACTGTTCTGGACCACGATCCGGGATTCTATCCCATGGGTCAACCTGACATGCATCCAGCCGAAATCCGTCGTTAACACCCCAGCGGGAATTCATGGTACACTGTTGGGATCCCATAACAACGGATGTCAGACCACGACATTGGGTAATAGCACATTATAGCGAGATTTGCGCAATGGATAAATCCTATGAGTATTCGTAACTATCAATCATGATCTTGCATAATAATAGCACTCATGACCGCCTTTGACTATTCATAACTGTAGTATCAATACTTTGATTTTATAGGGATCTTCTACAAATATTAAGGGAACATATTGCCCTATCCAACCTCTATAAATACCAAGCTTAATCAGCTTTAACAGGTATCTATTGCTCTTTAGCTTAAACCCTGATTGTGCATAGTTTGACTTGAGCGTTGAAGTGTCTTTGTAGGTACAACCCCCTTCCCGTTTCAATACGTTCCGTTGCTGCGTAAGGAGAAAAACACTATAACGTGCCTACTCAGGTCCAGCTCAATATTCGTTACTGAACAAAATGTATTTATTTTATTTTAATACTTTTTTATAAAATATTAAGACAATTACTTTTTCTATTTAAAAATATTTATCATTTAAGATTTTTAACAAAAAAATTAAAAAAATTATTAAATAGCCTCAATTATAGAAAAATAGATAATTCTAAATCCTATTAGTTAGTTTTCTTAATAATCATCTTAATTATTAATTAAAGAATATATTAATATTTTTTATGTTTCTAAGTCTTTAATTACATTTACTTTTTATTTTATATTTTAATTAAGTATTAAGAGGATTATTACGAGAGATTAAGATTCTCTCCTATTGGTAGAATAATAAAAAAGACTTTTGTTGGAGAGAGAAAAACATAATTTATTTGAAATAAAACTAGTAGATCCTATAACCCGTCATGGTGGGTCCTTACATAACAAAATTTGTACCTATATTTCTCCAACAGGTTGGTCTTATAACAGGAGAGGATCCTTACCTTATTAGGAGAATGTTTTAAGAGTATATAACAAAACTCATCTCTCATTCCATTTAATAGAGATACAAGAGAAAAAGATAAATTTAAAAATATATAGTTAATGTATTCTTAGTTTTTTAAAGTGACAAATAAAATGATACAAAAATTATTATATAAAATAATAGATATTATGAAACAGTGGGAGTATTAAAATGATGTCTAAAGAAGTTATAACATTACTAAAAAAACCAAAAGACATGTGTTTGATCTTTAAGAAAATCTTGAGCATGAAGAGTCATATCATTTCCCTCCATGCCTAAAAAGAATTGGGATCCGAAACGTGCTTACCCATGATGTAGGTCCATGTCTACTCCCAACTCCTTTACCAAAAAGTAAATAAATAGAGAGTCGAACGAAAAATTGATATGTTTTTTGTAAATTTTTTTAAATTTTTAAGAATTTTTAATCATTAAAAGATGTTGTGCTATGTGATGTTAATGTTTGTTATATATTTTTCATTTATTTATTTTTAAAATTTTATTTTAAATTATTAAATATACGTGAATACACATAAATAAATGTCTCACTCATAGATATTATAAATGAGTACTCGTGGAGGGAAAAATGATTGCCCTCACCATAGCCGTCAAAACGGCCCGCTTTGAAAACATTACATAAGGTCGGACTGAATTAATAAAATATCAGTCTAAAACTCATATAATCTAATTTAGCCCGATTCAAAAATAATTTGGGCTAACCCGACCTATTTTTACAGCTATAGCCCTCACCCTACCACATTGACATTCCTAGCCAGAGTAATCCAAATAGCAAGAGACCGGCAGAGTTTTGAGCCACAACTTGGCAAAATGATAAGCAATTTCTCTTTGTAGATGAATATTTGACAATGATCGACCAGCACACCATAAACATGTAAACAAATTTTAAATGAATATATAGTTAATTTGGTTCTCCAAAAATATCATATCGATCCTCCATTTATTAATGACACCAAATTCATCCTTCAATGATAATTAATACTATTATTTTAACTTTTAAAGGGTCAATTTAATTTCATTTTAAAGACCAATTTGACAGAAACAAATGTGATATTAAAGGACCAATGAGTTGTAGCCACCAAAGGTGGGAGGTCTGCGTTCAATTCTTAATTCTCGAATCTGACAAAGTCAATCCCTCTAATTATCTATAAAAAAAATCTTAAAGTACCAATTTGATATCGTGTATATTTGATATATTTATAAATAAAAAACTATTATAATGTTGTGTATATCTTTACAGTACCAAAATAAACATTTACTCTTTTATAAATTCTATTGTAATATAAAAATTGCATATATGATTTTTCTCAAATATGTATTTAAAGAATTTATTAGAGGAAGCACATTCAAAAGAATCTGTGTTTGATACGAAACAACTAGAAAATAGTTGAATACAAAAAAGAAACAATAGTACAGAAATTATTTTAGTTGAAAGCACACAGAACATGATAACGAGCAAACTAGAAAGGCATGATAGAAGTCCAATCTTGTAGACGAAATTGATAAATTTCTGCACGCTAATCTAGCGCCTATATTGAGTACTACTCGAATCTCGCAGCACAAGTTTAAAAGCCAAGACATAAAATTATCACACCAAATCACAAATCTACTTGAGAAATTTAATTTCTCCATTTCCTTAACCGGAAGAGATTTATTTATAGGGTATTTTTTTAAGGACACTGGTTAAAAAATTTAAAATAAAAAATTTATATAATTTTTTTAATTTTTAATACATTAAATATATTATTCTTTATAAAAAAAATCTTCTTTTAAATTATTAACATGTTTCCTAAAAACACTCTTTAAAAAAATCTTTATTTCTATTGCTATGACATGTTTGTCAACTTTTAAATGTCAACGAATTGGGAAGTCATAAAGATGTTTGTAAACGGTGACAAACTGACAATACAAATTACAGGATGCTGAGATGGGAAAGGAATATTCTTGTTTCTGCACTCTGTATTGACTTTCTGAAACTACCATTGACTTGGGTAAAAGAAATTAAATAAAATTATTTAAAAATTATAGTATTTAAATATGACTATATCAATAATTCTCATTATTATTTTTTCTGATAAATAGTAAGGGACTAACTTTGCTAAATTTGAAAATGAGAATCGAACCCGCAGACTTATAATACATTTGATTTATTTTTTTCTGAAGGTTTTGAATATTTGTTTTCTCGTTAGTTTAAAAAGCTGTTGAGTAGACAAATTTAGAACGGATGCTCGCATTTAATGGAGAATCATCATGTGTGTGCAATTTTAGGCCAAATTCCAAATTTATATTATGATTTAACGGAATTTTGTTTTATTTTGTAGTGCAATAAAGTTTTGACGATTTGTAATCAAGAAATGGTATTTAGTTGACAAATTAAACTTGTTAGCGTTTTCTTTTTTTGTTGGTATAATATATAACCGGATTTTATTTGCAAAATAAGATTCTGAAACCCACTAAAAGCACCTAATAATCAAGGCCAAATCAACACCCGAACTGCAATTAATAAGACACTTTGTGATCTTTAAAAATGTTCTTAGGATTTGTATGATAATCATTTTTGCAATTTGATTTAATCAAATTTGAATGCTGATCTTTTGGATTTATGAAATTTTTATTTTATTTTATTTACAATTTTTCAACAGATTTAAATTTGACCAGTATCTTTTTTTTCATCATCTGAAACAGCATTTATTGATAATAAAACTATAGGTTTGTTTAATAAGTGTCTTAATAACACTTATTAAAGAATCAAAAAATATTAAATAAAAAGTTAAACATTTAATATATTAAAAACTTTACTTTTTATTTAATATTTTTCATTTTCTATTCCTTAATAAAATGTCCTAAAGATACTTATTAATAAAATCCTAAAAATATAATTTAAAGAGCATGTTTTTTAGCTGGTTATAAATATTATGTTATGCATCAAACAAAAGTGTATGTATATATATATATATTCAAATAAATCCTTATTAACGAGCATAACCTAAATTGATCAATTATATATAATTTGATCAAAAAAAATGTTTAAAACTTTAAAATACCTTATTATGTCTTCATGTCAACAAAAGATCTAATGTAGAAACTCTTTCAGTTTCACGACGAAATATTTTTTCTATATATTCGTAATTAATATTTTTATATTCAAATAAATCCTTATTAACGAGCATAACCTAAATTGACAATTAGCGCCGAATTTGTAAAAAAAAATGTTTAAAACTTTAAACATACGTTATTATGCTCTTCATGTCAACAAAAGGAGAAAGTAGAAACTCTTTCAGTTTCACGACGAATATTTATCATTTAAGATTTTTTACAAAAATTTAAAAATTTATTAAATAGCCTCAATTATAAAAAAAAGATAATTCTAAATCCTATTAGTCAATTTTATTAATAATCATCTTAATTATTAATTAAAGAATATATTAATATTTTTATGTTTGTAAGTCTTTAATTACATTTATTTTTTATTTAATATTTTTTATAAATTATTAAAAATATTATTATGAGAGATCAAGATTCTCAACTAGAATAACAAAAAAAAAAATTGTTAGAGAGAGAAAGATATAATATATTTGAACTAAAACTAATAATCCTATAACTTATCATGATGAGTCCTTACACAATAAATTTTGTGCTTATCCTTCTCTAACAGGTTGGTCTTATAACAGGAAAGAATCATTATCTTATTAGGAGAATATTTTAAAAATATATAATAAAACTCTATCTCATTCCATACAATAGAGATATCAAGAAAAAATCATAAATTAAAAAATATATAATTAATGTATTCTTAATTTTTTAAAGTGACTAATAAAATGATATAAAATTTATTATCTAAAATAATAGATATTATGACATGGTGAGGGTAGTAAAATGATGTTTAAAAAGATATAGCATGACTAAAATAACCAAAAGACATGTGTTCAATCCTTAATAAAATCTTATACAGGAAGAGTGATACCATTTCGTTCTTTTGCCTAAAGAGAATTGGGATCCGAAACGTGTATATGATGTAAGTCCATATCTACTCCCAACTCTTTTATCAAAAAATGAATAAATAAAAAGTCAAATGAGAAATCCTAAACAGGTAGAATTTTTTTGACAAAATTCTTGTCAGGATAAATTGACGTTATTATTGACTTTTAAATACATAAATAGTATTTACCTCTTTTATTTATCTAACAACTATTCTTAAATCATGAGAAAAGCTGAATGAGTTCCGTCTAACTTTTTATTGGTAACGTAGCATTACTCAACCCGAAATGAGGAGAAGATCCGAAGAAACACGGAAAACATGGGACGGCCCGGGTCCCACATAAAGGTATGATTTTTTTAAAAATAAAGGTTTGGTGTGGGACCCACACGCTATGAGTCGATGACTATTGCCAACTTCAAAGGAAGGTCGCAACACCAACCAAGCGAAGCAAAAGAAACTACTGTGTCTTAGCACTTTCTGTTTCTTTCACACAAAGCTGTGTGTTTGTGCCTCCCCACCCATTGCCATTTTTACCTTTAAACACTGCTCCTCTCCTCTCATTTATATATATTCTCCCTTTTTAGAATAACTCATGAGTCTCTAATTAAGCCCATTCCAACACCCACCCCACAATCAAATTCCAATTCCATAGCTAAAAACTTCCTCCACCTTAATTACAAGGTACTTCTTTCCTTTCGATAATTTGACTTTGTCTTTGTATATCTATTCCGTTTCGGATGCCAAACATATATATGGAAAATATTAATATTAATATGATATGATATGATTATATAGGTGGCGCTCATTTGACCTTTCCATTTATAATGTCTATGGTCCATGGCATGATCATATCATAATCATTATCATAATCTTCAACATGATGTTTCGATTTCGGTTGGTGGTTCTTATGTTGGTAATTTCTACTGTGAGATACAGAATGGCCAGAGCAGAATTGAGTGCTGACTCCGGGAATGGATACACGCTAGATTCAGTGAGGGATGCTTTGGTGAGGCAAGAAGATACCATCATTTTTGGTCTCATAGAGAGAGCCAAGTTCCCAAGCAATTCTCACACCTACGATGAAAACTACACTAAAATCCCGGGTTTTGGTGACTCATTGGGTGACTTCGTTGTTAAGAATACAGAGGCCATTCAAGCTAAGGTTACTAATTACTATTGCCTTATCTCTTGTTCGCTTGTCTATTTTCATGTCATGTCTTGTTTTGTTTTGGTTTGTCAATTTTTAATCATTATTTTTGTGTTGTGTTTTCCTTGCCACATTTATCAACAGTGAGGTCATGAACATTGGTACTATACATATGTACCTATGGTATTGTTTTCTTGACGTGTTATTAGAGTTTTTATGACCAAATGGTTAGGAGGGTGGGTTGCGCATAGTACACGCTTCAAATCCAAAGACTCTTGCTTGAGGAGTGTGTTAGATATAAAAACCATTCTCATTCTCATTCACCTAATAGCTTAAACTTTTGGGAAAGTTTGTTGGTAGACTTGTGCATTGTATACGCTTCAAGCCCAAAGAGCTCTTGTATGAGAGGGTGAGTTATATATAAAACTATTCATGAGTCTTCACCTAACAGTTTAAGCTTTTGAAAGAGTTGATTCTTAACAAGTATGTGCCTTATTTTCAATGAATTTGGCAGATTCTTAAGATTGTAGGTTTAAATGTGGGATGAAAAGATTGTTAACTGCTGTTAAATATGTTACGTAATAGTTTTCTCTAGCATTATAGACTTAAGACACATGTTGAATACGACTTAGAATACCAACAACTGTCTCCAACAAAGCATTCCTAGTAGCATGCTACCTCGCAGTGATGCCTATCCTGTTCTAAGTCCAAAAGGATCTGCTGTCATGCTAACACAGGCAGCTAACTGATAATCACTTTTGGGATCTTAATTTTCATTTTCTGTGTAGTTTTTATTTTTTTTCTCTTTGAAAGAAAGATGGGGATGGAGGATAAATTGAAATTCTAAGTCATTGCAAAATCCATAATTAGTTCTGACTCTTAGGTGTTGAAAATGAGCGGTATCTTTGATAAAGTGATATTCTTACACTGCTCTTTTAACGAGATGGAACTTTTGTAGAACTTCTGCAAGATTTAGTTTATAATTTTCTGGTTCTGTTATTACTTATTAATCAAGTTTCTTCACCTGGGAATTTATGGACTTTATGGTCTCATGCAATCATAAGTGTGCCAAATCTATGGCAATCACCATGAGTGGCTCTTATTTGCTTTGTATTATGTTACTGCATTTGAAAGAAATTATACTTAAAATGATATGGTATATTACAGGCTGGAAGATACAAAAACCCTGAAGAAAATCCCTTCTTCCCAGAAAATTTACCACCCTCACTTGTGACACCTTACCCCTTCACACAGGTAATTCACCAAAACTCTGGTATGATTTTCCAATTTTCATAGTTCATGCAACTTACTAGTAAAAGGATTTTGCTTAAAATTAATTTCATCTTTAGATTTTGCATCCTGGAGCCGCTTCAATTAACATAAACAAGTCCATCTGGAAATTGTACTTTGATGAGCTGCTTCCATTTTTTGTTGCTTCGGGTGATGATGGCAACTATGCACAAACTGCAGCTAGTGATCTTTCATTATTGCAGGTAAGGTTTTATCTGGAAGTTATTTTATGAGTATGTTTATGGATGAATTTATGTAGAGCAATCTTTATAATCAACAACCAGTTTAATTTTTGTCAGAGTTTAATTTAATGCACTATTAGTGTAAAGTTTTTTACACTACCACTCAATCATGCATTGTCATATCATGAAAAGAGTGTGGCTTATGAGATAATTGTTGAGTCAAACTTTTTTAATGACATGGCAATACATGATTAAGTGATATTATAAAAAACTTTTACATTAATAATGGATCAAAATTACATCCTTTGTCAAACAAGCGGTCTCAACTTTCATTTTGTGCATGTATTTTGGTCCAACTCATAAGAGAATATTCAACAGTGGCCTAAAGGCCCTGAACTAATTTTGATTCTTCATTCTATAAAATATCTGCAGGCCATCTCTAGAAGGATTCATTCTGGAAAGTTTGTAGCTGAGGTTAAATTCAGGGAATCTCCTCAAGACTACGAGCCTTTAATTCGTGCTCAGGTATATATGGGTGTAGATTGATGAGTGTTAGCAAATTTTGTTCCACCATTCGTATTTCTATTCTATGATCACTTTCCAAATGCTAAATATACCCTTCTTGGTTTTTTTTATGCTAGTGTAGTTTACATTTAAATTGGTTAACGGTTGGTTTTTGCAGGACAGAGAAGCATTGATGAAATTGTTGACATTTAAGAGCGTTGAAGAGATGGTGAGGAAGAGGGTTGAAAAGAAGGCCATGGTGTATGGGCAGGAAGTGAACCTTAACCGTGGTGATGACAGCAATGGAAAATACAAGGTTGATCCATCTGTGGCTTCTAACTTGTACAAGAAATGGATAATACCTCTTACCAAGGATGTTCAGGTCGAATACCTCTTGCGCCGTCTCGATTGAAGCCATTTCAATGCAACTAGGAAAAAGGAATATGATGTCGTTGTTCAAATGATTAAGGCCTTATGTGATCCTTTATTGCCAATTTCTTGTGGCTGTCAGCTCAGAAAATAATATATGTAGCTTTAGACTATTACTATTAGAGTGTAGATGCTTGGATAAGCATTCACACATATATAATATCAGTTGGTTAATTGGCAGAGAAAGATAAGTATCGAACGATTGATTAATTGGTTCTTGTAAATCTTATCATCATCATCATATATAGTATAATAAACTCAGCATTCTTTTTCTTTAATTTTGGAGGGAATCATTTTGGATCATTGGATTATCAACTCTTTGCCTTTTGACCATTGGATCTTGTACCACATATTAGGGGTGTTTGCTGTTTGGATAGATTCAATTTTGAGGAAAAAAATAATCTGAGTCAAACTAATTCATTTTTATATTTTTAACATTGTTCAATTAATTTTTAATTTGAAAACCAAATCAATCCAAATTAATCAAGATTGATTTGGTTCAGTTCAATTTGGTCCAATCGATTTTTACCCTCAGTTTTAAATTTAGAACCAAAGTTACTTTTTCTTTTAATGGTCCAGTTAATAAGAAGTTGACTTCAAAATTCTAATAGCACATCATGAAATAGATATAAACAAATAAATTGGGCAAAGGATATTCATAAGAACAATAATAAATTAAAATCTTATTCATTGATATATATGTAAATTATATATTATATATAAATTTACATGTGTTCGGTTTAGTTTTATTTGGTTTCGTTTCATAAATAAAAATTGAAAACCAAACCAGTTCAATCAATTTTCATAAAATAAAAATCAAACAAAACCAAAATTAATCGGTTTTTATTTTTATTTTTGCTTCTTTTTTTAATTTTTTCAGTTTAGACCAGTTTTGTTTTATCATAAACACCTTTACCATTAGCTAGTCATCTTTGATGCTTCACTCTTTCGCTATCATTTCTTTTCTCTCTCTTAATTAAACAATTAATATTGAGAGTTGGTAAGCACAACTTATCCATGTATTTAAACTTAGATAGTATTAAAAATAATGAAAAAGAAAGTAACGAGGAGAGTCAAAGATGACTTGTGCAGAGAGCGCAGGTCACACAACTAGTAATGTAATAAGGAAAATTCTCTCCCACCACCAAGTGGTAGAAATAACCCCAAGTAATGTGACTTAAAGTAATTAATTTAGTTGTATAAAAATGATTAATTACATCAGTTTGATAAATGGTTAATTTAATTAAATAATTAATTAATTTAATTTGTGGTTAATTATAAGTAAATAAATGGTTAATTCAGTTTAATAATTAGTTAATAGAAAATATAACCATACTCCTTAAGGGTAGGGTAATGCAACCTATATAATAAACTTGGCATCCTTTTTCTTTGATTTTGGCAGGAATCATTTTGTGCCAAGAGGTGAAGAGTTTGAATTTGATCTAGCATAAATTACCATGTCCCCCAAGTAGTAGAGAAGGTCTAGCTTGCCTTTGCGCAACCCATAGATTGTGTTTTGAGTATATGGCAGAACTAGGTTTTCGAGACAGCGAAACAAGAGGTCCGTTCACTTATGTTTATGGGGCCATCATTCTACCAGAGACTGCACCATATGTCTGAGGCCTAAGTAAAATTCTGGAACACTGGTCCAGTTCATCCGCTAACCCGACACAGCCTATGGCAGACACCAGACAGGAATCGTTTAAGTAGGACGAATGCCTGATAGCTCATGGTGCATCTGCCAACTGCATCAATGCGTCTCTACTCTTAGTGACTCCCTTATAATTTTTTTTGTTTTTTTGTGACTACTCCCCTATAATTTCTTATTAAGTCCATGTATTGTATCTATATCAGTTGATAACTGGTTGTTTATTGGTCTTGCAGATGCCAGTTTGTACTATATCATGCAAGAAAATTATCCCTTCCCTAAACTTTCTTCCGTCCACACAAAATTCAAAAAGTATCTCATTATTATAATTAATATTTAATATAGTTTTCACCTCCAATAAAAGCTTTAATATGAAGACTCATGCTAGAGGAAATGTGCTCTATGGTTACCAAATAAATAAGAAAAACTCTCAAAATCGAGAGAGAGAATTCTAATATTACAAACCACAACTTTACTTAGTAATACAAAAATATTTTCTTTGTAATTTCTCATAGTATCTCACACTAAATAAGTGAGTGACTAATCTTCTAAAATACAATCAGACGCGTAAAGACTACTTTTAACAGTGCTATTTTCATAAACATAAATCTCAATATTGAATCCAAGACTACATATTTAAAATATTAAAATTATTTCCCTCATACCAACACACGTTAGTGTAATACAAAAGATTTAAAACTACTCAACTTTGTCTAATAAGCAACATCATGAAATTCTAATATTAGATAATATTGTTTAATAAATTTAAATCAAAATATCTGCCACGTATATTACATATTTTAAATTATTAAACATGCAAGATATAACATCTTTTGTACAAATATATTTTACAATTGTCTAAATACTTACAAACTTATAATTATTAATATATACAATGTTTCATATTTTGTGTTTTTAAACTAAGTTTTTGGTACTTTAACTTAACAGGTATTACAGGATAGAGATCATGATACTCACCCGCGCCATTTTTTTAAAATTAAACAGACATTTCCTTTCACCCCTGCAGAGAGACATTCGTTCTGTCGCAGGGAAATTCTTGCAAAAACCCATTTAAACGTGAGTGTTTGTCATCCTTATCAACAATATCGTATTATGATAATCTGTGTCTTACATAAAATAATTAATAAGTCAACTTGGTTTTGCAAAGAAGAAATCATAAGATTAACCTTGAAAACTTTTGCTATAGTATTAAGTTCACTAGTGACTAATAAATGGTGTTTTTTTCTTCTTCTTTTTTCTTGTTTTTGTCTTTTAAGTACTTGACAATGTTAACAGATAGTACCCGAAAAAGAAGAAGAAAGAAATGAAATGAGGTGTATTTATTTATGATTAAGTTTAGAGTTGTCATTTTGACAAACCTCAAGCAATGTAATTTAGTCGTTAAAAAAACCAAAAACATAGAACTACTCTTCATGACAGCAAACTTGAGGCATGGCTAACGAATTGAAAGTTGAAACACAGCGACCGGTGAGCAAATTGGATCATCTATATTTTCATCAAGGCCTGGTACATTTTTATGCTAATACAACAAAGATATTTGAAAAATTGTTTAAAGAAGTTTGAAAACAAAACTAGAACCTATTTGGCTTACCCTTGCTAGTGAGAAGCATTGATGGAAGGTATGCCTGTCTCACATGTACGGTTCTCGCAATGCCGTTGGCAGCACCAGTTCAGAGTCAACTTCGTTAAACGGAGAGAAATAGCATTCAACCATGTCCTCTGATACTTCTTTTAAACTAGGCGGGTCCCACTGCAAATTTGGGAATAAAATGCTTCAGATAATTCCCAAGAAAAGAAAATAAAAGAAAAAGTGCTACTGAATTTACAAATGTACACATTCTTGGACAAATAGATACCTTTGGTGCAAAATCTTTATCAATCATTCGTGCTCGAATACCCTACGTAAAGAACAAGTCAAAAGTGAAACCATAAAAACAAATTGACGTTGTTCTTTATGGAAAAGATACTAAGAAAAATCATTACCTCAAAGAAATCAGAGGAGACCTGCTTAGAAGTTCCACGAAGGGATATCCGGTACTCACGTACAAGACATTGATCAAGAGTTTCAAATCTACCTTCACGTATCTGAATTCAGTAGCAGAAATTAAAGCACAAGTCAAAAGCAACTTGAATGAGAAATTAATAAACATGCAAGGGAGATGTAACTCACAGATCGTAAAATAACTTTCAAACTCAATGGGGAGGCTTCTCTTATCATCCTAAGAGTTGTCAAACACCATTGGTCGTAAGATTCAGCTGCCTCCTTCTCCTGACAGACCAGCATTTCATTTTGAAGAAAAAGCAAACTATCAAAAAGTAGTGTAGTCAAGCACCAGATGATGAAAAACACACAATACTCTTGTTACCGTTTCTTCTAACAAAATCTGAAATGTTTAGTTCATTGCCTATTTTTCTGTCTGTATTTGACCTTGTTTCTTGGTTTGGTTGGGGAGACCAGGGGGTCTCATCACCCCTTCTAAAAAATTTTGAACCCAAATCTTTAGTTTACTGCCTATTTTTTTGTCTGGATTTTTCTTCTTATGTTGGGGAGGTGTTCTCAGTACCCCCTCTCAACTGGAGACTGATACGTAGCTAACAACCTGCTGCTCCCACTTTGGATGATATTATGGTGATTTCAGGTGAGACCATGACTTGGCTATAGACAAGTTATTACCTACAGTAGGAACTCCCAAAAATGTCACAACTTCTAAAGATGATACAAGCATTGATGTTTGATAATTTACCAATAATTTTGTATAAGGTTCCTTTAAAAAATGCCTACTTTCAGGAAATTTGCCTTGTCAGCCAAAAAATTAAGATGAAGACAGATACACCAGGTAGGCAGTAGCTATTCAATAAATTACACAATCTTGTAATGATGGTTGATTGTGAATCAAGATATGTTAAATTTTTTATTCAACTCCATCCAGCCTCACCAAAGATCGTGTAGAAAAGATTTAATACAATGCTTACCAAAGCTTCAATAATTTCCTCCACTGTATCGTGGTTGAAACATCTATCAATAGTATCAATCCTGAGTCAAAAATAGAACATAACACTCAGAAGCAGAAAATGACAGCATTTAGACCAACATATGAAACCAAATGAGCAGGGTTCTATCCTCACATAGAAAACAGTGCAATGAATAATTGTAGAACTGTATGCGCATTACTCAGCTTAAGCTTTTAGGATTTGGTAATTTACAAGAAATGGCAGCACAATTGTCAATAGAGGGAGTTAGTTCAGTATTTATGAGCACTTGCTGTTCACTAGTTTGATTTTTGTCAGAGCAACAGCTCTAGATGTTCAAAAAAAAGGGAGGGGGGTTTGGGGGGAAGGCCACTCCATAAAGTGGTTCATGTGTTATTCCGGCCGTAGGTGATGCAGGGTAGGAGGACAGCATTTCTGCACAAGCACAGAGCAATCCATACAACAGCAATATTAAGACAAACCAGACAAACAGCCATTGGATTGCCTAACAGAGCAATCTCTAATTTCTTCTTAGCATGTGGCAGGAAATAGTGAATCCATCTGTTAACACATGTGGAAGTACATAGGTGACAAATGGTACATTTGTCCCCAATATCTTAAACAAACACTTCATCAAAGTGCACTAAAGCTGTTGAGGTATTTTTCATTACTACAAACTTTGAAGATAACCTCATGTCACCAGCCAAATAATTAAAATAAAAAAAATTTCTTAAGAAGAAAGATAACCAGTGTTTATTCACTCTGATTTCATTTTATTAGAATTTTCATTGCTTCAGTTATATCACAATAACAATAAAATTTTATGATAGTATATTTATGCAAAGAATTTAACAGAAGCTTCAGGAAACTGAGCTATATTAAAAGCATGACAAAAAAAAATTTACAGAAAAGAAGTCATAGACCCAAAAATAAAGAAGGACGTGTTGATGCAACATTACTTGTGAAGGACACTGCTTCTGTCTGGATAAACAAGATCACCATACTGTGCAAGGGATGCCTCCACAACAGAAGGATCATCTGTGATCAGTTTACCAAGGCGTTCTTCAAGCCAAGCAAGCCTCTGTCAGGGGAAGTCTAATCATGTAAGCAATGAAGAACTAGGCAACAAAGACAGATCGAAGAAGCACAAAAAGCGAAGAAAAAAACATACTGCATTTAGTGAATAGTGAGTAGCAAGGCGGCAGGCAATCATTTCTACACCATTAAGCTTATCTCCTGTAAGGGCCAAGTATTCCCCTGCATAGCACGATATAAAAATAAATAAACTTCTGTGAATCATTTTCTGGTTTACTATGGAAACTATTAGTACAAATGTAAAATAATACTTAAATCATGAATATCTACACTACTCTTGGCAGTAAATGGTTGTACTGATATTCAGTAAATGGTTGGGTTTCTGAGGGTAACACAACCTTAAAGGCACATCACAGAAAGGCCAGAATTCTAGTTCAAAATTGGATCATTTCGGTTGTGGTAATGTTAAGGTTTAATTGGCACATTTCACACCAAAAGGAGACTGACAAAAAATTACAAGGAAGCTTGAGTAGCAAATTTTATGTGAATTTCAGGTAAAAAAAAAAAAAATGTGTTCACAAGTTTGTTTCCATCACTTCTAGCATGATCAGGAATTGCAGTCCTAAAGGATTGATTTCAGAACAGCTATACAGTTAATTGTCATGAAATTGGTAATGGGATTTGTTGGCAGCCAACTAAACTAAAAAATTTTTCTGCTGAGTTTTTCACTTGGATTTACAAGGCAGCAATGCCTCAAGGAACCAATGTGGAGGATGTAGTGAAAAGTTCATTTATTTGCTAGCAGCCTTCATGTTCTAACAGTTATAAATTTTAGCAAGGGGCTTGGTAATCAGTATCATAGATGTAATATGGAACATCTGATTATCTTCTTAGTACTGCATGGTTTAACAACAGTTGTGGGTATCAGTTTCTTATTTCTATGGTATTCTCCTGGTGATAATACATCTACTCTTGTCTACTGTTGAAGGTTGCAAGTTTTGCATAAGGAGAGGCTGGAAGGTTTGAAGTTTCAATCACACTGCCATATTGGGTGCATTTTAGACAGAATGACATAGAAACCTTTCAAGGAATTGAAAGTTTAACAGTGATTTTCAAAGAAATTGAGTGCATTTAGACAGAATGGAAATTTTCAGAAAAAAGTTTTCCTTTGAAAATATTTTCTACAAATAGAGCTCTTTAACTTTTGGGGTAGTTATCTTATTGAGGATTGAATATTCATATGTTCATGATTTTTGTTCCAAGTATTTTTAAAAGATGACACCTTTCTAATATATTTTAAAACAATTAGGAGATATTTGGTTGGATGGAATGGAGAGGAATGGGAATGGGAATGGGACCCATTCCCATTCCAATTACCTAACCAAACATGGGAATGGGAATGAGCTTTCCTACAAATGTGGGAATAGGCATTCCATCACAAAATGCGAATGTAAATGTGGGAATAGGCATTCCTACAAAGTGATGGAATCCCCAGTCCATTTCACCAAAATTTAAATGTAAAAAACAGCCAAGCCCATCTGGCCCACCTATGTAGCCCAATTTTTTTGGGCCAAGCAGTGTTTTTTCAGGCCCAAAAAAATTAGCACAGGACAGCCCAAAAATTTTTGTTGGCATAAATCGGGACGATCCAAGCCTATTTAACCTAAAAAATCATAAATTAATTGTTATTGTATTTTTTTTATCAATTATAACATATCATACATAAAAATATAATTAAGTCATCATTGCATTCCTATCCATACCAAACAAAACATAGGAATAAACATTTCATTCCATTCCGGCATTCCCACTCCCATTCCTATTCCCACTCTCATTCCATCAAAACTCATTCCATTAAACCAAACATGACCATAGACCTTTTTGTAAAAGAGAGTATCAAAACCATTATGCAGGAGTCTAGCTCTCAAACTGCATGCAAAACTTATATTATTACCTAAGTAGCCAGGTAGATGAGACAGAATATAAGAAGCTCCAGCATCAGGGTGGAAACCTATTTGAGCCTCTGGGTGACAAAAAATCTGCAAAGTTTAAGCAGAAAAAGATTCAGTTGCCTGCAACATAAAAACAATTTACTGAACATAAAAACAATTTGCTATTCTTTAATTAAATGAGCATCTGAGGAAATCACATACAGTTTTATCAGTTACCACATGGAACATCCCTGGAAGTGAAATTCCAGCTCCACATCCCATTGTTATTCCATCCAAAATAGCAACCTGCATATATGCCCATAAAATGTTCATACTGGTCCCACAAAAGCTTTCAAGATAATTTAAAAAAGAAAATCATCAAATAAAAGAGCAATTCTATAGGGACTCCTTATTTGACTATAGCATTCTTAACAATACAATACACTGCACATAAACAAATGCAAATATAAGTAAACTTACTACCCTAATCACCTTGCTAGTTGCTTTAAATACTACACGAATGGTTTAAACTTTAAAGTAGTTTAAGTCTCATCTTATTTTAAATTTACACGCTCTTATTAATATCTTCTCTTTTTTCCCCCTTCTTTTCATTTGTGGATTTCATGCATGCCATATAATGCTATAGAATTCACTCTTACCTATGGAACTACCATCAATCTACTGAAAATTCTCGCTTTTCAGGTGGAGACAGTACCCTTTACACAGTTTTTTCCCTTATTAAATATAATAGTCAGTTTTGGAAATTTTTTGTGTAGACAAGGTGTACCATTCTGTTTGTGCACTGGACCAATGGAAATGGTTGTGGAGTTGGGCATCGCCATCCAGTAATTGTCAAATAATTAACTGTCAGTTTCTGTTAGTCCAGTGCATAAACACAGCATGCACTATATGTATATAAGAATCTCTCATCAGTTTTACACCAAAGGCAAGAAACATGAGGATACACCACATTCCAAAGTTGGGTGGAAAAGATACCACAAGATGGAGGGGTCAGTACTTGCAAGATCTGACAATGGCTATTAACAATAATATGTCTACACACACACTTCCACACACATCACTTCCATTAACCAAATATCAAACTTAACCAATAATTTACCTATCATTAACCACTTAACTACCTATACTTAAATCACATTTCCTGCCACAAACCCCTTGGTTAATTATAGGTAGATTGTTGGTAAAATAAGTTAAAAATTTGGTTAATGGGAACTGGGAAGTGATGTTAAATGTGTGAAACCGTGTGTGTCAAGCATTACTCCTTAACAAAGGCATAACACTGAACTGAAAGAATAAACCAAAATGTAATGTGAAGAGAACGGGATCATGGGAGCACTTCCATAACCTGCTCTAAGGCATGGTGCACAGAAGCTGACTCATCTGCATGTTCTATTACAAATTTTGAGCAAACAATCCAGATTCTAGATAGTACTTGTAATGGGTAACACTTGATTATCCACCTCAGAGGAAAAGTATAGGAAAGTATCCCCAATTAGAACAATTCAATATTTGAAGGCACAGTAGACCATAATGCAGATGTCATTCACAAATAATATCTATCTTATCACCCAAAAAAAACATCATAAATACTATCTTTATAAAGAATAGCTCCTTAATCTGAAGCAGAAATCACTCCTAGCCGGATATCTAAATCTTTCAGGTCAGATGACAAACAAGAGTAATACAGTTTTAGCACTTAGCAGGACCAATTAACTTCAGATTGTCCACTGGAGAGTGCAGAACATAAGCACCCCAAAAAAAAATGATAATAATAACAATAAAAGAATTAGGTATATATCATTTCTCCAATCCAAAGTAATCAATATCTCAAGCAAAAATCTTGGCAATGATTCAATACTTACATGTGGTTTAAGATATGTCCCTTGAAGATATACAAATGAATATAATGTTTTGAAAAACTGTTCAGCTTCTTCAGCATTTCCTGCTCATAATAAATAAAAAAAACGTCATGAATGTAAAAACACCTGAAGCATCATCACTCAACTAGTGAGAATGCATGAATGTAAAAATTGGTTCTCATGAAGAAGCAACTGAAAAAATTTGGAAACTGAATAAAGAAAACAAGTAGAGAAGAGAAAGAGAAAGATGTGAAGAAATTTTCAGAAATTTAGTGATTCATTTTCTTATTGAATTATACAGAGAGAAGCCTTTATATAGGCTTTATACAAAGAGGTGACAGCTGGTGAACAGCTGTCAATAACAGAAATGTACAGCTCTAATTCGTATAACTAAGTCTACTCTATTAGCCCCCCCTCAAGCTCAAGGTGGTTTAACCACATTGAGTTTGGTTCTCAAGTCTTCAAATTTTGAGGATGACAAGGGCTTGGTGAAGCAATCTGCAAGCTGATCCATGCTTGGGATATGCAGCACTGTGAGAGCCTTAGTTAGGACTTTTTCTCTTACAAAATGAATATCAAGTTCAATGTGTTTTGTGCGAGCATGAAGCACTGGGTTGTGAGCCAAATGTACGGCACTCAAGTTGTCACACAGCAGCCTTGGTGCAGTAAAGGGAACTTTGAGTTCCGACAAGAGATTGGATCCATAATAACTCAAGCGGAGTGTTTGCCATACTGCGGTACTTACTCTCGTGCTTGAGCGGGCTACTAGCTGCTGGTTTTTAGAGCACCAAGAAACAAGATTAGAGCCAAAGAAAATACATGAGCTCTGATGTTGACCTCCTGTCATCGGGATCACTAGCCCAATCAAGATCACAATAGGCTAGAAGACCGAAAGGTGCGTACTTTTGAATAGGATGTAGGATCACCCATGATGAATAGAACCCCTCGTATACCTCAAGATACGCTTTCGCTCGCCTAATGAGTAAGGGTTTGCCATGAATTGGCAAACCTTGTTGACACCGAAAGCTATGTCCGGCCGAGTTAAGGTGGCATCAAGAGCTCCCACAATGGACCCAGTACAGTGAGGTCGAAACATTGTCGGTGCCATATTTAGTTAGTTTGGTGCTTTGCTCACCATAGGGGATGAAATACCTTTAGTATCAGTCATGTGTGCCTTGGCCAAAAGATCTCGAATATACTTTGTTTGATTAAGCAATAGTGAGCCATCGAAAGGTGTGTAACCTCCACACCAAGAAAGTAGTCAAGATTTCCAAGCTCTTTGAGAGCAAACTGAGAGTTAAGTTTCGAATGAGATCCTGTATCATAGCTGAGGAGGGTCCAGTGATGATAATATCATCCACATATACAAGTACATAAACGGTGGTGGAGGTTGTTGAGTAGACAAAGAGCGAGGGATCACATTTGCTAGTGGTGAACCCGAAATGAAGTAAAGTCAAGTGAGGCGTTCATACCAAGCTCTTGGAGCTTGTTTGAGGCCATATAAAGCCTTGTGCAATTTGCACACGAGGGATTTATCACTGTTTTCAAACCCCGGGGGCTGTACCATATATACTTCTTCACTAAGCACACCATTTAGAAAGGCATTGTTCACATCTACTTGTTTGATAGCCCATTTTTGAGTTATGGCCAATGTCAAAATCAGCCTAATGGTAACCGGTTTCTACAACTGGGGAGAATGTCTCATAGAAGTCAAAACCATGTTGTTGGTGGAAACCCTTGGCAACCAACCTTGCTTTATATTTGTTGACTGTCCCATCAGGGTTTTCCTTGACCCTAAAGACCCACTTACACCCAATAGTACACTGTTTTAGAGGGTAGAGGGACAAGGGACCAAGTATTGTTTCTTAGAAGGGCCATGTACTCATCTTTCATAGCAGCCATCCAGGAGGACTGTTCAGGGCTTCTTTCACAGTCCGAGGCTCAACATGACTCAAATAAATCCTAGGAGGGAGATGTCCTGTTTTAGACCGAGTCATCATGGGATGATCATTTATGGGAGGAGTGGGTGCAGCGGCAGAGACAGAGTTGCTGGACAAAGTGAAGGTGGTGCATGCAAACGATGTGATTTACCAAGGCAGCAAGCATTGCAAAAATCAAAAGATGTTTTATTCAATGATGGTATTTTACAAATGGTTAGAACAGTTTTTACAGCAAGACCATTGGCATGACCTAAACGTTGATGCCAAGTATTAAAGGTACTATTTACATCATAGTAGAATGTAGTAGTATGCTCACTAGGAGCTGAATGATCTAAGTTGTCTCAAGACATGTTGAGGAAGGCTCTTTTAGAATGTTGATGTTAGAGAAGCTATAGAGACCATCTCCACCAAGTGAGCCTTGAAGGAGAACTCGCTAGAGCCCTGTGTTTTGACATAACAAGAGAATGGGTGAAACTCGAAATAAACATTGTTATCTTGAGCAAACTTAGAAACAGAGACAAGGTTTTTAGTAATGTTTGGAACAAGAAGTAAATTCTTTAAAGAAAATACAACTTTAGGTTGAATAGAGAGACAAATTTAGAGGAACCAATGGAGTTTATGGATAAACCTTGACCGTTTCCCATGATTACTTGTTGATGACCTCCAAAGGGATTGCTTTGAGTCAAGTTGTTAGGATCAGCTGTGATGTGATGTGAAGCTCCTGAATCCTAAACCAATATTGTGGATCAAAAGGTCTGTGCAGCTCTTCCTGAGTATTAGGAACAAATTGTGGTTGTTGCATACCCATATTTGCACTTGGCGATGTTGAAAGGAAGGCTGACCTTGATGAGAACCTTGATGAGAAATCTGATAGAAGGAACCTTGTCCATTATGGAACCCTTGTGAGCCTTGAAACTGAGTATTATGATGTTGAGTTTGAGAGAATTGGGGCTATGGAGGTCTCTCGAGAAGGTACAAAGTTTTGATCATACCTATACCAACAATTGAAGGCATCATGACCATATCGATTGCATAACGACACGTGGGCTTTGTGCCGCCACGGCCACGGCCACGACCACCACGACCACGATTCCGGCCACCACGGCCACAATAGCCACCGTGAAACTCGGAGAATTCTGATTAAAACTAGAGGTGGTGGAGGAATCATGCATGTTAGTTGCTTGAGCTACATTCGCTGTGACAGAGGGAGAGGGCAATTCTTGCCTGAACTTTTCAAATTGTGCATCTTGCATTAGCAAGAGTGCTTCAATATCATCAACTGATGGAGTATCACCTCTTGCATAAATCACCATAACCAGGGAATTGTATTCCTCTGGAAGGCCTTCTAAGATGGTGTCGATATGATCCTGATCAGAATCGGATCACCAATGGCTTGGAGAGACTCAATTAGGGCACGAATTCTCATGAGATACTCAGAAATTGTTCGATTGCCTTTCTTGGTGTTCTTCACTTCGTAACGAAAACGACGCACCTTGGTTCGAACATGCGCTTGGAAGTGTTTGTGAATCTTCTCCCAAACTTCCCAAGAATGCTTGCAACCAATGAACCGAGGGAGAATTGAGGGAGAAATTGAGCCAAGAAGCCACGTGAACAACATCTCGATCTTGCACAACCCGAGTTGATACGCATCGGATTCGATTTCTAAGGCACAATTAGCTTCATTGACGAAACGAGGAGGAATCTGGATTTGCCACATATCGATAGAGTTTGTGAGCGATGATGACGGCTTCAACTTGTTGTCGCCATAGGAGATAGTTTTCATCATCGAGTTTGATAGAGAGAGACGGATTGAAGTTTGCCGCCGCCGAGCACCGCCGGATGCACCACCTGAAGCGCCGCCAGAGGAAGCGGTTACATTTTCAGTTTCGGCCATGGAAGAAGGTTCATGCCCCAGAAAATAAGCTCATGATACCATAAAGAAAACAAGTAGAGAAGAGAAAGAGAAAGATGTGAAGAAATTTTCAGAAATTTAGTGATTCATTTTCTTATTGAATTATACAAAGAGAATCCTTTATATAGGCTTTATACAGAGAGGTGACAGCTGGTGAACAGCTGTCAATAACAGAAATGTACAGCTCTAATTCGTATAACTAAGTCTACTCTATTACTGAACTAAAAACTAATTACAGATCATGGTCCTAACATGAACTGTCTTAATCTGCTACCCAATTGATTATAATTCCTAAAAATAAGAATATCTTCAGCAATATTTTTTATCTAAATTAGGGTCAAAGAACATGAACCTCCCCCCACCACCTTGCAGTAGGATTCAAATTCTGAACATGATTCAGGATTCCTATGTTGACTTTATTCTTTTGCTTTTGGATAAATGAAGAGTTTATCAAAAGTGAAATAAAATACAGAAAGAAAGATGAGAAACTCTCCTAGCAGTAAAAGAAAAAATGAAAAGAAATATAGAAAGCATCAGCATAGAAGAGTGATCCAATGCCTCTGCATATCTGACAAAGAAATACCTTAAACAAACCATAAGCACAAAAAGCAAGGGAAACTATCCTATTGTAAAGAAGATTCACTAGTAGAAGCTGCTGATATTAGAGCAAATAATGTCATGTGCTGTATGATTTAGATGAAAATAAGAACTAACAGTCAACCCTTGATTTTATTTCATACAAGGAATTGAAAGATAAATATAAAAATAGACTTTACCCTTCCCTCCTGCAAGAATCAAATCAATTTAGTAAGTTGTTAATACTTATCAAGAAAAACAAGTCCAGTAACCCTATAAATAAAGATTTTAGAAAGACACTAAATCAGCTATCGTGTTAGATAGAACATGAAATGTGCAACTTAAAAAGGGAGTGCAATATGTTTTATCAACAACTAAAAAAAACGGAAATGCACACGTTGGTAAAATTATGGTTTGGAAAAGATAAGAAGTTACAAATGGTAATTGGATATATTACTTAGATTTTTTTTGCATCAAGTTGATGTATCCAACTGAAAGATGGAAAGAAAAAAGATAATAAACTTGTTATTAATAAAATATTATAATACAACCCACCTTCATTCAGTGAGTGATACAGCCTAACAACATCTGCACCAGAACAGAAAGATCTGCCACTACCCTTCAAAAATTCAAGATATCAACTCAGACTCAAAAGAATGACCAATATCTATGAACATATTCAAATACTTAAAACTACATTATCAAAGCCTTTCAGAACTACATTAGCTCAAAAAAGTAAAACTACAAGGTATTAAAAAAAACGAATAATAGCATTATGTTCCTTAGTTCAGTGGCAACTTATTGGTGTGAAAACGATGGTATACCTTCATCAAAACAAAGCCAATATCAGAGTTTTCTTCCCACGAATCATACAACCTCTTCAGTCGAGCAACCTACGAAACCGAAACGACTTGCCGTTTACAACATTTTTTTTAACCACAAGCGAATGAACTCAAAACGCGTAATGAACGAGGAGGAACGCCGTACCATTGAAGTGGTGAGTGCATTCAGAGAAGAAGGCCTGTTGAGAATAGCTGCTCTCGATTTCGCTCTTCCTTCAACTAAAATCTAAAATCAAGTAACGAAATCGTCAATCGGAGAAATTGTAATAATGAAATGAAATAAAATAAAGGAAGAAAGCACAAGAAAAGTGACCTGTTGCTGGGGATCATCATCATCGTGCTCCACGTAATTTGGTTGGGCAGTGAAAGCTCGACGGTGAAAGGTGAGTGTGGTGGGAAATGAAAACCTGTTTTTTTGTGGTAGTAGAGTTTTCAATCTTTGCATCTTCGATTCTCTCTCTCTCTCGCGCGCGCTTCTCTCTCTAGTTTCCTCAGTTTTTGCTTTTTCGTTGTAGAGCAGGTGTTTGATGTTTGTACTCTGAAGTCTGATGTGAAGTGAAGCTCGAGCTGTGTCAATGACTCGGGTCAGGTAAGGTCACACGGGGATTTAAAATAGACGTGGTAAAACGGATTTAATATGTTAAGTTAACCCGTTAATTCACTATTATTTTTTTAAGGATTCGATCCAAGATTTCAATTTATTTTTATTTTTTAACTTGTATAACCTATTTCGCATAGTTCGCAGGTTAAGTAAAACGGAAACAGATTAGTCCATTGAGTTAATTTTTTTTAAATATTATAAATAATTTTTTTTATTTGTATTTTGTAATATTTTTATAAATATGATATTAATTTTATTTTATTTTTTATTTTTTTAATTTTATAAATTATAATTTTTTATATTTTAAATTTTTTATGAATTTTTTTGTTTTTATACATTTTTTTGTTTTTTATTTGGATTAGGCGAATTGATGCTTACTTTTTCTCATTTTTTCTTTTAGGTGAGTTAACCTGCTAACCCATCCTAAAACAGGATGAATTAACTCTTTCAACTCATTTTTCAAAACGAGCTAACTCATCTCACCCTATATTTTGACGGGTTAAAGACAGGGCAGGCGGGGCCAGTTGGTCTGTTTTGCCACCTCTAAATTTTCAAACGGAAGAGTAAAGTGATGAGCGCTTTCCCTCGGAAATGAACTTGGATGGGTACTGTTGTTCGTGAATCGTGATTAAACCAAAACCCAAAAGGTTCTCTAGGCCCATAATTGCAACCCGAATCTCACTTTGGGCTTGTTGAGTCTACATGTTTTGTTTATGTGGCCCAAAAATGAATAACAATTCTTAATAAAATTCTCTTAATTGTATAATTTATAAAATATGAAGATATCTGACCAAATATATATATATATATGAGATATATCTAGTAAAATGAGCTTTTGTTATGAAATAGTAAAAAATGTGAATCTTGACCATATAATCAAACATACATAATTAAGATTAAAAGTTACTTAAAGGTCATGTGACCACTTAAAAAAATCATATGCATTTATATTCTAATCTTGATCATTCATGTAAAATTCATTGGTCAAAATTCATTCATTTCACCTCTTACAATGAACACTCCTTTCACCAAATATAACCATACATGAATGGTCAATATTAAAAGTTACTTAAAGGTCATGTGATTACTTAAAAAAATCATATGTATTTATGTTCTAATCTTGACAATTCATGTAAGATCCAATAATCAAGATTCACTCCTTTCACCATTTCACAATAAAAACTTCTATTATTAGATACGTTATATTTATATATATAACTTTTTTCAGTTGGTTAAGATAAAACTCCCCCATAATTCATTTAAAATTTAATTTGGATAGTTTACGAGTAAACTAATAATTTAGTCTTTGAAATTAATTTGTACTTACAATTTAGTCCCTAAATTTAATTATTATACGAATCAATTTTTAAATTTACAAAACTCGTATCAAATTAGTCTTTTTTAAGGACTAAAGTGTGAATTGATATAAATTTTATAAATTTAGGAATTAAATTGTGATGGAAGAGTAATTTTAGGAACCAAATTGTTAATTTCCTCTTTACTACGAAACCATCAAATGATGTATTGTCAAATTTGATGAGAAATTGTTGTAAATAAAATAAAGAGGGAAAATATAGATAAATCAAGACAATGGGAATATGGACTCAATGTCCAGTTGTTTAGGAACTAGTATTCTTTTTTTTTATGTTATCTATTTTAAGGGAAAACATTGTCCTTATATAGGACTCCCAACATAAATAAGGAGAGAAGGGTTACACTTCTCAATATAATGGACCATTATGTTCAATGATTACAAAATAATTAGGCACACTAAAGGTTATAACTACAAACCCTTACTAATGGCACCCTTAATATCAAATTAAGATAGTCATTTATCACATGCAAAATATATATATTTTATAACACATTCCTTTAGATAATTATACTTTATGAATATGTCTTATTAAAATTATGTTAAGAAAAACTCAGTAGGATAAAAACTCAATGAAAAAAAAATAGTACAGTATTCATAACTAACTTACTTCCCTTAATAATACAACTAATTATAACATATCTTTAAGTTGACGCATTATAATGTTATACATGTGCTTCTTGAAAATTGTAGTTGGCAAATGCCTTTGTGAATAAATCAATTAGGTTGTTCCTTAAACAAATTTTGCAAATATCAACATCACCTTTCAACAAGAGTTCATGAGTGTCAAAGAACTTTGATCAAATATGTTTAGTTTTATCACCATTTATATAGTCACATTTGATTTGTGCAATACATGATTCATTATTCTTATGCAATGCAATTGGCTTGTCATTTTCCATCAATAATCCATATGCACCATTGTTTCATAAGTTGTTTCATGAATAACTAATATTTCTACATGATTTGATGAGGTAATAGTGATTGTTTGCTTTACTAATTGTCATGAGATAGCAATATTGTTACATGTAAACACATAACCTATTTAAAACCTAGTTTTATGAGAATCAAAAAGATATTTGTTTCCTTTGTCTCTTAAGTGCTGCTGCTCAAGATTCTTTTGGTTTCCTTAGTCACTTATTGGTAATTTTTTATTAGTTTTCTACTATTTGTTGTTGTGTGCTGTTGTGTGTTGTTTTTTGAGTGGGGTACATGGGTCGAACTAAAACCTATGTAGTCACTATTCCTTTTGTCATTTTGAGTTTTTGATTATTATGACTTGAATATTAGTTTATATTTCAATTTATTAGCCTTGTAGTGAGTTATTTGACTTCAAAATACTAATATCTAGATATTTTTAATATTTTTTATGTGAAAATATATTTTATATTATTTTTAATTATTGGTCATGAATATTACGATTCACGATACGATTCGATTCACGATTTGGAAAATAAGTCTTTCGATTCATGATTCGGATCCCGATTTGACAACCTTGCACTGGACTAATAGAAATGGTTGCAGAGTTGGGCATCGCCATCTAGTCAGTTTCTGTTAGTCCAGTGCATAAACACAGCATGCACTATGTGTATATAAGAATCTCTCATCAGTTTTACACCAAAGGCAAGAAACATGAGGATACACCACTTTCCAAAGTAGGGTGGAAAAGATACCACAAAATGGAGGGGTCAGTACTTGCAAGATTAGACAATGGCTATTAACAATAATATGTCTACACACACATTTCCACACACATCACTTCCATTAACCAAATATCAAACTTAATTAATAATTTACCTATCATTCACCACTTAACTGCCTATACTTAATCACATTTCCTGCCACAAACCCCTTGGTTAATTATAGGTAGATTGTTGGTAAAATAAGTTTAACATTTGGTTAATGGGAATTGGGAAGTGATATTAAATGTGTGAAACCGTGTGTGTCAAGCATTACTCCTTAACAAAGGCATAACACTGAACTGAAAGAATAAACCAAAATGTAATGTGAAGAGAACAGGATCATGGGAGCACTTCCATAACCTGCTCTAAGGTATGGTGCACAGAAGCTGACTCATCTGCATGTTCTATTACAAATTTCGAGCAAACAATCCAGATTCTAGATAGTACTTGTAATGGGTAACACTTGATTATCCACCTCAGGGGAAAAGTAAAGGAAAGTATCCACAATTAGAACAATCCAATATGTGAAGGCACAGTAGACTATAATGCAGATGTCATTCACAAATAATATCTATCTTATCACCCAAAAAAAATCAAAAATATTATATTTATAAAGAATAGCTCCTTAATCTGAAGCAGAAATCACTCCTAGCTAGATATCTAAATCTTTCGGGTCAGATGACAAACAAGAGTAATACAGTTTTTAGCACTTAGCAGAACCAATTAACTTCAGATTGTTCCACTGGAGATTGCAGAACATAAGCACCCAAATAATAATAATAATAATAATAACAATAAAAAAAAATTAGGTATATATCATTTCTCCAATCCAAAGTAATCAATATCTCAAAAAAAAAAAATCTTGGCAATGATTCAATACTTACATGTGGTTTAAGATATGTCCCTTGAAGATATACAAATGAATGTTATGTTTTGAAAAACCGTTCAGCTTCTTCATCATTTCCTACTCATAGTAAATATAAAAACGTCATGAATGTAAAAACACCTGAAGCATCATCTCTCAACTAGTAAGAATGCATGAAAAATTTGCTTCTCATGAAGAAGCAACTGAAAAAATTTGGAAACTGAACTAAAAACTAATTACAGATCATGGTCCTACCATGAACTGTCTTAATTTGCTACCCAATTGATCATAATTCCTAAAAATAAGAATATCTTCAGCAATATTTTTTATCTAAATTAGGGTTAAAGAACATGAACCTCCCCCTCACCTCAGAGTAGGATTCAAATTTTGAACATAATTCAGGATTCTTATGTTCACTTTATTCTTTTGCGTTTGGATAAATGAAGAGTTTATCAAAAGTGAAATAAAATACAAAAAGAAAGATAAGAAACTCTCCTAGCAGTAAAAGAAAAATTGAAAAGAAATATAGAAAGCATCAGCATAGAAGAGTGATCCAATCCCTCTACATATCTAACAAAGAAATACCTTAAACAAACCATGAGCACAAAAAGCAAGGGAAACTATCCTATTGTAAAGAAGATACACTAGTAGAAGCTGCTGATATTAGAGCAAATAATGTCATGTGCTATATGATTTAGATGAAAATAAGAACTAACAGCCAACCCCTGATTTTATTTCATACAAGGAATTGAAAGATAAATATAAAAATAGACTGTACCCTTCCCTCATGCAAGAATCAACTCTTTTTAGTAAGTTGTTAATACTTATCAAGAAAAACAAGTCCAGTAACCCTATAAATAAAGAATTTAGAAAGACATTAAATCAGTTGTCGTGTTAGATAGAAGAGGAAATGTGCAACTTAAAAAGGGAATGCAACATGTTTTATCAACAACTAAAAAAAATGGAAATGCACATGTTAGTAAAATTATAGTCTGGAAAAGATGAGAAGTTACAAATGGTAATTGGATAAATTACTTAGAATTTTTTTCATCAAGTTGATGTATCCAACTGAAAGATGGAAAGCAAAAAGGTAATAAACTTGTTATTAATAAAACATTATAATACAACTCACCTTCATTCAATGAGTGGTACAGCCTAACAACATCTGCAACAGAACAGAAAGATCTGCCACTACCCTTCAAAAAATTGAACATATCAACTCAGACTCAAAAGAATGACCAATATCTATGAACATAATCAAATACATAAAACTACATTATCAAAGCCTTTCAGAACTTCCTTAGCTCAAAAAAATAAAACTACAAGGTATTAAAAAAAAAGAATAATAACATTATGTTCCTTAGTTCAGTGGCAACTTATTGGTGTGTAAACGACAGTATACCTTCATCAAAACAAAGCCAATATCAGAGTTTTCTTCCTACGAATCATACAACCTCTTCAGTCGAGCAACCTACGAAACCGAAACGACTTGCCGTTTACAAAAAAATTTTTAACCACAAGTGAATGAACTGAAAACGCGTAATGAACGAGGAGGAACGTCGTACCATTGAAGTGGTGAGTGCATTCAGAGAAGAAGGCTTGTTGAGAATAGCTGCTTTCTTAATTTCACTCTTCCTTCAACTAAAATCTAAAATCAAGTAACGAAATCGTCAATCGGAGAAATTATAATAATGAAATAAAATAAAATAAAGGAAGAAAGCACAAGAAAAGTGACCTGTTGCTGGGGATCATCATCATCGTGCTCCAAGTAATTTGGTTGGGCAGTGAAAGCTCGACGGTGAAAGGTGAGTGTGGTGGGAATTGAAAACCTATTTTGTTGTGGTAGTAGAGTTTTCAATCTTTGCATCTTCGATTCTCTCTCTCTCGCGCGCGCGCTTCTCTCTCTACTTTCCTCAGTTTTTGCTTTTTGGTTGTAGAACAGGTGTTTGATGTTTGTACTCTGAAGTCTGAAGTGAAGTGAAGCTCGAGTTGTGTTAATGACTCGGGTCAGGTCAGGACACACGTCGATTTCAAATGGAGTAGTAAAGTAATGAGCGCTTTCCCTAGAAAACGAACTCGGATGGGTGTTGTTGTTCGTGAATCGTGATTAAACCAAATCCCAAATAGGTTCTCTAGTCCCATAATTGCAACCTGAATCTCACTTTGGGCTTGTTGAGTCTACATGTTTTGTTTATGTGGCTCAAAAATGAATAATCGTTCTTAATAAAATTCTCTTAATTGTATAATTTATAAAATATGAAGATATTTTTCCTATATATATATATATATATATATATATATATATATATATATTTTGACAATATATATATATATATATATATATATGAGACATATCTAGTGAAATGAGTTTTTATTTTGAGATGGTGAAAGAAATGAATCTTGACTATACAATCACAGATAAATGATCAAGATTAAAAGTTACTTAAAGATCATGTGACCACTTAAAAAAGTCATATGCATTTATGTTCTAATCTTAACCATTCATGTAAAATCCATTGGTCAAAATTCATTCCTCTCGCCTCTTATAATGAACATTCCTCTCACGAAATACAATCATACATGAATGGTCAATATTAAAAGTTACTTGAAGGTCATGTGACCACTTTAAAAAGTCACATGCATTTATGTTCTAATTTTGACTATTCATGTAAGATCTAATAGTTAAGTTTCATCTATTTTACCATTTCACAATAAAAACTCATCTTATTAAATACGTTATATATATATATAAAATCAAGTCTTGCAAGGACAATTAATCTTGCAGGTATATTTGCAGCCAGTACATATGGTTTAATGAATTTTTGGGTGTTTATAAAAGTATATAGCAATTGCTTTGTGGCATTCTACTAATTAATTATTTTTTGAACTTTAAGTTCACATTATTTAGTGCATGTATTAAGATTGAACAATGTTAGTGTGTTTCAACAAATTTCTTGTACTTTGGGCAGTTTACCTTTTTCTTCCCCTATTGACAAGAAAGTTGATTCATCAAATTGACAATATAAAAATCTTGCCCTTAAGATCTCCCGTTAAAGGTTCAAGATTTCTAATGATAGGTGGAGATTCAAAACTAACATTAATACCAAGATGACGTTAGGGGTCATCGTAGTTTGTTGAGGGGGTGCAATAGAAACTTATACAGCATAACCAAAAATTCTAAAATGAGATATATTAGGTTGTTGATCAAACACAAGTTGTAAAGGTGAAAACTTGTGATATGCAATTGGTTTGATTCGAACCAAAGATGCGGCATGTACTATAGCATGTCCCTATGCAAATGCATAAAGTTTCAATCTCATAAGCATAGGTCTAGCAATAAATTGAAAACACTTAATGAAATATTCAGCTAAACCATTTTGAGTATGAACATTAGCAATAGAATGTTTAATACTAATTCTTATTGACATGCAATAATCATAAAATGCTTTTGAAGTAAGCCCCCTTGCATTATCTACACGAACTATCTTGATAGGATAACCAGGAAAACTTAATCTTAATTATATTTTTGGAGCAAAAAATTTAACAAAAGCAATATTACGAGTTAAAAGCAAACAAACATGTGCCCATCAAGTGGAAGCATAAATTAAAAGCATGAAATATTGGAATGGTCCACAAGATGGATGAATTGAGTCACAAATGTCACATTGTATTCTTTGTAGAAAAACGAGAGACTCCACAGGTAATTTAGATGGAAAAGGTCTAACAATTAATTTACCTTAAGTACAAAAAGTACAAAAGCAATCATCAGGGAAAAGGACTTTTCTGGTCTGTTAATGGGTGTCTATGTGTATCTTCAATAATACGTCACATTATAGTTAAACCTCGATGACCAAGGTGATCATGCTAGAGTATAAAAGTTTTAGGATCTGAGCACTTATGGTGTATATAATTTGACTCAATCCTCCTTATTATTGTAAAATATAATCAAGATGAGAAACTTGGAAGTTTCTCTAATATGAACTTCTGTTTCGAAATTGTAGGGTAATACATAGATATTCTACATTTTCCTCATTTTTTGTTTCAACATGATACTCATTGCAACGTATATCTTTGAAACTTCGTAGATTTCTTCAAAATATACTGGAATACAACGCATCAATGATATACAGTTTCATCCCATTTAGGAAGATAATATGAACTCTTCTAGAACCTTCAATTACATTTGCAAAGTTAGATATTGTATTAACATTAATTTCAGCTAATGTTAATTATAAGAAATATTTTTTATCACAAAAAATTGTTTGAGTTGTGTCACTATCCGCTAAATATATGCCATCCCACATAATATCAAGTTTATTTTTCATTATCTACTAACACAAAAATATATCGTAAGAATTAGAAAGAGATAATAAGCAAGAAATATATAAGACATTGATATTCGTGTTATAAGTAAAACTTCAATGAGAAACTACAAAAGATAACCTTCAAGATAACATAAATATAAACATATTTTAATAGTAGACATTTCCATCTCCGATCAAATGATCAATCTTGCTACTATGGCCTTTAAAAAAATCAGAAACATCAAAATCAACATTCATAAGAGACTCATTATCATAAGTAAGATCAACAGGTTCGTATAAGTTCACTTCAACTTTTTTCCCTTTTCTTTTAGTGATGCTGTATAAAGACCAACTAAGTGTTTTGGAGTGTGACATTTGCGAGACTAATGACCTTTTGTACCACACCTACAACAAATATTGTCATTGCCTTTTACTTTAATACTCTTTTTTAAGATTTTCCTCATTTTTGACTCATTTCTTTTTATTCCTTTCAGCACCTTTGTTTTCAAAACTTGGAGGAGGATTAGCACAGGTCCAACAATTTTTCTATCATGACCCTTTTTACCACCACAACCTCATCCATGACCTTGAGAAAATGTCACATTCACTTCAGGGAATGGTGTTGAGCCAGTTATATGAAATTGATGGTTTTTCATCAAAAGCTCATTGTTTTGTTCAACCATAAGTAAACAAGAAATCAACTAAAAATAATTTGTCAATTTACTCTCTCAATACTGCTACTGTAGGAGTACATTTGAGATATAAAAAGTTGAATATGTTTTTTCTAACATATGTTCATCAGTAATTTTTTCACCACATAATTTCAATTGAGAGCTAATTTTAAACAAGGTTGAATTGTATTCACTTACAATTTTAAAATCTTGCAAACACAAGTATATCCAATCATAACGAACTTTTAGAAGAATCATCATTTTTTGTGCTCATACATCTCCTTTAAACTATTCCAAATGACTAATGGGTCTTTAATAGTAATGTACTCAGTTCATAATTCTTCGTACAAATGATGTCGAAGGAAAATCATTGCTTTTGTGCAATTTTGTAGCGACACTTAGTTTTCTTCTTTTATAGTATTTCTAATATTCATAGCATTAAGATGAATCTCAATATCAAATACTCAAGACAAATAATTTCTTCCAAAACTTTCAAGGTCAACAAATTCAAGTTTCATGAGATTTGACATTATAAAGACACTTGAAAAAAGAAAATCTAAAGTTAGTTAATAATTAATAATTTAAAAGTAAAAATACTTATCTCACATCAATACATGATACAAATACAAAATGGTTATTGATATTGTACGTTTACTGTTCATTTCCACGTGTCGCATTCTTCATGCAAGAATCCTTCTATTGCTATGAAATTACCATTCTGTTCAAAACTTTTTATTCTGATGAAATGTGGTCAATTGAGATGAGGACAGATTCGTCTTTTGATTATTATTTATTTATTTTAGATTTAATTTTTTCTTATTTATACTTTTGTCCTTGCTTTTTGTTTTGTGATCATACGTCATCCTTAAAATTGAGGGTGGTTTGGTCATTCCACGTACAATTCATTTTTCTTTCTTCTTTCATCTTTCTTTCTCCTTCTCTTCTTCTTTTCTCTGCCAATACAAACTTCTTCATCTATACTTGATACACATCATATTTTTGTTCAAAAAAATTAGGGTTGGTTCAAAAAAGAATTGCACATGGTGCAATTGAGATCTAATGGCTGGAGTTCACTTGGTTATATTTTTGTTCAATATTTTATCATTAAAATATTACTTTACATGGTGGAGATTTTTTGTAGCAGAGGTTCAGTATCAGCGCATACAGGTGGACTTCTTAGATGTAACCTATTTTCTGTCGTGTCATAAACAAAGGGAGTGGAGAGTTGATACAATGCAAAAGGGGTGGTGTTGTCATGAAGATAGCGTGTGCATATGGAAGCTTCTCTTTTCCCTCAAAACAGTAGCATCAATTAGTTGAACTGTGGTAGGAGCGGGGTCTAGAAATCAGTAGCTCATACGCCTACTCCACTAGTGTTGGGAATCGCGGATACATCACGCAACGAAAAAATAATATTCCCACCAAGGATCCATGGGGAAATGCCATAATCCGTATTTTAAAAATTACCTCTTGAAGCGAGATGAAAACACAAATGACGAGAATCACCAACACAGTAACAACAATGATGTCTCTACAGTATCTATATGAACAGACTCATGAACGTCTAACATCTGTAAAAGGAGTCTCACGTCTCTCACACAGTGCTAGCTGCAAAGTGAAGAGAATAAACCTGTCATTCACTCACTCACTCTTTTTGTAGGTGCGGCTAAGGTTATGTTATGTGTGTTTTTCAGCCCCTTAGCAGTACTATTTATAATAGTGACTGTCTTAAGTGAGTGTGAGTAGCACCAAAGTAAGTTGTGTAACACTAGACTCATCTATTATGAGTCCGGCCCACATTTGAATCCGAATCTAACTTGGATTTATTGCTTCAATTTAGTCTGCTCTATGTGTGTGACTCTGCAAGTTCTCATAACGTTGGCAGTAATATTAAAATCTCATTTTAATATTACAAGTAGTAAGCAGTATCTGGCAACACATCACTACTATCCAAGTAATGAGAATGCCAGTGATTTGACATAACCTTTTCGCGACCAATGTTTCCGTGTCATTTAGTCCATTTGTCAAGATATCTAGATTGAATACAATGCATGGAATGTGTCACCCTTGTATAGTTCAATCATTCATTTCCTGATACTCGAGTACACTTTGTAGCAATAAATGAGATCAATATCTCATATTGACTCATTTGAGCATAGTCATGCATTTTGCAGTTTCACTCAATCAGGGGGCCCGAAGATATCGCTCTTGTTATGTAGGAGTGACAAATCTCATCTAGATCACTCACATCCCTCTGCATGATTCGCGGTATGTCCAATAACCAACTTTATAATCACTTTGTTACAGATGACGTTTGATGGCATTAAAACACACAACTCCTCATGTAGGAATCGTAGTGATTTCAGGTCAAAGGACCACAGACACCATTATCACTATGAGAATCGCTTATGACACTCACGTAACGATCCATGTAGCGTTCTCATGGCGGGTTAATCCAATACATCATTACTCTAACATGTACCCATGTGAAGACTTGATATCTCATATCTATGACCTGTGAGATGTGGTCATCAGTCTGTGCACATACTAGTCTCAATGCATTATTGTTGTTCTAATTAACAATAATACTTGACTAGGGACATTTAAGAATAGTGTTCTAATTTTATCCAATAGGATCTCACGATCAAGTCAACCACTTGATGTTCTATGACATCAAACTTATTATTCTAAGGACTTTATTATGTTTATAATAAATAACGCAATAAATGAAATGTCTCATATATTAAAGAATAGCATAATACAATGTATATAAGTACTATCAAAATACATCGGCCTCTAGGGCATACACCAACAACCAGGTGATGAAAACCTTCTCTTCTCTCATTCTCTGATTGGTATGGGTATGGATGCTATGTACGATTAAGGATTTTGGTGGTTGATTTGAGTGTATTTTCCCTTCATTTTTCCCTCTCATTTTTATGATTTTGAAATTTAAATTGTGACTTTCTAGTCCTTATTTATAAGGTTGTCATTACATTCTTCAATTGTTCATTGCTGACCTTGTAACATCTTCACTTATTCATTTTCTTCCCTGCTCTAATTGTGTAAATTTCTTATTGGGTGCTATTACCTATTATCTATGGCTCTACCGTCTGATGCCTTGAGCAAAGTTGTTCTTGAGAGAGAAGATTGGAGGATTAGGGTGAGGATTTTGAGATTTTGGAAGGTGCCTACATTCAACAACTCCAAACTTCCAAGCTCTATTGAGATGTTATTGTTGGATGAGTTTCTAAGAAAATCATATTCATATTGATTTTGTTCAAATGTTCATCTTGGGCTAAATTTGATTTCTTATTCTAATTTTTTTTTATCTTTGCAATTGTAATTTTGTTGTTAGGGTGGTAAGATTCAAGCAAGTGTGAGAAAAACTTTGGTCTATAAGTTCTTGAATGTCCTTTCAGAGGGCAGTGTCTATAAGATGTGTCATTTATTGTGATTCCAAACCTTTGAGCCTATCGTCCTACAGACCATGAAATTTGTCTTATTTTTCAGTTTAGCACTACGGTTGCTCCTTATGATTCTGTGATTACTCCACAATATGGGTTGTCATTTGTGCCATTTGGTGATGTATTAGGAAATGAAGAAGATTTTGACTTCCTTATTAGTCCAACTTTTCTCAACTTATTCTTTTATTTTCTAATTTATTTTTTATTTTCTCCAAATTTGTTTGTTTACTTACATATTCTTCTCTTTCAGATGTCATGGGTTTGTTGGTGGACACTTCTAACCAAAAGGATTATGACAGAGATGGAAAGCCAATTAAAATGGTTGTTATAGAGCTTTCTAACTGCAAGTTGGTGTTATATTTTCCTAATACATGGCCTTGCACATGCGTTTTTAAATTCATCCCTTTTCTGTACAACTTTTTTTATCCTTCCTTATTCGTTTTTCACATGTGAATAACATGTTTCATTCTTTTTCATAGTTTCAAGCTTGAATGTGTTTTGTTTGCTGAATATGTGGATCAGTTGAATGCTTTTCTAGTAGAAGGTAATGTTGACCTTCATGTTGTTGTCATCCAGCTTGCTAAAGTGAAACTTTTCAGAGGTAATCATTTGTCTTTTATTTTTTTTAATTGTTGTTTTCTTCTGGTTATCCTTACCTCCATATGTGTTACTACTTTATTTCTTTTTTTTCTTTTTTTTTTTTTTTCTATATTTCCTTTATTTAGTTCATTAATGTTTTTGTTCATTTATTCATCTTTTTTTTACTAAGGAAAAATTGTTATCCAAACTATCATGTATACATCTGAAATAATGTTCAATCCTCCTATTGTTAAGGTCATTGCTTTTAGAAAGAGGTGCATTTTGTGTTTGAAGTTATCGTATGTAAAGTTATTGCGTGTAGATTCAGTTATTTAGGTATTTAATTTTGTCAAACATTTTACTTAGCTAATGTGTGTTTGCTATTTTTGTCATTAGGCTTGCTAAAGATAGCCCAATTGGGTCTCAAACATTAACTGTTATTCATGGTGTCCATATGACTTCCATGGAAGATGACTTCATGAAACTTCATGAAAAGAAGTCTATAAATCAAATCACTGAGTGTAAAAAAGTTTGTTGATGATCTTATTTTGTTGTTTGGAGTATCTTACTCAACTTGCTAATTGCTTTTTGAGCATATTTTTTAACATTCATATTTTTGCTCTTAGTTAAATTTTTTTTTTTAAATCCAGTTTGTTCATACAATTACCTTACATCTTTTTTGTTAAAATTCATTTCATTTGTCCATTGGCTGTTGTTTGGGGCCTTAGGCTTTGCGGGTATTCTGAAACTTGCTATTATTTTTTCCTTTTCTTCTTTTCATTTTGTTTCTCATAGAAGATAAGATTTTTGACTAATCAATTTGATTATTTGATTTTATGATCAATATCTACTAACTACAACTCTTTATCTACATATATTTTTGAATCTTATTTCATTATCATTCAAGTTTCACTTAAATCTATTGTTATTTGATTTTTATTGGAAGGATGGATTCTTTATAGTTTTGGCAACTTTAAAGGCAATTATGGAGGATGCTGATGGTGGTATAGTGCCTGAAGATGCCAAAGGTCTGTGTCTCCAAACTTTGACATGTACTATTGTGATGTATGCCTTTGTCATGTGGTCTCTGTGACACTAAGGTACATCTTCCTGTGTTCATCATGTGATAGGTTTTTCAATTTGCTTTTGCAACAACCAATGTTATTTATATAAAGTTATTTTTTTGGCTAATAACAAAGGTATAAGATAAAGCTGAAGGTTTATGATGGAATTGGTAATGTTGTCTTCGTGTTTTTTGACTGTGTTGCACAAACTTTACTTAAGATACCATGTGCTCAGTTGTTGGCTGAGTGTAATAAGGTTTATTTTAACTTTCAAGTTTCACTTGTGGTTGTTTTGTTATTTTAATCTTTAGTTTTAAAATAAATATAACTTACCTCAATTTCTCATATTTGATCATGGTTTACTTTTTTTGCGCCACCCATGTTTGTTTTTATAGTTGGGAGGTGGTTGTCATTTGACATAAATTATTTCTAGCTTGGTTGGGCAGAAAATGTTGTTTAAGGTTCAAATAAAATCAGCCTCATCTTCTCATTATGATGACTCATTCTGTGTAAGGAGGGTATGTAATAATGAACATATCTTAAGTATGTTCATGCTTGAAGGTATTGACAACACCCCTACAAAGGTCTATATCTCAGATTATTTTTTATTGCTTTTGTTGCCCATCATCTAACATGGAATTCTTTATTTTTTTAAGGTTGTTTTCAATCCACCTTTCCCAAACACTTCCAATCTAGGAGATGATGAGCCAGATGTTGAAATCATTACTAGCAAGGTAGAATATAATTCTAAGTTGTTTCTAACATTAATGCTTCTTAAATTATTTATTTACAATGATTATTTTTAATATGAGAAAAATAAAAAAATGAGATATAAATATAGGTATTTTTTTCAATTGTTATAATTGACATAACTATTTTTAACTTATTTGTGCAGCCATTTGTTTCTCAAGTGATTGTGAGCCCTACTCCATTAGCATCTGACAGTAGCTTTTCTGGAGGTAAGGCAATCCTTGAAAAAAGGAAACTCTATGGCACCATTAAGGCAAAAAAAGATGGCATTGCTGGTCCTCCACTGAAGGCTGTCAATATTGAAAAGGACTGACCCCTATGATGGGGAATAGGTTAATAGTTGGACTTGAAATGTTGCAAGGTTTTTTTTTTGTCTCTTCTTTTGATCCAACATATAATAGTAACTATTAGGGTGTAGATAGTGATTGACGATTGGGTGCTTGCACAGATCATACCTTTCTTTTTTGGTCTTTTGGATTTTTTGTAGGTGAATTGTACATGGTTAGAGAAATTAGGGAAATAGTCAGAGATTCACTCATTTTGGATTTTGGACATGATCAATACTATTACTTTGTAAAGATGGTGAATGTAAGAAACAAAAATGTTTAATAATGAAAGACCAGTTTGTTAAATCAGTTTCTCTACAAACATTTCTATTCTACTGTGCAAATGTTGTTACAATTCTACGTGTCACCCTGTAGTTGCTTTTATTAATTTATCATTTATTGAGAGTTGTACGCAAATGTGGGTTCTTTTGTGTCCCACGTGTGTATAGCTCTTATTCACTTATTGTCTTGATTTTTTATATTGAATAAAATGTGGGAAAGATATAATAGGTGTTAAGTAGAGGTTTTCACTTGAAGTGGTTTGAATGCTGCAGTCTCCAATAAGATGGTAATCTTATCTTTCTTTGAGTTTTTCTTTGCTTGAAAGAAGAGGTCTACGAAAAAAGATTAGTGAGCCTATGAGGAAGGAGATAGATGCGTAATTATTTTCTCCCACACAAAGATGGCATATCACGTTCTCTTTCTTTTGGGTATAGATGTAGATATGTTATTGTTTATTCTTTTTGTTGAACAACATGTTATTTGTAATTAGATTTTTTTATTTGATTAATTAAACCAAAGAAAAAGGTCAGACAACTAGGAATTAGAATGTCATTTTCCAGTTACTTAAGTTTGCTCTAGTTGAAAACCTTTTAATAAGCTTGCCTTTTGCATAAACTTGATTGTACTTCTTTATAAATTATTTGTGCTATAAATATATCGTTTTAGTTATTTATTACCTTTTCATTAGTATATAAACATAAATATATGCACTTCATGATTCTGATTCTATGTTTATTATGTTATTTTAATCCTTTTAGAAAGTTGGTTCTAAAGAGCATAAGATCTTTAAGGAAGATTTCTTCTACCTTGTCCCGACTTACATATTCATAGGAAGAGAGTCAACCACCTACTCAAGATCTTCATTTAATCTGTTGCTCAAATGGAGTATCGTTGATCATAAAAGTAAAGGTACTTCATGAAAGTATGAGTTTTGTTTTACATGGGCATGTGACTTTACTAAAGATAAATAAATCTAATATTTGCTCAAGCAGGTCAATTAAGTGAAGGACTTGAACATTGAATTGGCATAATGGAAACTTCATTGAGCAGGTTTGCAATGATCTTGGTTTATGTTCAAAGTGACATAATGTAAGCAAACAAAGCAACAAAGGAACTTAATTTAGAGAGTAAGTGACTCATGTTCTTATGTATTAAGAATATTCTTTTTGTATGAGAACAAAGTGACTTGATGCAATGATGCTTGCTGATCTATTTGAAAATTAAATGTAATGGTGCATTTCCTTATTTGTCAAAATAAGTTTTCCTTCGAGATAAACTAATGTTTCGTAGTTATGATGAGTTAGTTACTTGCTGCCAATATGGAGTTCAAAGGAAGCATCACCTTCTACTTTATAGGTTTGTTGGGAAGTCTTTTTGAACTTGGATCCAAACTCCTTTGAAGTTGGTTATTCCTAAATTCTAACTCTAATGGTGATAACTGATAGAAAGATTATCCTAATGTTATATCAACTTTTGCAACAATAGTGTTAATTATTGATTCTTTTAGTTGATTGTGATAAATGTAGGATCCTAAAATGTATGCTTGAAAATGAATATTGGCTATATATTAGCTTTATTTTATCTTTCAACTTATATTTATTTGCTCATTCTTTTTATACAGTGGATGCCAACAACTTATACGTGAGTTTCTGTGGGCTACTCTTGTTGCAATCATTGATGCTCCTGTGCAAACATGATTTCTACCATCCAAGGATATCAAAAGCAAGCTTCCAGTGTTTTTGTTTCCCAATTTTGGCTACCCAGGTCAGTTTTTCTTCTATTGGTTTCTTTTTTGTTTCCTTACTACTCAACACGATTTGTTTCCACACTTCAATCTTTGCACAATTTATGTCACAGGTTATTTGAATTTAGACTTCACAGGCAATTTGGTTATTTAGAGTTCAGAAGCATGCTTCTAGTGTTTTTTTTTTCCAATCTTGGCTACCTAGGTCAGTTTTTCTTCTATTACTTGTTTTTTGTTTCCTTGCTGCTCAATGTGATTTGTCTCTACACTTCAATCTCTGCATAATTTATGTCACAAGTTATTTGAATTTAGAGTCCACAAGCAATTAGGTTATCTTAGAGTTCATAGTGCTATTTTTGTGATGTAATCCACATTCCTTTTAGGGAAACCGGAATCTCTTGGTATCCTCTTTTGTGCAAATAGTTTTTGTAGTCTCTAACCATGCAGATGTAAGATTTTGCCAATTTTATACTATGGCTCATTCTGATCCTATTTCTTTCTTTTTGTGTAGAAAATATGCAAATAAATTACAAGACATTTGTATAATGCCTCCAAGGCAAGGGATCCCCTTGCAATTTTCAGTGTAATGGGAGTTTGTAGAACTTAAAAATAAGCATGGTACTCATCCAACTAGGGATATTATTGAGCCTAATCATAAGCTAAACTATGAGTTTCTTGAGCTTTCCAATGAATTTCACAATAAACCTACTTATCACCATTATTAAAGCACCTAGACAAATAGCCATTTTAACTCTCACAAGGTGTAACAATTCCAAATGAATGCTTCTGAGAGCCATTTTTATCCTTATTCTATTGCAAACCAATTTCAGTATGTTTCAATTAATATGTCTCCAATTAACATCCCTTTCCTGAATGGTATAAATGTTATACCATAATTTTTTTTCATTTTTTTTTATATTTGATTCAGAGAAGATTAAAATTAAGGCAAGGCTTTTTAGTTTTTTTTCTCTCTCTCCAATTATTCAATGTAGTTCACACACTATTATGTGCTCATTTACTAGCCTATGAATATGTAATTTAATCTAAACTTTGCATTATTAAAGGGAAATATACACCATTAGACCCACAAGGGCAGAGGGTTATTTTGATGCAAAATTCATTTTAAAGGAAGAAATCGTATAGGAAAAATCATTGGTGTTACTGATCCTTTTTCATATCTTTATGTCAGATGGACTTGGATAGATTTAAGAACTTGCTAATCGATTTAGCATTATTGGTGATAATGCATTATATATCATTCTTTGATAGTTTGTTACTACTTCTGGATTTTTTTTATACAATATTTCTAATGATGATCCTTACACTATATCGAAGTTCTTTAAAGTCTGTTTATGTTCAATTGAATATATAATCTTAATTCATTTTTCTAAAGTCTAAAATATAATATTGTTTGGCATACAGTCCTCAAGATTGGCCCCAATGAACCCTCTGAGTTGTACATACAACAGAATGCACAAGGCTTGGCATGCTACGCCATCATTTGCCAGGATTGTATGCTTGTGCCTATTATTGAGCCTGAGATTTTTACTGACAGGGTTCATTACATTAATGAGTGTGTTGCTTTGCTGTCACTAAGACTGTGCTTGCAGCAATTTACAAGGCATTGAATGATCACCTTGTTCTCCGTGAAGGAACTCTTCTAAAGCCCAACCTGGTCACCCCTAACTTTGATAGTCCCAAGCTAGCAGTAAACTTTTGAATCAAAAAATGATTTGGATATAGGAAACTAATGGATATCATCAACAAATTTTAACTTGTTTTCCCACCTTGAATTTGTGGTGTTTGTTCTCTATTGTCTTCATAATGGAGATTGATTTTCAGTCATGAATTGCATGTGTCTTTTCTTCATGGTTGGTATATTAGGCCTGCTGCTCTATTGGATTTGAGTTTGGATTTGTTATCTTACCTTTGGATCATTTTAATGAAACCGTGGTTCAGTGGAGGTAACAAGCTTTTTAAGCTTTCACAATACACTTCTTAAGTTTTCTCTCTTCCATATTCTTTCTTCCTATTTTTTTTTTCAAAATCTATTTTTGAAATCAAAAACATATTTAAAAAAAAACTTTTTCTCTATGTTGATTAGGAGAACACTTCTTTGCAATAAGCTTCTTAAGTTCTGCATGGCGTGGTGTTGTTTTAACTAATTTGGTTTGGCCTTTGGTGTTTTAGTGATTTTGCTATCTATTCTTTTAGTGAGTTTGAAAATTTTGGTGTTTATGTGGACAATACAAGGTGGAGATTAATGATTAGAGCAGCAGAAATTGATGTAAATGAAAATGTTTTTGGGTTTTATGGTTTGATATTGTTGTTCATTTCCATTATTTAGTATTTAGTATTTTTAACAAAAAAAGGTTTATTTTAATCTTAAAAGAGGTTTCTTGTATTACTAAGAAGCACACATGTGCATATTTTTGTAAAGAAGCATGAATTAGATAGAGTTATGGAGCTAGTTATACAATCTTTGAAAAGCTTTGTGTCCAATTACAATTTTCTTCTTGAATTGAGGATTTTGTACGAAGATCTCATGTATGTTGGTTCTTTAGAAGAGTGTTTAGTATTTGAGCTAATTATTTTTATTTTTTGATACTTCATTTATGTTTTGGCTTAATTAGTCATTACAAATGCTACTTTTTATTTATTGTTTTGGTAGAAAAAGGTTAAGCAGGGAAGCACAATCTCCTAAACTAGGTTGTGATTAAGAAAAGCCTTCACCAACATGCTACTTCCAACAGGATACTACTTTTTATTTATTTGTTGCTCAGTATCATCCCATTTTTTTCTAACGATAAGTTTTTGTGGTTAATCAGATAAAGTTAAAATCAATTTCTGTGTTTATGTAACATGTGATTTTCTCATATTTATTTCTCAAATATACTTTATCAGAAAAAGAAGTAAAAGTTTATCTATTATTTTATATATTCTAAATCTATTAATTTGAATAGTCTAATTTTCATAATTAAAGATGATTCATAGTAACTATAATTAAAATAATTTTAATTATTAAAATAACAAACATACACAAAGTAAAATAATGTACCCGCATCGCATAAGTCTCCTACTAGTATATCACATTATAGAACATATAAGATATATAGATCCTACAAGAAAGAATATATATATTAAACAAAACAAATTCTTACCTCAATATAATTGAATGAAAATTGAAGGATTTAACTATATTTGATCGTGTTGATAACATGTTGTAAATAAAATAAAGAAAAAAAAATATAAAGAGATCAAGACAATGAAATATAGACTCAAAATCTAGTTTTTCAAGAGTTAATTATATTCTTTTTCTTTTCTTGTTATTTCTTTATGAAAAAACATGTCCTTATATATGATTCCCAATATAAATAAGGAGAGATGAGTTATAGTTCTCACTATAATGCATCATTATGTGCAATGATTATAAAGTAATTAAGCACACCAAATGTTATAACAAAAAATTCTTATTAATGATATTCTTAATATCAAATAAAGATAGTCATCAACCCATGCAAAATATACATATTTTACTAATGAAATTTTTTTGTTCTATTTAATGAGAAATTCAACTCATTCATTTAACACATGATTTGGAAAATAAGAAATTCTCAAATGGCAGAGCTTCTGTGGGGTGGGTTGCAGCTGCCCCCAAAGTTTTAAGTCTTTCTTGTTCAAGACTACTAAACTTCCACCACAGCCGAAGTTCGAAAATTAACTTGGGCCTTAGCTAACTAAGTGGCGAATGGATTATAGAAAAAACTTCATCAAGCTCCTGCCCCTCAAACTTTTGGATGATGTTCCACCACAGCAAATAAACATGGTCTACCATAGCCACCCATTCTTTAACATTAAACGTGCAAAATTGTGTACATATTAAAAATTCACTTATCTCTTCATCATCCACGTCAATGTCCTTACACATATAAACTGCTAAATAATATGCCTGTGTAGGTTGTGCCTACCGACTGATTTCTCTTCTATGGAATTATGAAGCATAATAGACACTTAACATAAAAGTGGAGACACAATAAATTTTAAAAATTGTATAACACATACATGGCATATATGTATATAAAATTGAAAATTTAAGAAAAAAAATCACAATTCATAATATCATAACTATATCAGAACAAAAATAATAATTTTTAAATTAAATTCGGAGTCATGTCGTTGTGTTGTACATGCGTCAAAACGGCACCGAAGTGGTGTATTCTTGCTTTATACTATGGGGGTGGGATGGGAAGGGTAGGTATTGAATTATTGGGCAACCCAATTGCCTGCTCCAAAGGAGAGCCTGCTGTGAATTGTCACCCACAAGCAGATCGTTTGATTAAGACACAACATACCAAACCTGATCCCGGTTTAGTAACATCAATCAAACAAGAAAAGAATGCTTAAGAAAAGCCATAAATCATCTCTTGTAATTAAGGATCATGATTCTATACAAGAGTCAGCAGTTAATAGAACCTAAAGATCCCCACCCCAATAAAGATTTTTCTAGGATGGAAGATCTTCCACTTGCCAGAAAGATAACCAGATTAAGACAAAAATTTCATTACATTTTTCTGCAATGTAGTGCTGACCCTTTACCTGATTCTATGCATGCATTGCAAATACAACATTAACATCCTACCAATTTACACTTCACATCAATTTGAATTCTTCATCACCAGTTTAATAATCTATGAAACTCCCTAAGAGACAGAATGCCTCCGGTGTCTTAAGGATGAGCCAGATGATTTGGTATCTCCAGGAACTAAAGAAGTTGGGCTATTAGAACTCCCTGAAGTCTCTGAGCTCTTATTCTCTCCTTGTCCTTTACCTACAATCCATAACTTATCAAAGATTCTCCTTGACCGAGATGGCAGCAATTGCATGCCACTCCTATCCATCAGTCCACATATCTTCTTCCTTTCAGCTTTTGTCAAACTGGGGTGCTCCTGAAGATGAGAGACTGAAGTTGATTTTAAAAATGTCATTAGTTAGTTAAGGCTGCTTGTGCGAAATGCGCTGTCTTCTCCTCATTTACCCATTTCATGATTGTTATTTCTTTGTCATAACAAAATATATACACATTATTAATGCAGCAGCAGATTAGTCTGCCAATAGAAAACTCCGAAAGAATTCTGAACAGTGACTTGCTAGAAGTTCTACAAGCATTGCTCCAACATAGAAAGCTTCACATTCAGAAGCAAGATTTTAAATGTTTGTTTAATAATAATAAATAGTAATGATACAAATAATAAGAAGAAACCAAGACAACACCAAGGAGCTTAAGTTACCCAATATATGAGAGATAAGTCAATCAATCAAATTAGGAAAAGCATTTTCTCCAAGGTGAAAAGGATAGACACTACGCTAGAACTGACAGTCAAGTAATTTCAATTTTTATCATGGGATGATGGTATACTTCATGTTTACAAAATCTTACCTTCAAGTAGATGTCGATAGCTCTGTACAGACCATCATGGTTTGGTCTAGCAAACTCTGGAATTGACTGCGACAAATCAATTAACAAAACTAGAGAGGCTAAGATTTGGATCATGTGCAATTTCTCGCAGATAACCATCCACCAACTTGCCAACATTCAATAAAGACCTATGTCCTAAAATAGATTCATCGTTTACTTTATCTTTCTTCTCAACAACCTCCATATCACAGCTGTCCTTTTCATTAGACATGTATCGATTCAAAATACCTTGTACCAAATCAACATCATATATGTGGTAATCTGGGGAGACCTTGCTGGAATCAGTAAATCTTTGACAGAAGCTTCATGCAATTTTAGGCTGATGCTCTCCATCAATTCTTCTCTTGATGACTCATCAGCTTCGACTAATATAGCCACTTTCAATCATGGCAATAAACAAACAATTGTTTCTACCAGAGATTTGTTCCTCCGGGCATGGGCATCAGAAACCAATGCATCAACAGAATTCGGCAACCATCTTACTGCATAGATTTTTAGTGCCTCCCCAATCACAACGCCATCCATTCTTCCCTTTGATTTTACAGTAATCATTACCCGTTTATAAAGATCAATGTCCAGCTCACATATATCTTCAACCCACATATATCAATGTCCCGATTATAAAGTTATGCAAAGGTATTTTTAAAATTCTGTTTGATTAAAAATTTTAGGATTCAGGTCATTTAAAAAGAAGTTTGTCAATTTGTCCTGTTTAAATATATATAATATAATATATATTATTATAATAATTATAAATTATAATTATAATTATAATTATTAATTTATTATAATATATTAATATATTTTTTAATTAAATTTTAATAAAAATTAGTAATTAAAATCTAAGTTAAGAAATTAGAATAAAAATAATATATTTATTAATATATTTAATGTAATATATTTATTAAAATGAAAATAATAAGTTAACACTTACACTTTACTTTTAGAAATGCTCACTACTTTTTTGTTTTGGTCTTTTGTCGATTTGGGACTTGGAGATACATGTCTCTAATAAATTTGTAACTTGATATATCTCCAAGTACTACATTGACCAAAAATTAGAGTAAGAAAGTAATGGGCATCCATAAAATTAGAAGGTGAGTGTTAAGTTATAACAAAGATCTATTAGCTTTAAGTAGACTCGTTGGCATATTTCAAGACTTAGGTCTGTTAGTTTATGTAACATATTGATTTATTTAAAAGTAAGTCTGTTAGCCTATATAAATGTATATTAGCCTATTTAAATGTGTTGTTAATCTATTTAAAAGTCTCATTGTAAAGTAGGCTTTTAAATAGACTTTTAGGTCAGGTCATACTTTTAAAAAGGTCAGACCAAACTTTAAAAATTAACCTATTACATGCTCACAGGTCATGTTCAAACCTTATAATTGATAATTGAGATACAGTTCAAACCTGTTTAAGGTAAAGTCTAACATGAACTGGCCTGTTTTCATCTCTATTTGCTAATAATACACTTATTAACAAAATAAAAAAAAGAAAATATTAATAAAAAAGAAATCATTTCATATACTAATTTTTTTTAAAAAATAATACTTTTTATTTAAATAATTAAGAACATTTAATAGAAAGTATTAAATGTTGTTTAACAAATCTTTAAAACATTCTATACCAAAATCTTAGAAATATAATAAATAGATAATAATAAATAATATAATACTAATAAATAATAAATAATAAATGTGTAAAATAAAAAATGAAAACAGAGAAAATGTAAACAAAAAAGAAATTGAAGGTGTAGAAAAAGCATATGTATTTTATCAAAAGAGAAAAAGCATCTGTATTGTACCTATTGGTAGCAATCTTAATCCTAATCCTAAATATTTACAAGGCGCCAAACAAAGCGGACCCATTATCTTCTTCCTTTGCCTGTGTGTGTCCCCAAACCTTAGCACACCGTACCACCACCACCACCTATCTATATTTTTATCCATACCAATATCACCCTTTTCCACTCTCTAACCTTAACACACAGCACAACCATCCACTAGAGGATCATTTTTTGGTTTCCCAGCGATGAACTTGTACCTTCTCAGACTCTGACACCACCTCTCATTCCCACACCCACTATAGCAGTTTCACCAAGTGGGGCTCATTTTCATGTTCATGGAGGTCATTGCTGAAGTTGGTTTTATGCACCACCACGACCACCACCACCATCAGCTTTTTCGCCGGAACAGGCCCTTTTCTAACCCTTTTATACTGCCCCCAAAAAGGTTCTTGTCACTGTAAGCTTGTTTTTCCACACCCCATTTAGAGTGTGTGTGTGTGTGTGTGTCCAAGGCGGAGTCACTGTAATTTGACAATTCTTGTTGCATTGTTCTTGAATTGCCCTTAATTCTATTGGTTGATTGCATTGTACCCTAGAATAATTGAATTTATACGCAATTCATGCGGTGGTTCCTTTTGTACTTTGATGTTGTCATCTAACTCTAGCAACATGTTTAGAAGCTTCTTACTTGAGACTTGAGAGGAAAAATTCTTCCTTCTCAGTCCGTTTATATAGGCTAATGGCTATGCTTGTTTGAGATGGAAAGGTGGAAAACAGGGAGGGGAGTGAAAATGGAGTTAGATGAAAAGGGTTTTGATTTTCACTCATTGTTGCTTGGTAGAGGGTGGAAAACCACTTTGAATTCATTCTTGTGCTATAGGGTTGGCCAACATTTGTGTGGTGGACTGTGGAGTGTAAATGACTTGCACTTCCCTTTCAAGTTCAACCTTCCCTTATTTTTGTAGTATGATGCAAATGAAAAGTGATTTTCTTACCTGATTTTCGACCCCGCCATTTTCCACCTGCTCAAACATTCATATTATTTATGTTTTCATTTAGATGTGCAAAAATTGTAATGGATATATGTTAAGAGAGTTCTTCTTGTTTAGTTCTCAGAAATTAAGTCTGATAGCCAAATGACCAGCTTAGCTAGTTAGTTAAACTAGCCTCGCTGAAGCTTTTAGATTCTACACGCCTTGAATTATAGTTGGTCTCTCATCATTTGTTCTATTAGAATGTGGTTGAGTTACTCTATTGAAACAAAGTAGTATTCTTGCTTACTGAGAATTCATCACTTGTACTACAACACTAATATGATATGTTGTCACACCAATTGGTGGTTATTTTAACCCATTTACTAGACATATGGATTGTATTAAGAACTAAATATGTATTGTTAGGATGATTAAGGATACCAAATGTATAATTAATTTTGCTTTTATATTTGGAAGATAAGATAATTATGGATAGATCAAGAATGATGATCAATAAAACTAGGAATGGTGATATATCGTCATGTTGATGGATAGACACTCTTTACAGTGTTAATCCCCCCCTCTCCTGCCCCTTTTTCTTGGGTCTTGTTGCACTTATGTATTCTAATATTGGGACAGGCACATATGCAGTCATGTATCACTTCGTGGTGTATTCAGATTCACATACTGTATGAACAACCATAAATCATTCAGAAGATTAGCTGCATTGTCAACAGAGAAAGGTAATTCGAACATCTTTTTGTAAGCTCTTATTAATATTTGTTTATGACTTCATTTTTAAGTATATGGTTATCTCCTTTCTTTAGGCTACAGATTTCTTGCTTTAATTTGTTTTATAGCAGTTAGATCCTTATCACAACTGTATTGTTCAAGTGTTAACAACATCCAAATCATATCATTTTTTTTTTAATTTACAATTTACAATTATATATCAGTAGAATCTGATTCAAGCTTGGCTTGTCACAAGGGCAGGAGTTAGATTGTGTGCTTCATGTTAAAATATTTGATTCTTGTAGTGATAGAATTACCTTTGTTGTACCCTGCCCTCTGCAGATAAAGAAAAGTAAAGATTTACCATGATGCATTAACAAGTTGATAGATCATATTTAATAAGTTTCTGTAAATATGCTCATAAGCAGCTTGCCACTTAAATTTTTCAATATTTGTTAAATGATTGGAACTAACTTTATGAATAGAGAATAAAAGTTTTTTTATTTATTATTAAATGAAGCGAAAAGTAGACTTATCTTACATTAACTCTATTCCAAAGCTAAATGCTGCAAGTACAACCCTTGTTCTTGGTGCTAGCTACATTAATCCTGAGTAAAACAAAAAAAATACTTGGAACTGTCTACATGTTTTTCTTCATCATTCTATAATGTAAGGGTACTCTTTCTTTCTGCATTTTTGCTAACTATCAAATAAGGCCTCTCTCCATAATATGAATTCCTTGTGGGTGCAAAATCTGCCTTTTGGCATTAATGTTCCAAATCATGCTTTCTGAATGTATTTTCCTCCAGTTTAGAATAAATGATAAATCTGGGCAGTCTGATTTCTCAGGCAAGCCAACCACTAGTGTTGATGAATTATGCAAGATCATTTGGACTGTAGAAGCTGATTTAGAAGATGGTCACCATTTGTACATAACTGGTGATCCTGATGTATTAGGCTGCTGGAAACCAAACATGGCTGTACTAATGTCTCCTACGGAGCATGCTAACATATGGAAAGCTGAATTTCAGGTAAATTTGACTGGGCTGTTAAATTTTAATTTATATATTTATTATTTGTATAGAAAGAGAAGTTTAACCAGAAGATGTTTCTTCATTCAGATTAACTTATGTATTCATCTTGCCCTAGAGCTGAGTTCAGCTGAATAGGTTTCATATACACAGAGAAACATATAAAGTAGACCAAAAATATATTGGGAATAGTAAGAAGAAACCTCCCTCAATAGAGAAGAATTAAATCTATAAAGCTTTTTTTTTTTTTTTATCTCTGGAAATCCTCAACACAAATACCCTTGAAAAGCAAATCCTGTCCCTCGAAGATTCTGCAATTACTGTCAATACACTGTAGTCTGTATTCTGTAACAAATGATAGGAGACCCATTGCAACAAAGTTTTACTTCCTCCAGATCAAAATGTTCTTTCCATTAAAGTGTAGATTATTATATGAAGCTACAGCATTCTTGGAATACTGTATGAACATCGAAATACACATTTTCTTTTTATGATTTAAGTGACTCAGTTGTAATTTTATGCTTGCAGATTGCTTCTGGCTTGAACTTTAAATATAATTATTTCATTAAGGGAAAATCAAGGTCCTCAAGTGACATTCTTTGGAAGCCTGGACCAGCGTTTTCTCTGTCAGTACCTCTTACAGTCCTTGAAGACAATAAAATTGTGGTGAGGGATTTATGGATTAGGTCTGATTCCCAGATGTCTTCAGCTCATGCATGGTGGCCCTGCACAGAGGAAACATATCTTCTAGAGCAACCCTCTATATCTTTCCCAGTCAAAGGTATTACTTCATCTTTTTATACTACTATAAATATTTGTTTTTCCTAATATGTTTCTGAACACTCAAATGCTTCCAGTGGTTTGACAGATGAAGGAAGGATTGCAAGTCTCCTTGAAAATGATGTACTAAAATCTGAGACATTCAGTTTGGAAGATCAATTATACTATGACACTGAGGGCATGGCAATTGCGAATGATAAGGATTCACATTCTACTAATATTCTTTCTGAGAATTATCAGCCTGTTGAGGAACCCTGGCTACTCCATTCAGCCCCATTCATTGTCTCTAAGGATAAAATGGAATCCAATGAATCCGAAACTGGTGACACTGTAAAAGAGCAGCTGAAGCTGGTAGATACCGAAAAATTGTTGCCTGAAGAAAGTAGTAACATAATTTTAGAATACCCTGTTTCTACCATTATTCTTATTAACTCATCGATATGTACCATGCAAAGAATTGCAGTAATGGAGGATGAAAAATTGGTTGAATTATTATTGGAACCAGTCAAGAGTAATGTGCAATGTGATAGTGTATATGTTGGGGAAGTCACAAAGCTTGTTCCCCATATGGGCGGGGCTTTTGTTAATATTGGGAATTCTAGACCTGCTCTTATGGACATTAAGCAAAACAGGGAGCCATTTATATTCCCTCCATTTCGTCAGAGAACAAAGAAACAAGAAAATGAACTCAAGGGCAAAAATGATCACATGTCTCATGATGCTGACGTCTCTGATGGAATATCAGACATACATTCTGAGGATGGTTGTTTAAAATCTGTACACAATGACTATGATGTGCATGAAGGAGAGGATGATTTTTATATTTCAGAAGTTCTTAAGGAAAATGTGAATGGTAGCATGGTTGATGATGAAGTAGAAGCTGACTTTGAGGATGATATAGAGGGAAGTGAAGTCTATATAGAAGGAGAAACTAATAACAGTTCTCTTCCTTTTGGCATGAATGGGTCTGTCAACTCTGATATTTTGCTAACGAAAGATATGAAGAGAGCAACCCACATGGCTTCCGGAGAAAACAAGTGGATCCAAGTTCGCAAGGGAACCAAGATAATTGTCCAAGTTGTTAAAGAGGGCCTTGGTACCAAGGGTCCCACTCTGACTGCTTATCCTAAACTAAGAAGTAGATTCTGGGTATGCACTCTTTTATGCTTACACCTTGTGTGAAGTTTGACCGTATGTCATTCTTGGTCTTTCTTATAAATTAATTTATCTATGTTGTGTTTCATCTGAATTAGACTTTCTGATCTGCAGGTTTTGATTGCATGTTGTGATAAAATTGGAGTCTCCAAAAAGATTTTCGGTGTCGAGCGCACAAGGTTGAAAGTTATAGCAAAGACATTGCAGCCTGAGGGTTTTGGCCTCACTGTGAGAACCGTTGCTGCTGGTCATTCTTTAGAGGAACTGCAGAAAGACTTACAAGGTTTGCTTTTGACATGGAAAAATATAATGGAACATGCGAAATCTGCAGCTCTTGCTGCTGATGAAGGTGTGGAGGGAGCTGTTCCTGTTATTTTGCACAGGGCAATGGGTCAAACTCTCTCAGTGGTCCAGGATTATTTCAATGAAAATGTTAGTTCTGTTACTAATTTTAAGTTACTCTCCATAAATCTCTAGGATGTTTAACGGTGTCTATTTATATTAAAAATAAAATCTGGGTTACATTCTGTCTCCTGATTACATTTTATCATGATATACTTCAGGTTAAGAAAATGGTGGTTGACTCCCCAAGGACATTTCATGAGGTATGGTATCAGCTAATTGCAGAAGGCCAATTTGCCATATTATTGCTGTAGCATATCTGTTTTTGTATGTGAACAATATTCCACCCATAGAGAGAGTTAATGAAGAAGATTAGGGTCATTCACTGTGAGCATTGGTTTTTGAACCCAACTGTAGGATAGGCTGTCACATGTCGTTTACGATTTTCTGTTAGAAAATTCCAGTAAAGCCTGGGAAAAGTGAAGAACTGTATCTCACATATTACATGTGTACATGACTTAACTGTATTTTAATTTATGGTCCTACATTAGCAAGCTGATCCAGTTGTTTGTAGTCAAATAATGCTATATGAATGGTATAATTGTTTTTTGCAATTGCAACACTTAGATCAGCAACTAATTTAAGAATCAACGTACAAACTGACACGACACTTCTGTTTTGGTGATTTCAACCTTTTTATTTAATCTTCAGGTGACCAATTACCTTCAGGAAATTGCCCCTGATCTTTGTGATCGAGTTGAGCTATATGATAAAAAAATTCCCCTTTTTGATGAATTCAACATTGAAGGAGAGATTGACAATATCCTTAGCAAAAGGTGAAATTTTGTTACTTCTTTTGTTATTGACCATGCTTATATAGCTTTTAGTGTGTATTATCCTTATCCTTATTATCTTCTTTTTCTAAAAGATATTTTGTTAGACTGCTTATATGAAACTAACTTGGTGATGTAAAATGTAGTAGGAATATTGATGAGGATTATTTGGGAACCTTTTAAGCGAATGACAGAAAATGTTGGGTTTTTAATCACGTAGTTGTTGGTGTTATTTGGGATAAATCATAATTGAGTTTCATCAAGAGCCAAATCAACCCAAAAGCTTAAGCTGTTAGGTGCAGTGCACCCCCTCATGCGAAAGCCATTTGTGTTTGAACTTGAAGCGTGGACAAAGCAGATGTCCACTGAAATGTTGTGCTGAAAATATGAAATTATAATTTAATTAGTAGAATGGGGCAGAAAGGATTTGACTCTTGACTATAATTGGTCATAAAGGCTCTACTATCATGTCAAGAATCAAATCAACCCAAAGGCTTAAGTGTTAGGTGTAGGCCAGGAATGGTTTACATCTCTAACAAGTTCTGACTGGCAAATTGGAAATTTAATGTTTGCGGATGTGGTAATTTAGATTTGCAGCTATGGTTTATATAAGATTTACTTATTTATTTTATTGTTTTAAGTGTATTATGGGACTGCAATGAATTTATTTTAGAGGATAAGGATTCCTAAAATCTAGAAAAACAAAAAGAAACCATAAAAAATGTGCAAGAGGTGCCTTCCGATCACGTGAATTCCTATCTTAAGAAATTCTTTGAAAACACCAAAAGCAGGACACTGTAACAAGGACAAAAAAATCTCTTCAATTTCGAAGTAATCAGATGAAAGAAATTGGTTTTCAAAGGTTCTAACAATTCATTGCAGAAATACACCACACCATCGTAACAATTTTCCTGCCTTTAAAGTTCTCTTTTCTAGGATAAACTTGACAAGTATCTTGAAACTGCATTACTTTTCCTTATAACCAATTTCGAACACTTCAATACAAACAAATTACCTTGTCATTATAAAAGGCATTCTTAAATTGTAAAGCAAACAGACTATTAATTATATCTTCCTGATATCAAATTATTGATTTTTCACAAGCTGCCCAACTGTGCAGTGTGATTAAAAAACAGAATATTGTTAAAAAATAAAAGAAAAATCCAAACAGTAAATAGTAGTCTCTCTAAAATATTCTTATATAAAATGTCAAATGATCTGGCCTTCCTGGAAAACTTAAATTCCTAACGTGCAAGCTTTCTTTGTGTTGATCACTTTATAGGGTTCCACTTGCTAATGGAGGTTCTCTAATCATCGAACAAACTGAGGCGTTAGTTTCTATTGATGTAAATGGAGGACATGGGATGCTTGGTCATGGAAATTCACAGCAGAAAGCTATTCTAGACGTCAATCTTGCAGCTGCAAAACAAGTATATTAGATGCTGGACTCTTTATTATCATTTATTTGCACATTGCACAGGCTTTAGTAAGATAAATTTTGCATTTTTCTGACTTGTGCAGAGAAGTACTGTTATTTTTTTCACACAAAACTGTTATTCATCATTACTTTTTTTTTTATCCTATAATAATATATATTCGGAACATCCATTAATGTGGAGTGCTTCACCTTAAATCCTGAGATATTTCTAAAGAGTCAATGGATTCCTTTTCACAAGAATTTCAGGGATATTTCAAGAAATTTAATTTTATTTTGGAGTTAAAATTTGGTTTATTATTAAGATAAAACTCTATAGTCTATACACTACCAGCGAACAAGAAATGCTGCGTCAAAATAATTAATATATTTTACTTTTATAGATTTAGAGATGATTTGAGGAGTTGTCTATATCTTCACACACAAATAAACTAGTATTTATATACAAAGTGGTACATGAATGATACATAAATGTATTGAATACTAACACTAAGTCCTATGAAGTGGTGATTACAATATCTAGTAATCACCACTATGAGTAAGCTAAGACACATGTTTCACATTGGGCTTAATTCTAACACTCCCTCTCAAGCTGGAGCATATATATATGTTCTAAGCTTGTTACAAATAAAATCAACTTGAGGCCCTCTAAGGGACTTAGTAAATATATCAGCTAATTGTTCATTGGAGTTGACAAAACCAGTCGCGATCTCGCCTGAAAGAACTTTTTCTCTGACAAAATGGCAGTCAATCTCTATATGTTTTGTCTTTTCATGAAAGACTGGGTTAGAAGTAATATGTAGAGTAGCTTGATTGTCACAAATTGGTTTCATTTCCTTGATGTCTCCTAATTTTAGCTGCTGAAGCAATTGTTTTAACCATGTAAGTTCACAAGTTGTGTTGCCATAGTGCGATACTTGGCCTCTGCGCCGGATCTAGCAACTATGTTTTGCTTCTTACTCCTCCATGAGATTAAATTACCTCCAACAAAGGCACAATACCCTGAAGTTGATGTTCTATCCGACGGGGAACCCGCCCAATCAGCATCAGAATATCCAACAACTTGAGCATTGCCTTTATTTTTATAAAGTAACCCTTTTCTTAGTGCACTTTTGATGTATCTAAAAATGCGAATCCCAATGACTATCACAAGGAGCATTCAGAAACTTGCTTACCACACTTATAGCAAAAGTAATGTTTGGTCTAGTTACTGTAAAATAGTTAAGTTTACCGACTAGATGTCTATATTTGCCAGGGTCTATTAGTGGCTCCCCTTGACCTGATAGCAGTTTGACGTTGGGATCCATTGGAGTATCATTAGGGTGGCAGTCCAACATACCAGTTTCCTTAAGTATGTCTAAGGCATACTTTCTTTGAGTGATGGCAATGCTTGTATTAGATTGAGCAACCTCGATTCCTAAAAAATATTTGAGAGAGCCCAAATCTTTTGTATGAAAGTGATCAGACAAATGTTGCTTAAGATTGCAAATACCAGCCTGATCATTGCCTGTGATGACAATGCCATCAACATAAACAACGAGATAGATGCAAAGGCCATGTGAAGAGTGTCGAAAGAATAGTGTGATTAGCCTCGCACCTAGTCATTCTGAATTGGTGGATGATAGAACTAAATCTCCCAAACCAAGTACGAGGAGATTGTTTCAAACCATAGAGAGATCTGCGCAGTCAACATACTAAGTAAGGTGATCCTTGAGCAGTAAAACCTGGAGGCTGTTGCATATAGAACTCTTCCTATAATTCACTATGTAAGAAGGCATTGTTGATGTCTAACTGGTGAAGGGGCCAATGATGAATTGTAGCCATGGCAAGGAAGAGGCAAACAGAAGCAATCTTGGCCACTAGAGAAAAAGTATCTCCATAATTGAGGCTGAATATCTGTGTGTATCCTTTTGCCACTAAGTGAGCCTTTAGTGGTCAATATTCCCATTAGGACCAATCTTGATAGTATAGACCCATCAACAACCAACAGTCGTTTTGCCAAGAGGTAGAGGGACAAGTTCCCATGTACCACTAGAGTGTAAAGCAACCATTTCGTCAACCATTGTCTGTCGCTAGCCAGGATGAGATAAGGCTTCACCTATAGTTTTTGGGGATAGAAACAAAAGACAAAGAGGACACAAAGGCATAATAGGAAGGAGATAAATGATGATAACTCAAATGATAGGTATAACGGGGGTTAGGGTTACGAGTAAACCTGATACCTTCGCGTAATACAATGGGCAGTTCCAGTGCAGGAGACGGAGCAGGAGAGTCCAATAGAGTAGAAGATGAGTCACGAGGTGGGTTGAAGGCTGGTTCTGTTGGTGAGGCATCAAAGGCTGGTTCTATTTGTGAGGCATTAACTGGAATGATTGCCTGATAACATGAGTCTGAGGAGGCATCAATTTGTTGTGGGTGTGGTCTCCGTTGATATGTGAGCAATGGAGGAGCCGAGATAGGTGTGGGATTGACCTGAAAGGGATAAGGTCCAATTGGGAGTTGAATATCCATGTTAGGATGCTCAACGGAAGTAGATAAGAAGAAAGGATGAGTCTCAAAGAAGCTAACATCAGCAGAGACAAGATATCTTTCGAGATCAGGAGAGTAGCATTGGTAGCTGATAACTGCCAAGACTATCAAATTATAACAATTTATAAACCGATTCACCAAAATACTTGCAGTATAAAGTACCACCGAGTCGAGCCCTTGGATCATTCTAATTTAAGCAATCAGATTAAGAGGATAACAGAGGGGGGAAGGTTGCAGAATTTAATCATCAGAAAGCAATTAAAAACTGTAAATAGAATTAAGTAAACAACCAATTCAAGGAAATCAACTAATCTTAAGTTTAATCCATCTTTAATCACTAGGAATCCATTCAATTGCTAACCAGATTCTTGACCTTAGATTATATCAAGAAACCTTAAGATGATCTGTGAATCCTTTACTAGATAGGCATCCAGAATTTAGTTAATCAAGGTTAGATGAATTAAGCACCCATTTTATCCTAAATTAACCTAAAATCCAAAATTCAACCAAGCTAAACAATGCAGAAAACAGTTTTGATGCATTGTTTAGTCTCTGCAATCCTCCTTAAACTCATGGTAATTAAGCAATTATCACATCAACATCCAAATCAAATTAAGCAATTTAATCCAGATTCAATCAAAATCAAAAGAGGAAGAAGAGAAGCTTGATTAACAATTAAATGTTGAACAATCAAAGCAAGATCTCATAATTAAACATCAAGATTGTCAATCCCTAGGATTGATTAAAAGGTTCTAGCCCTCCATGGATGGGAGGGAAGAAATGCAGAAAAGGAAAGAAAACCTAGAGAGAAGGGAGAGGAAGAGAGATGAAGAGAGGTAGTGAAAAGTGCTCAATGAATTGTGCCCCTCGTTTTCTGCTGGTCTACCCCTATAACTAACTCCTCTTTTGGCCTTTCATGATTAGAATCCCATTAGGTACAAAGCTGGGTCAAATAGGAATCATTAGGCCCAAGTCTCATGTCATTTGGAGGCTTAAAACTCAAGTTATGCTCAATTAAGTGGCCTAACTCGCCAGCAACCTGCCCCTGCCTTCCAGCTTCAATTGTATGCCCAAAAACGACGTTATACTAATACTGGATTGAATTTAAATCCTGTTATTTTATCCTGTTGTTTTAGAGTGATTAATGATTTCCAGTTGAGATTAACTGATTAAGTAATTATCGATGTTACGAGTGTGAATTTGTCAATGCAGTTAGACATTTAGTGTTCTACTAGCAGTTTATTGAAATTAAACAAAATCAATATCTATTGAAAGGTCCTTTATTACATGCTAGACTTGAGTTAATTTGTCTCATTTTGATTGTAAGGAGATAGTATCATGGTTTTTAGGAAGAAATGTGAATTTTGTCATTGTTCTTATCCTGTTGAGGGAGGGATGAACTTGGGATCTGTATTTGCATTACAGATCAATGAAGCAAAAGATAATTAAATAGGGTTTGTACTAATAGAACCTTCCAAGAAGTTAAAAACACTAAAGTTCTCTTTAACTCAACATACCATTCTGTTGATCAGAGTTTCCTAGTTCACAACTTCCTTGCCAATCAGTTAAACACCAATAACTTTTCATTTGGTGATATTCTTGAAGCTTTTATGAATAAAATGTTAACATAAAGGCATTCATGAGCCTTTACCTAACAACTTAAGCTTTTAGGAGAGTTTGTCATTGGCATGGTATTAGAGCCTCTTTGACCAAGTGGTTAGGAGTTTGATCCTTGACGCATCCATTCTTCTTAAATAAAGTTGAATTTCAGCACTAGGTAAAAATAGGCCTGTGCATTGTCCACACTTCAAGCCTTGAGGGCTCTTGCTTGAGGGGTTTGTGTTAAATATAAAGCCATTCAAGAGGCCTTCGCCTAACAGCTTAAGGGTTTAGGGGAGTTGGTCCTTGACACTCTCCTTTCAGAATCTTGTTTATTTGCTTGTCATTCTGTTGGTGAAGTTCAACTTTGTCTCCAGAAATCTCATACTGATTAAGTACATTAGTTTGCAGCCTATTCTTTTCAAAGAGGGAGACTAATTAAGGATTTTCTATGAAACCATAACCCTTTCTTATTTTTAATTTCTCAAAACCACCTCCTACATAAAATAATAGGAGAGTGTAAATAAATAAATAAAATGACAGACAGAACATTAATACTTGTGGCATGGCATATACAATTTGGAGAATTCTATATTTACTCTGACAATCTTGTAGTTGTAAGATAATTATGGAGTTATATTTCATCATTGATTATTGATCATCCTATTTCATTTTTTTTAAAGTAAAAAATTTAGGGTTTGTTTTGCCTTGTGACATTAATTAGTCCGAGTTATGCAGTGCAAGTTCTTTAATAGCAACAATGTGTTACAGATTGCAAGGGAGTTGCGACTACGGGATATTGGTGGCATCATCGTGGTAGATTTCATTGATATGACTGATGAAGGTATATAGAAATCTCCCACTTTTTTGTGCAAATGAAGTATATATTAAGTAATGAGTTACGGGAAGAAGGTCTCCTTCAGAGTTCAGATATACTATAGAATATTTTAATATCACTGGTTTGAGTTTTAAAATCACTGACTAAAGCTTTATATAATCCTACTTAATAGCTTTCGTGGCAATATGTTCGTTTTTTCAATTAGTGACACTTCATGCATATGTAAAAGTCCATGGCATGTAGTCTTCCCCTTATAAGTTCATGACTGTAATTTGGTTCACTGTGCCAAATTTGTCAATCTAACCTATATGTCATACATGGTATTATTCATATGCTTGCAAATTAACTGTAATTTCTCCAAAATTGTGAAATATTCTCTTCTGAATCTGAATGGCTTTCTTCCTTTTAATTTCTTCAAAACATTTCTTCAAGGAATCATTTGACCAATAAGTTTGAGCTGTTAAAGAAAGGAACAAGAATTGTTTTATATCTCTAACAAGGTCCTTGAAGTGAAGATGTGCTGGGCTTGAAATGTGGACAAAGTACAGGCTTGCAACTGTCTTTAGTATAATATTACGTAAAAATTTCTAAATAAATGACCGGGGTTAGTAGATTGCTTGGTCAGTTGGGCTCTGTTAACATGTCAAAATACCTCTTGCTCTAAAAGCTTTCGTTGTTAAACAAGGCCAATAATAGTTTTAAAAATTGTACCACCTCTCTTTAGAGGAAAAATAAAATTTCTTTCCTTCAATCAGAAGTTCTACCCACCTTTGGATTCCATTTTCTTATTTATTTTAACTAGTCTCACTGTCACTTTGTACACAGAAATGATAGCATCCATGTTCTCAGAAGAATCGTAATTTGCCTAACCCATCTGTATTGGGTTGCAAAATTTTTTGGAGCTCACCTGCAGCCAACTCTTCTACAAAATTAGTTGTGGGGCCCTAATGAGTCCCACTGAAGTCTTAAAATGTCCACAAAATTTATTTAAAAGTGTATTCTTTTTACGATCTTAATCTATCTTTTATTGCAGGCCTTTAGATTAAGTTATTAGGCCTCATTTTTGTCAATCTGGACTGCCGTAGTTAATGCTTCAAACATGAGGTTAAAGAAATAAAAGATGTAAGAGAAAATAATCTGTGGAAAAAGAAAACTAAAATACTAAATAGACAGCCATTGATTGCATCACCTGAGTTTTGCGACCAAGTTTGCGGTTGCCCTTACACTAAGTAAAAGACAAACATCAGGTTGGCCTGGGACTTTGTGCTTTAAAACTACCTAATGCCACAGTAGATATCAGGTTTTGCCTGATTTTTATTATGTTAGAATTCTATTCTCACCCTGTGCCCTCATTGTGTACCTTCATGAAGTAGTAAGGACTGGGAGATGTGACTGACTAAGTCATCTAGCCTCAATGAAAACAATCCTCTGAATGTTGTAATATCTTCAAATTTAAACTGATGCAATGATATTTAGCTTGAGGATGAAATTGTTCATCATTTTTATGCCACTCTGAAATGACATCTCCCTTGGTGTTTTTAGTCTTAAAGTCCTTATCAATATATTTATTTATTGAATTTGGATTCTTCCTGATCAGCAAATAAAAGATTGGTCTATGAAGAAGTCAAGAAAGCCGTTGAGCTAGACAGATCCATGGTGAAAGTCTCTGAATTGTCAAGACATGGACTCATGGAAATAACACGAAAGAGGGTATGTTGCTTGTCTCTGGTGGATATATTAGCAATATATTAGTTCACTGTGCAGCATCACGATGGCTGTACATTTATGTGACAACAATGACTACATTTGGATTTGTTGAACGGAAAAATGGAGGACAAATATGGAAATAGATAGATGTGTTTCATATGAAACATTAAGTGAGCTTTTTTTTTTTAAAAAAAGAAAAATTCTATATATACTTCCAAAGGTTTTATTCAAGTATAACTTCTCTTGTTACCAAAAATTTAAAAAAAGGTATAACTTCTCAAATAATGTGCTAATTTTACTTCATTTTCTGTTATGTTTCTGGTCATCCTCCTTCATGCTTGCCTCAACTCACAAACACACTAAAATGACTAGATTGAAAAGAAGAATGCATGAACTGAAGTTTTTTTAAGTTACATTCTCCTCTGATGATTGTTGGCACAGCATCCAGTCAAAGTTTAGTTAAGATTCATTAAAATAAATTATGAATGCTTTACCAATGTTTGACAGGTTCGACCAAGTGTGACATTCATGATTAGTGAACCATGTGCTTGTTGCCATGCCACAGGCAGGATTGAAGCTTTAGAGACGTCTTTCTCAAAAATTGAACAGCAAATCTGTCGGATTCTTGTAAGTAGACATTTTCAATCTTAGAATTTTGTTTCAGCCATAAGATCACAAAAAAAAAATGGAATATAAGAGTCAAAGACCTTTGAAAAGCTCTATTTGACAATTCCTTAAGCACCGAGAATCAAGAAAGCACCTTAGTGCATGTTACTTGCTGCAATATATTTTTCTTCTTCCTTGTCTCCTTTTAACTATTGCTAGCTCATGTCTTCAGATCATAACAGTGTTCTGTTCATTCCCCTTAGTATTGTTACTCATTGTCGTGAGTGTGATTTCTTGTTTCCTCTTCATTCATATCACAGGCAACAATGGACTGTAAGGCAGACCCTGAAAACCCCAAGTCCTGGCCAAAATTTATTCTGAGGGTTGACCATCTTATGTGTGAGTACTTGACTTCAGGGAAAAAAAAAAGACTTGCAACATTGAGCAGTTCTCTCAAAGTCTGGATTCTCTTAAAGGTATAACTGATCAATTGGTGATTTCACTTTAATGATTGTTGCTATGCTTATTAAATTGTCACCATGCTTTGTATTTATCAATTCAAGTTACTTTAATTTTGTATAAAATACCTGCTATTGCTTAAGGGGAGTAATGGTAGGCAATCGCTGACAAAGAGGGGAAAGTTCTTGTTGTGCCTTCATTATTTATACAGAATTGCTTCCATAAAAATAAATTTTGTGGTGCTACTTAAGCCACTTTCTCCAAACAGTGATTACTGAAAAATAGGGGAAAGCACTATTTGTGCATGTATAGGTCATTGCTGTAGTCTATTATAGAGTAGAATATATTTTGCAAGAGTTCACTTGAATAATTACTTTTGAAAGAATGAGTTTTATAGACAAAAATGTTCACTCAAGTAATTTTGGGCATAAATAGTGAAGAGATACCAAAATTACTTTTGTTTGGAAGTAACAACATAATTACTTTTCAACACAAAATTAATTTTGGGCTTAGTATCCAAACATAACATAGCCCAAAATTACTTTTGGGGTCCAATACTTATTTTGAACCTTTAGAATTACTTTTATAATGGTATCCAAACAAGCAGTTAAATGCCACTGAACTAACTCTTGAAAGTTAAAATCATATAAAGAGAAACATGTACAATTGTAATTTGTAAAGAATAATGCTAGGTGTCTTTATCGAAACAATGAGACAACTAGTGTGTAGAGTCACTGAACTGCATATGTATTTGTGCATGGAAGTTATGATGTGATAATGTGATTTTGTGTGAGATAAATTTAATGATGCAAAAAGGGGAGTGAATTTTGTGTGTAAAAAGTTGTTTGCATAGCATTGCTTGTATGTAAATGTACTTTCGATAGTTATATGGTTAGATATATAAAACCATTCATTTGCGTTCACCTAACAACTTAATTATCTATATCAATGTACATACTGCCTTCCCTGGCCAGAAGTTCTCTGCCTTTGAGTAAAGGCATACCATACACTTCCATCAACTTCAGTGGACACTGCACACGCACAGCAATCTAATGGGGCTCTTCTACAGTCTGAACTCTATTTTAGGAATGCTTCCTAGATTTTATCTTTGACGACATGTCACATTGCTGTCTAGTGAATGACCTGTGTGAGTGCAGTTGAGCTCTTTTCAGAAAAGCTAGGTTGGAATTTTATTTGCTGGGGTAAATTTTTTGTCATATTAGATTTTTGGTGGCAAAGCCTATATTAAATGTGATTTTGGATAGATAAAGCATTACTTTGAAGATGATTGATGTATCATTTATTTCTTAGAGGCTCATATAATTTTCAATTCCTGCATTGCTGAGCAATTATTTGCTGTTTTTGATCCTTCAGGTTGCTAGAGGGTTCACTAGAGGAGCATTCGAGGTCAAACCATTTACAGATGACAAAGGGGAAAAAAACCAGCATCAAGTTGCCATTTCAATGCTAAGATCCTCAGAGGCCAGTACCAAAAAGCCTGGCCAAAACCTGACTCTTGTTCCGGTAAAAAAATCAAAGGCTAGGGGAAATAAATAGTTCTTTTTTGAAATAGGATTTTGTCCCTTTTTGCACATGAATTTTGTTTATGCCATACATGGTTTAGGGAGAAAAAACAACGGCCGCAGGGTGGAAGAGCAAAAATCATCTGGTTTCACGTTTTGAGAGACTAAGTTAGAAACATGCTGTTACAGGTACAGCTTTTAGGCGGATAAATATCACCCAAAACTGATCACAGTGAGCAGTTTTGTTGTAAAGAACCACACTGTTCACCAAGTGATTACAAGTAGCAGGTTTCACTGCTTCATTTGAGTCCCTATCAAAAGGAACATATCATACAACAATGACCATCAAAGGATGAAAAAGAGAAACTAGTGTAGTGTGAGCATTCCCTACACTAGTAAACCAAAGAAGATTGACTTCCAGTCTGAGCTGAGGAATAAAAAAGTAGTTTAAGAATAATGCTAGTGTTATCATAAAGAACAATGGCATGAGCAGAGCCATCCAAAGGGTGCCAATTCAATGGCTTTGTGCTTTGTATAACTCTTACGAATTTGTAACACTAGAGTTACTCAATGAATGCTATTTACACCAGTTTTTAATAATACTCTTTAAATTTTTCTCAATATGGTATGGTCATCTATGCTTCTTTTTTTTTAATTATTATAATTAAGGTTCCAATAGCATTACTCAAACAGCTTAACAAATTGTACGTGCAATACCCCGCTTCAGCATTAGAAGTGTGTTGCTCATGGCTCGCAAAGTTGATGTCTAAATTAATTGTGTAGTGTTTATTTCATCCATAGAAATTAATTGTCTCTTCTGAACGTAGCCAAAAGAGTTTTGTGAAGAAACAAAGTAAACGGAAGGGTGATTATTTTGTCAAAAGAATGTGTTGACCATTATAAATTTGGAAATGACATCCACAATGAAAGTTTGATGAAACTTGACTTTGTTTTTATGGTACAAAAAACTTGATGTTTTATGTGCATTGAATTCACCCTACTCATAAGTGAGTTGTGGCCCTTCAGACTTTTTGGGTATAGTGAAAGCTTAACTAACACTCCACGATTTTCTACTTATGTTTAACTTAATACTACCTCATCAATATCAGCCGCACAATGAAAACTTTCCTAACAACGCTTTCATATTGTCCTTATGGTAATCAAAAAGCATTTTTATCCTCGGAAAATATCTCTCCTGTCTTTTTCTTTAAAAGAAATATCTTTCTCCTCCCTTTTACAGCATGCCTCATAATAGGAAACAAAATCAAATACTAAAAATATTGTTATGCCTCATAACAGCATGCCTACGCCCCAAACAACTGACAATTGAAAGAGATATTGTTATACCATTGAGTTTCTAGTATACTGGTGTGGTTAAGCAAAAGGGAAAAGTAGAATATGAAAAAAATGATAGGTCAACATAAGCAGTTTTGTTTCAGCCACCTACATGACTGAGAAAGTAGATAAACGGGATTCAAGCTCGAAATAAATTTCAATTTAAGAACTTCAAAACTTCCAAGTAGACACTACTCTTACACAATACAAAATGACTTTACTCCTCATTGCTAAGACTAAAGGTTACAAATTCTCAAATTCAACACAAATAACAGCTAAAAGTACACGTGAGTATATTTTAACATATCGAACATTGGAATTTCAAATCTCACAGAAATTTAGTTTGTTGCAACATTACAGGTATTAATACCGTCCTTGCAATCACTGGTCAAATCGTTGAATGTTTCAATCTGCTTTTTACCTCTCAAGAACACTTCTGTATCAATGGATACTCTCATGTAACCATCAAATTCTACTGGAACACCGTTATTGAGTTTTGTTGTCTCAGAGTACCATTCACTATTTTCATCCCATAGATCCTTATACTCGTCAAGAAAATGAGGGGTATACTTGTCTTTCAAAGGATCGAAGAAAGACGTATCAGGTTCATTCGTTGCAATGTAGAGGTTCCTTCCTTCATCAACCTTGTCCCGCAAGGTTGAGAGAAGTGCATCAGGGGAAGTATGTGCATCAAGATTAGGCCAAAGCTCCTTGTTCCTTGCCTTCTCCCCTCTCACAATATGAACAGCATCATAGTCCCAGTTTAACCTTGAAGCTATTGCAGACACTATATCCATCAACCGCCTTGATTTCCATACCAAATGCCACGGCCTTTGAACAACGGATTCTGTCTCTCCTTCACAGACTCTATACCAATAGTTATCCGGCTCGACAGATCCAAACTTTCTCATAATTAAAGAATCCTTCACTTCCATAAGCTTCATGGGTGTGACCCTGTAATCCTCCACAAGATGAAGAGTCATCCCATCATTTTGTTGCCACTTTTTCCAATCTTCCCAAAACTGATCCTTGTCCAATACTGATGCCGCCTCCTTTAAGTGCTCAAAATCAAAGTAAAACCTGAAATCTTTCCCTTCCTCGTCTTGCTTCGATGAAGTGTAAATCGAGGACAGGCATATGCTCAAATCCATAACCAATGTTCGGTTTAGGTACTGAGCTTCCCCAAGAGCACACAAGAAACTCCATAAGTAATGATTCATGCTCTTACACCGATCTCCACTACCCTCATAGATCAAGTATTTACCATGACTAAAGGAACTTTCAGATTCAACTACAGGAAGGCTGTCATTAACAATCTCTCCAACAACAGGCAATGAGTTCATCTGGTCCAGCTTTGGTGGTGTCTTCTCAAGCCCAGCTTTCTGATTCTTCTTCCTCTTCCTTGCATTTACACCAGTATGGTATTCCCCAATGCTAACAACACTAAGAGTACAGTTCTCAGACCTATCAATCACAAACCTCCTATAATCCTTATAAAATGCAGCAGCCTTCCCTTCCTTGGGCCTAAACCGCCACGCCATATCACAAGTACTATCATTTGACCCGGGAACAGGTTTCCCAAACCTGTAAAAATGGATATCCTTAAACTTTTCAATAGTAGCTCTCATCATCAGATGAAACACCTCAGGGTCCTTACAATCAATAGGGCCACCCGCATTGCCCTCACATTCGGTGGCCACGGCCTCAACGGCTTCAACACCAACCGAGTTATCAACATCAGTCATGTTAATAACAGAGCCAAATACAGTTTCATTGGCAGCCATGAAATCCTCCCCAGTTTTAACAACAGTGTTATCAGACTTAAAAGTGGCATTGGATTTGGAAGTGAGGAAAGTGGTGATCTTGGTTGAAGGGTGGAACAAGGGATCCTCTGGTTCATAAGTGGCAGCCATGATGGTAAAGACCAAGACCCCAATAACAAACACGGAGAAGCAAACGTTACGAATCATGGCCATGGCATTCTGGCCTAAATTCTCTGGCCTGAAACCTCCAGCTCTTGAAAATGCAGACCGACCCAACATTTCTATTGTCTATTAGATCAACCCCAAGATATGTATCCTACATGAACATGAAAAAACAATGATACCCAGTAAACTAAAATGGAAGAAAAATAGCAATCAGAGCTTAAAATGGAAGATGAAACAAGTAATGGAATTTCTAGATCTGTAGCTAAAATCTTTGAAAGAGAACACAAACCCAGTTATCCAAATTGCAAGATCTGAATGCAGGATTGGTGACTAACCTGTTGATCTTGTTATCTTGACAGATGAGGAATCATGCACAAGGGCATCACTGACTGACACCCTCTCTCTCTGTCTCTTCTGTCTCTCACTCGCTCACACACAAAGTCAAATCTTTGGCTGTGCTGTGCCGTAATGTAAGCACAAAAAAAAAACAGATTTTTTATTAATTAAAAATTGAAAATAGAAAAAAAAATTAAAAGAAAAAAGAAAGTGAAAAGATAGAGTGAAGTCTAGTCCGTAAAGTTGTTAATATAGATCATATTAATCTTAGATTTGAAAAAATTAATATATTAGTTTTTAAATATAAAAAATTAGTCATATTAATTTTTCACTCTAATTTTTTAATTAAAGATTAATTTAATCATATGAATTATAATTTCAAGAATTAATATATTAATTTCTTTAAGTTAAAAGACCAATATAGCTAGTATTAACAACTTTATTATGAACTAAAATTAGAGTTAATTCGAGGAAGATATGAGAGTGATGAGTGAATGATAGAGGAAGCTGTGGGCGCAATGCGCACCAAGGAAGTGGTAATGGACGTAGACGACGAAAATGACGTGGCGAAGAGCGAAAAGCTGTGGCGTAATGCGCACCCACCGCCATGTACATAGGGCCATGAATGACGGATACTAATAATTTATTGATGTGATGGAGATGGTATTTGCTTCTTCGTGAGATAGATGAGTCAATGACAGCTGCATATATACTCGCTCACCGACAATGGCAAAAAGGTCATTCTAATGTGAAGCATGGCAGATTAAATTTGATTGGTCTTTCACAAATTAGTTACGTAATTTTAAGTGAAAAATAATGATTAGATAAAACTTTTTTTTAAAATGATGGTTCTAAAATTTATATTCTTGATCTTACATATAAAATTTGTTTGAAGTAACATATTACCAAAAAAAAAAAAACCATTTTAGTGAGATGAACTTTTAAATCATTTTCCCTATTATTATTGCAATAGAAAACGAACGGAGCAAAAGGTAAGGATGCTTTTTATTTCAATCTTGTGCAAGCAAACAGTGATTAGTTTCTTAAAACATTACTGAAAATAATGGATGAAACTATGTTAATTAAGTTGGTTAGAATTTAATTCCTACTAGAGTCTATTATTAGTATATTATCTTTAAATATTCGTTGAACTTAAAAATTTGTCTTGACTTGAGATGAGTCAGTCATCTTTGATTCTAAATTTTTGCTTATTAAATTTTTTTTCCTTAAAGCATTATTATTTTTAATTATAATAATTATTAAATTATTTCTAATTCTTTTGGTAGAATATACACAAAGAATGAGTTGAAATGATAAACAATATTGACCCTAAGAAAAAATACAAGTTCAAATCTTAAACCTACAAGGATAACTTGTGATCTCAAAAAATATATTTTCTTGGTAGAAGAACTTGCCATAAGCTAATTTACATGCAAGAAATTCTTGTATAGATTTAATTTTTACACGTTATGTAGATTAAACCAATAGTTAATTGACATATCATCACTTTAAATATAAATTAATTATGTAACAAATATTTAAGCAATTATTTAATATAAAATAATAATATATTAATTATCAATTAATTTAATTTCCACAACTTGATCTAAACTACGAATCTTTTACAACTCACACTTGGAAGAAAAAAAACAGTACATGTAAGAGCAGATTCCTTTATATGTGCAGAGTTTCCAGGTCAAGGTATACAATGTAATTATGAGTCATGAGGTCAATAGATCAACCCCAAGTAACACTAGTTATGCAGAGCAGTTTAGACTCGCTTTGGATGGTGATCTAGCTAAAATACAAGAACATTAACTGGCCCAAAAAATAAAAAACCACATATACAGATTAAAACTCAGTTGTGCACAGTTGCTTCTTGAGCAAAAAAGGTATAACATCAAGTGGATGGAATTACAGAAGGAGTACAAGATGCAGCTCTATGCTGGATGCAGTTCATGCTGTGTTCCATACTCCTTTGAACCATATCTTGCAATAACCTTTTGGCAGTTTCAGCAGCTTTATCCGCTCCATCTACCCGTTCAGCAATGTCATAAACAATTTTCTCCAAAACTGAGGAGGCTAGTCTTCTTTCTGGGGGAGAATCTCTGAGCAAATCCAGCAGCACGCGGGCTCTATCTTGAGCTTCAGCTGTGCCCTCCACTGTCAGGCGTAACAGACCCGGGATTGCTCCTTCTTTAAGAATCAGTTCCCGGTATTTATCTCGGCAGCTTAGACATAATGATAGCAAGGTTCCAACAGCATGCTCTGTGCTGACAAGTGATCCATCTTCAACTGTCTCTACTAAGGTTAAAATTCCACCATCCGCAATTGAGATTGCGATTCGTCCCTCTTCAGAGTTGGATAGGATTTCAAGTAGTGCTGTAGCTTTTTCTGCAAACTTGGAATACTTCTTGCACTCTTTAAGGAGGTTGATTAGAGGGGAAACAGCACTAGCATCAAGAAGTTCAGTGGAATTCTCAATGCTAGTGGAAAGATTATGAAGGGCTGTGACAGCATCAACTTTGCCTTGAACACTTCCAGAGTTGAGAATCTGAACAAGGAGAGGAGCAGCTCCAGAAGCTGCAATAATAGGCTTGTTGGGTACAGCAGCTGAGAGTGTCAAGATTGCTGCCGTAGCTAATTCCCTTATACTACCATTTTGCATCTTGAGGAGCTCCACCAGAGGAGGCATGGCGCCAGCTGTCACTATTTTGATCTTGTTTCTAATATCAACTCCGAAATGTTATACAAAGAACTAAATGAAATAAACCCTATTTTATGAGAAAGATAACTCATAAAAGAACAGTAAATAATGAAGAGAAGGACCCAAAGCATAAAATCTCAAAGTAGTAACAAAGAGAGTCGTAAGACTATGATAAAGATAGTGCAGAATATTTCACCCTAGTTAGGTACAATATATCCAGTAAACATGCATTTTCTAGAGTTTAAACAGAAATATTTATTGAGATGTGGCACACCCCAAAAATGTCTGCCTTTGCAGTCATCACCAAATCAAGCAACTTGGTAGTCAAAGATATGTAGAAGCACTCATAAATGATCAGATTGGATCTATAACTGACAACTCACAATTGGTTCTCTCAATTATCAGTACTGTATCACTATAAAATCAATATTCATTTCAAAACAAGAAAGAGCATAAATAGTCATAAAAAAGATTAACATCACTAGCATCTTCATTTTAACAAGCCAAAGGACAAAGTAGTCCTACACAAGAAAGAGACTCACATGCAATATCAATTAACCACCCAAACATTTAGTATCAATCAATTTCAACCTAAAATATGAACGCTGGATCTCATTTTGGTTATTAACAAAGGTTAGGATTTAAAAATCCATTTAACCAAATCATAAAGGGAACGAAAAACAAAAGGATCAACATGCAGACATCTTGCACTGTATCAAAGTTTTTTGTAGAAAAACAAGATGGAGAGACAAAAAAAATAAAATTACCACGTAGTTCTTTCCTATGCATCATTTGAATGACATGCAACTAGGATTCCAGCATTCAAGACTAGGACAGCACAGTTGTCTATTCAGCAAGGCTTAATGCAACTTTCTGGCTTAGTTTATCAAACCCAACCACAAGAGACATAAGATACAAACATCACATATGTGGGATTCTTTTCCTCTAAACTTCATCAATTTGCTCAACATTGAAAAGATGAGTTGCCAAATTTCTGTTTCAACCTATGGAGCTCTTTCGAATGTGGAGGCCACCCAATAGGGGGGTGACATGGGTAATGCCACATAATCTAAAAATTCTAACTGGTATCTAATTGAGAAGTATGGTTCAGATCCCACATCAGTGAACAACGGAAAAAACATATACACATGGACTTGCTTTAGATAGAACAGTTGAAACTTGTCAGTGTTTAACACTTGTTTTGTAGGTAATCTATCTACACAGCCAATTTCTCTCCCCCTGGTTAGTAGCATCACAGCTGATGGTTCAGCAAGGACATAACTTCTGGGCGGGAAGATGTGGTGCAACAATGAAAACTGCCTAGTAATTTATCTAAATTTTAATCTAGTATCCACTTGTTTCAGGGTGAAAAAGTGTCGGAGCGGGTTATGGTGCGCTATGAGATGTAGCATAATGAGTATCTAGCCCCCAACGGTTGGTGGAGAGAACAAGAGAGGCACCCATTAAGAACTTGAGGTAGGACAATGTAAAGCGCTCAAGCATGAGTCCAGTGGGCTTCTAAAGGGAGCTGTAAGTAGCAACTTTAATGAAAGTTTGAGATACCACAACGCACTTGCTGGGATTGCTGGAAGTAAAGACATGGTTTTTGGAGGATGATGGTGGAAAGAATAGCTAGGAGAACAAGTGGGAAACAAAGGTCTTCATGGTAGAAGAGAAAAGAGTGTGTTGCCATGGTGTAGGGTTTTCTTCGCCTGATGTCTTTGGGAGACTTCTCTGTTGAGCATTAAATGCATGGTAGCAAAAGGAGCGCTGCATCAACACAGTCTTTACAGCGCATGCTCAAGGAGACGGGGTAAGAGGCAGTGTTTCAAGATGTAGATAGGTCAGAATTAGACCATTTGGAGGTTGTGTCTATGGATAAGGTGGCAGGTGAGAGTGATGGTGACGGGTCGACTTTCGAGTCAAAGGGTGATGTCTAGGGCACTTGCATGCTGATGTGTTCGCGAGCTGGGATGTGCTAATGCGTCTTTGAAAGGGAGAGCGCTACTTACAGCTTTAAATGAAGAGAGCCCAAGCCTGAAGCTACTTATACCATATTCTCAATGGGGACTCCTTACCAAGGTGCTAAAGCCTTGGGAGTATCCCACACTTAAAAGCCTACCAATCCACTGAAAGCTAGTTCCCAGAAGGAGCATTGCTTCCCCCATAGAGCACGGTACAAGGAGAGCAATGTCATTGAAGAGCACAAGGTGGTGTCCTTCACAAACTGCGCCCTAGAGTTTTCGCATCGTAGGGGTGCATTAGCAACATTTTACCTTTAGTATATTTTACTCCACAACATAACTTTTATTATGAAGGTTAGCAATGCTCACAAACTACTTTATGCCACGTTTTCTATCCATTGTTTGGTAGCATATTTATTATTTGTTGTCTAGTCATGCTTACTACTAAATATAGAATAATAAATGATATCGCAGATGAATTCAGTCATAAATGTCACTGTGCATTGTGAGAACAGCTAAGGATAAAACAGGAAGTATATATAACAATATTAAGCCTCTCAAATTGACAAAAAGATGAATATAGAAGCAATAAAATTCGAAAATTGATACACAACCTATAACAATGTGGACTCTTTGATAAAGAGTAGCCGGTTGCAACGGTGATATTTACAAAGGAAGATCATTTAGACCCTTTGAATTAAAAATCATTCAAAAATCAAGACAAATATATCACATTTATAAACAGACAGCCCAAGATACAAAATGTATTAGGAGTTTAGGACTCTAAGCACGTGTTTAGTTTCGCTTAATTTTTATACAAAAAACAGCTTTTTATCGGAAAGTTACCTCTACAGCATTTTGAACATAAAATAAGCTAATCCAATCACAAACTAACTAAACTTATACCATTTATCATATAGATTCAATGATGTGCATGCTTATGATTGATTTTGGAGAACTGACTTTCAAACCAATGTATCATACAAGAATTGGTTTTGGAAGAAACACTTTTGTTTCAACACTGTTAAGAGAAAATCACTTTCGAGGGCGGAATTATTTATCAACTACATGTTGTGGTAAGGGCTTATTAGCGAATTATAATTTTTTTTTTTGGGGGGGAGGGTGATAAATTAGTGACTTTAAGCCATTATCTTATGATTTAACCTATCCCTTTCCCATTAGCATGAAAATATGACAAATTGCATAATACTACTTATCCATACCATATGGCTGCTAAAAAAGGAACCAAGAAAAAGGAAGAAAAATAAAGCACACTTTGATTCTGAGACGATTTTCAAAACAATAACAGAGACCAAATTTCACTGAATGCAACCAAACCCAACCATTATACCAGATTTCCACGAAAACCCACGATTTTTATCCCAGACCCATTTCAGATTTGACAAAAAGTACGCATCTTGATGCATGAAACGAGGGAAGAAAGAACAAAGTACCGTTCGTTGCGAACAGCGAGGTTGAGGAGAGCGAGGAGGGAAGATTCTCGGGCGTCGAGGTTGGAAGAAGAGAGCATGAAAACAAGGGGTTGAATGACACCGGCAGCTGCGAATTTGGAGCGGGTCTTAGCGGAGGACGATGATTTGCGCACGAGCTTTCTGATTTCTCTGGCAGCCTCTATTTTGGTGTTGAGGTTGCCGTTGATGAGTTTCTCCGACAATTGCAGAATCTGTATCTGGGTATGTTTCCCGTTAGCAACAAGGTTGTTTTTCCATCTTGTCGGAGACTCCAACAACAACCCTTCTTCTTCTTCATGGTCCTCTCTCGCTTCTTCTGCTTCTGCTTTTACCCTCTCTCCCTCCGCCATTTCTGCTCTCTAACACACTCACACTCTGAGAGCTGAGACTGAGAGCTTGTTGTGTTGTTGCTTCGTCCCAATTCCTAATCCCTTCCCAAAAATACGGATTTTTTTAAAAGAAAAAAATCAGATATTATTTATTTGGATTTAAAGTTTTTTTTTTAATATCATCCCATCATCTATTATCAAATTACTAAAATTATTTCATTATCATAAGAATTAAAAAAAGTATATTTTGTCATTATATTATATTATATTATATTATATTATATTGACATTTATTAATATTTTAATATTAATATTTTTATTTTAATTATTAAGTGATATAATAATAAATATTAATTTATTAAGATATGAATAAATATCAGTATAAAATTTATTTAAAGTAAGGGTGGATACTAATTAAACTCTTATCAAAATCAGTACTTTGGAGGCTTAAGTATCTTTGTATGACATTTATCTTCCTATATCTCGGTGTTTGAGACAATTGAATATGACGTTTCTCAAATATTTATGATCATTTTATTGTCATATTTTACTCTTAATAGTGTATATATTTTTTATATTTTTTTAATATTATTTATCATATTTATTATTATTATTATTATTTTATTAAATTTAATATTTTTAAAAAAATATCAATAATATATATATTTTTAAAAATAATATATGATGATCTTTTTTATTTCTCAAAATAATTTTTAAATTTCTTTTTCTCAACGCATCGTTGCAGTAAGTAAAAGCTTAAATAAATGTTACTTAATAATTTGTTGATACATTATAAGTGATAGTGTATAAAATTTTACACTAATATTATAGTAAATTTAAACTTTAATTATTAAAACATAAATAAAATTATAAAGTCAATATACTTACATAAAAGTACGTGAGATACGTGATGATTTAGACATTTTAAAAAAAGTTACGGTAAAATCAAAGTATTAGCTATGTCTTTAGCGTTTAAATGTAAGTTTGTGTTAGTATTTTTAAAGTAATATTAAATGTAAGTTTGTGGGATACGTGATGATTTAGACATTTAAGAAAAAGTTGCAGTAAAATCAAGGTATTAGCTATGTCTTTAGTGTGTAAATGTAAGTTTAGGGTTAATATTTTTAAATTAATGTTAAATATAAGTTTGTGGGATACGTGATTATTTAACATTCTAGAAAAAGTTACGGTAAAATCAAGGTATTAACTTTGTTTATAGTGCGTAAATGTAAGTTTGTGTTTGTATATTTGTTCATCACAAAAATATCAATATTTTTTTCATTTTCATTTTTTTAAGTCTGTGTGTGTCTATATATTTATATAGGTTACAAGTATATATTTTAGTCTTTTAAAAATTAAATATTATTTATTAGTGTATATAAATATTTAGTTGTCACTGTCATATTCTTTCTCTATACTATAACAAAGAGCGACATATTTGCTTCCTTTCTTACATCACACCCTTTAGTAAATTTGCATCTTTTGTCCACTTTTATTGGATAATGTCACATGTTTCATGCAAATCACAATTTATTGGAATAACCTACACTGTTACAAATTACAATAACAATTCAGAATAATTATTAAATAAATAACTATTATTTCAATGGTGAAATTTGTTTTGCTAACTTGTGGCATTGTAGACGCGTAAGAATCCTTGAGAATGGTCAAAATAAAACTCTCAACTTTGGCACGAACAAGAAGCAAGCAGCTACAGGGTCTTGGAAAGATAATACGCCTTCATTTGGTTATTAGTTTTCACGTATCAGCATTCTTAATGCTCTCCACCATGCCCAAGCATCAAGGTTATTCCTATTCCTATTGCATATACGGTAGAAATATTCCAACTCATTTGATTCCACCATGCAGGTCCAAACCATCCATCATTGTGGGTGCATTGTGCAAACAAATTACACCACCTTACAATATGGCTAAAGGATGAAATGTAGCTTCCAAAGGTATTCTTCGGATTTATAGTACAACGTGGAATCCAATTACATAATACACAATTTTTCAGACACTAGCAGGAACAAAACTGAGATTGAGAATCAAAACACAACCAAGAAAGAAAGGAAATTCCATGGATCTACAATTAGAATCAATTAAACAAGTGTTCCTAAGTCTTAAACCCACTTTTCTAACCATGACAAGCAATATTGATGCATCAGTTAGCTCAAACAATTGACAGTTTGTTTTGCCCATAGCAATACAACAGCTTCAGTAAATAATTTTCTTGCTATCAAAATTCACTTTACAGGTAAGACAAGAGGCCACAGAAAAGCTTTCCCCAACAAACTAAACCTTCCAAACCCTGTAAACTCAAAACTAAAAAGAAAGAATGGACATTTCTCACCACTCAACAATACTCTTAATAGAGTTCAACGACCTCAAATAAAAGAAAAGGAGGGGAGAAGCTTGGAGCTATGAAAAGGGATTAATGGTAACACAAAATAGCAGGAGCAGAAAAAAAGAGAAGGCCTGCATATGTTTCTAACTTGTCTAACTTTAATGGTCAATATCAGTTACAGGCGTCCTACCTTTCATGTTCTCAACCCAAGCAATCAGAAGATCCTATTGGCAAATTTTCCAGCTTCTTACACTCAAACACAGCCAATTGCCATCTTGTCCTCATGGAACTCCAATCATATTTTGGAGTTTCCCAAAAAATTTCCCCAGATAGGACTCAATTATCTAGTTTAGCTGTCAGGAAAATGTTCCAGCCTCAATAGTTGCTCGGCCAATTGATCTGTGCATGCTGAGGCTGCTGATAAACATTGCCTCCAGGTCCTACCATATCAACTGCTCCAGCCATTGTCTGGGATTGCTGTAGCAGTGGATGAACTGTTGCAGCTGTCACTGCTTGTGCAGGGTGATAGATGCCTGCAAAGGTGCCATGGCCAGGCTGAGTTGGGGCAAAAGTCACATGCTGACCCTGAGGTGGAAGGTTGTAGAATGAACTAGTGGGCAAACTGGAAATGTCTCGGCCAGGTGCAGCCACCCACACTGCTGAACCTTCACTCTGTAGTGGAAATGCAGAACATAATTATCATCAGATGTATGTAAGACTTCTGGTTCTGAAAATATAAACACAAGTGACGTACAGCAGAAAATTTTATGGCAAGTTCTTTTCATAACTGTCTTGCAGGAGATGGGGATAAACCTGCTAAACTTAATTGAGCTTCGATATGTGAAGGTGATCTTTCATTGGCCATTCAAATAAAAGGCCAGTAAAATTCTTAACCAAATTACCAAACTGATGACGTTAAAGTCAAAAGAAACAAACCTGCTGTCCACTGATGTATACATTACTTTCCTTGAACTGGGAGGAACCAAGATCCTCATTAGAGGTCGAATTCCCTCCAGTTGCTGCAGAACTATGATTATAACCGGCGGGAGAGGAGCCATATGCTCCATAGGCACTTGGCATAACAAGGTGAGTTGGGTTTACTGCATTTGCACCTGGTTTGAATTGTGGAAGAGGATATTTCATTCCTGTGGCAGCCACAGCTGGGGGAGGCGGATATACATTGCTGGCCTGAGGTTGTTGAGGAAATGCACCATTACCCAAAAACTGGTGGATTGCTGGAGGTGGGACGTAAAATGGTGAAAAATAGTGACCATAAGGAATGTAGTTAGGAGGGTAATGGGATATATGAACTCCACTTGGTGATCGGAAGACAGGGACAGGCTGCTGAGTAACAGCTATTGAGCTTTGCATCAACCCAGCTGCTTGAGTCACAAGTGGTGTTGGACCTGCTGTGGACAAGACACCTCCCTACAAATAAACATAAAATGGCATAAATTTTCAAAAAAATCATGTCCTTGTGCATCAATCAGATGGACAAAATTACTTAAAACACTCAGTATTTAGAGGTTGGGACTCTTCCTCATGATTTCTCAAAATGCTATACAATTTTACTTTAAGAAAATAATGAAAAAAAACATTATTATTAATAGTATTATGAAGTCAGTTCTTGACAGCATCAGTACACCAGGAAAAAACAAGCTCACAAACCCATCTAAGTGCCAAGAAAAACTGCATGGCCAACACAGAAAGGAAAGTGCATGTGTGCAGACAGAACATTTATAAAAAGAAACAAAGTTGAATGAGAGCACAATAATTTTATATGCCTATTAAATCATCTATCAAATAATAGAAGCATAATTTTGACTGAAACATAGCAGCTCGTGATAAACGATCACTCTAACTGATTGTCTACCTATAATTTAGTAATGCATCTTGCCAAGGACCAACTCTCCGAAAAGTTTAAGTTGTTAGGTGGAGGCTCATGAATGGCTTTACATCTCTAACAAGCCCACCATGCAAGAGCCCTTTGGCCTTGAAGTATGAATAACACACAAGCCCACTCCATCTTGTGCTGAAATCAACTTCATTTAGAAGAATGGGGGTGGTAAAGATTGAACTCCTGACCACTTGATCATAGAGGCTCTAATACCATGTGAGAGGAGTTCCAAATTTTAGAGAACTCGGCAGCGGAATAGTGATAGGATGAGGTCAAGGAGGATGGTATCGCTCTGATACCATCTCAACGATCAACTCTCTAAAAAGCTTATGCTGTTAGGTGGAGGCTCATGAATGGCTTTATATCTCTTAACACTTCCCAATTTCACTCACTCCTACGCCTATAATCAATTCCACCTAACAAAAAATTGTAAATTAACAGTTTGACAGAAACTCAAGAAATATATAGATTCTACGTGGTCAATTTTCATTCCTCTGTTTGCAATTTTCCCAATTTCACTCCTACGCCTATGATCAATTCCACCTAACAACGAATTTTAAATTGACAGTATGACAGAAACTCTAGAAATAAACAGGTTCATGAAAGGCTTAGCTTAAGAAAATTCAAGAAAACCCAGCTCAGAGTCAAATATAGAGGAGCAACCACACTTTCAACCCTCACTAAACCTAAAAGCATTGAATAACTGGATCAAACATATACTACCATATATATAAAGCCACCTAATGAATAGTCCATGTCTTATTTAACTGTGTGATGCAAGAGTCGAAAAGAAACACCTAAAAAGTAGACTCTAGACATGAAATTCTTTCCAGAAAATAACATCTTTCATATGATACTCTAAGGAATCAAACTAAGCTGCCAAATATTTGCATAATACAGATACAAAACTAGAAATCAAATCCAATTTTATAATATAAGAAGCAACCGGAACAATAGTATAAAGGAAAATAAATAAATGTAAAAGACAGAACTTTCAACTTTGAAACATAACATTTTATATGGTTGGTCCAGATATAAATTTAAATAGCAATAATATCAATGCAAACCTCTTGAGGAGACTGAGAATTTGGTGCAGACAGCACTGTAACATTGCCATTGTACTTGGTGGTAACCCCAGCTGAAGGAAAAGGAGAAAGACGACCATCACTATCAGCACCTGAGCGGTAAAACTGGCCATAATAACTAGCTGGATCAAATGGTTGATGGACCTATAGTAAGAAAAAAACAAATTTAACTTTTTAAGCAACAAAGATAAACTAAACAATGAAGAAAAACATATATAGGTGGCAGGGCTCACAACATAGCTTGGAAGCCGAGAAATATCACGTGTTTGAGACTCAGAATTGTCAAATGGTGTAAGCTGAGTACCCAACATTGGGGGCACGAAACCAAAACTGTAGTTTGGAGAAGTATGCACCCCTGAATATTGATGACCTCCAGATGGCAAAGTAGTATCTTGCTTGGACTCATTATACTCCTGAATAGCACTGGATGACCCATCAACCTCACTGGATGATGAATTCTCGGGTACATTAGTGGGTGATTGTGGATGGTCAGGATAATCTCCCACCTCAGAAGTAACTGTAGCATTTTGACTGCTGAAGTAAAAGACATGATTCGTCAGAAGGACAAGATGGAAAACTACTGGAAATTAAGTTAAAATATTCTCCACAATAACATTGGTATAGAATACAACAGGTATATGTGGCTGGAAATGCAAAAAGAAAACATAAGATACTTGTTGCAGCAAAAAAACTGCAAAACGTGATCAAGTTATAGCTATCTTAGAAACAGCATTATTCCACCTAGAGCAAATGGAAGGAAATGAAAAATTATTTAGGCTGGTCACTTGTAGCCCTATCATTATCCAGGGCAAATATTCATTTCTCAAAAGTTAGAAAAATTAAGCCTTGACAATGATAGGCTGGTTATATTACCTAGTCATGTAGTCGCTTGCATAACCAGCTGAGAAGGATTAAAAAATGTTTATTCTCTCCATTGACATAATGAAAGTACTTCTATAGTTCTATTTTTATATTCTTTCTAAGTTTTAATAGAATTCGTCAAAATTAGATTCTAAGTCTCAAAGCACATAGTTAAACATTACAACCTTGAGGCCTGCTCCTCCCCAGTTTCTTCAATAGTCTGAGATGTTTCAGAAAGAGGAGTAGAACTCTTTTCACTATCTAGGCCACTAACATAGCTTTTATTAACTCCAAAAGTGACTCCCAAGCTTCCAAAGCTAAACTTGTTCTTCTCAGAATCAGGCACACATATATGGTTTGGAAGTATAACATGTTGACGCTGTGGAAGATGAAAATCCTCCAGCTTCCTCTGCAGTTTTGAAGTAGCTTCTTCAGAGTCAAGGGCACTAGATGCAGACTGTAACTGCCCAGTTACTTCAGCTGAAACAGAAGGAGCCGATGCACTAGCTGGTCCAGAACCCTGATTAACCGTATTTGTTGGCTTTGGTTTCCACTCCTTATTAGAACCAGCTGTTGGAAACAGAAATTAATTATAAATCTTGGGCAAGTCAATGTAACAACCTCTAACAACCAAGCCTTATCCCACTAGGTGGGGTCGGCTACATTGGCAGAACAAGTCAATCAATCATCATAAATGGCTACAGCCACCAAAAATTATAAGTGCACTCACCCTTAGCAGCATATCCATGCAAATCAATACAAACATGCACCTACCAATATCGTAAAACTCAAACCATACATCTAGATAGTTAAAGACACCTGAATACGGTCAATAACTGGGTAATGAGTAATGACAAACTCTTTACCATCATGTAATAACTGACATAATAAGATACAAACAATAGTAGGCATCATGCATACTAATAAGGCATAGGAGATTTTTTACATAAATGCAATCATGCCATCATAATATTACGATAAAACTTCTACAACAACAAACAACAATCAAGCCTTATCCCACAAGATGAGGTCAACTACTTGGATCAAACAACATTGTGCTACAAAAACCAAATTTTCAGAAAAACAATTAAATCAAGGTCTTTTAAATTAGTACGGAACTGCTAATTCTAAACAAAATAAAACATAATTTCGTATTGGCAAATAAATAAACCCCTAACATGGCAATGCTACAGAAAAAAATCGATTCTTATTACAGCAACTAATCACACTTGAAGTTTTTAAAATTTTTACTTTATATGGGGCTGCCTATCAAGGCTTAAATGCAGACTAGTACAGCAGTTTTACCCCATTGATTAAAATAATGCTTCCTTCCTAAATTTCTGTCTCTTTTCTCTCAAGTTTTTCTCTAATCCTCTCTAATTTCTCTTTTCCCTTATTGATTCAACATCGGCCATTCACATTTTCAGGCCAAAGTTAGAAAACAATTAAGAAATTAGGGAAGATGGATGCAGATGCATACATAGGAATCAATGCAATTACTCATCACCAGATCACACAAACACATTGATTCCATAATTATTCGGTCAATTGCATTGATTGAGCAGAGCAAATGCTCCCATAACATGAGCTCTATATTCACAAAGTAGCAAGGAAACTATATATATATATATAAGAAGATGAAGAAATTCATTCATTAAGACAAAAAGAAGACAATTACAAGGAATTTGGAGGATAAGGGATCCTTCGTAACAAAAAAAGGAAAAATAAAACCATACACAAAAAGAGAAAATATCAATGGAGCAAAGCTGCTCAATCCCTCTGTATATATAAGTTTGATATGTCTTCATTCTTCACTCAATTCTTATTAATAAAAAGCACCTGCTTGTGTATACCTAAGTTTGACAAAAAGGGGGTGAGGGGGGAGAGACACAACAACAGCAGAAGAATAAAAACAAGGCACACACATAAAACATATTCATGCATAATGCATCTATATCAATGTCATGTAAAGATAGGGAGTGCAAGGAACTAACAAACACCAGAGGCTAGGGACTATGCAGGAGACAAAATTGTACTTGTTGAACTGTAGAGATATAAATTACCTTTCTGAGGGCCAGTTAGTTGTTGTGACCGGCTACCGTAATTAGAGGAAGGTCGACTAGCTGAAGAACTTCCATGAGTTATTGTTGATGAAGTGGGTGACATCTCAGTAAGGTGATTCTTTGCCACTCCCTGGGATTTGCCTTGAATCTTTCCTTGCACAGAAGAGCTACCAGTCTCAGAAGCTGGCATACAGTTATTGAGGGGAAAATTCTTCGTTAATTACATTGGAAAACTTTAAAACCCAACAAATTATGAAAGCAAAAAAATATCAAATATCCTAACCTGCAGTTAATTTGTTCTCAGCAGAGTTAACAGCATTTGATTCCCCAGGAGGACGTTGGCTTCCCACTTCACGTCTAATTGCACCAATAGAACCAGGAAACCATAAATCATTAGATGGAACCAGTACTGGGTCTGAGAAGAGAAACAGGCGATGAAGATGCAAGTCCAGACCCAGAGCAGTTACTGGAGGAAGGCATTGATCCATTTCTAGAAGCAACTGTTGCACCTTTATTTGAACTAGCAGAAGGCAAAGCACTACCCAAATTATTATTAGCAGCAGAAGATGGAACCATTCTGTCTCCACTTCCAGAAGATGAAGGGGAAGGACTCACACCACTATGAGTTCCAGAAGCTACACTTATAGGACCATTGGCTGCAAAGCTGAAAAAGCATGTATAGTTATGTAGTTTGAACCAAATGTACCAGGACTTAAATTCACATTGAAGTAAAATAATTGATAGTCAGAGGATAGCAATGACAGTTACCAAAACAAGACAAATTACTTAAAAGAGTCACCTTGTTCCAGAACTTTTATCTTTAGATATTGTCTCCTGAGAAGCTGGCAAAGGTGGTGCGACCTTCTCAGTAACTTGATGGGCTCCATTATCTTTGCCTGTTCCAGAATTCTTGCTACTGCCAGCATCTGAGAGAAGATCCATAAAATATAATTTTAATTTAGTTGCTCTGACTGGCCAACATAGTATCTAAATTTGAATAATAATGTAGATTAGGAATGCAGCTACAGCTGCTATTTTTCATCTAAGCTACAAGGTATACATGTAAAGGGCCAGGTAACAACTTCCAAGATATCCTGCAAGACCATTGGTTCGAAAACAAAGGGTGACAGAAAACAGCCAAATGATGCTACATCATGTTAACATTGCTACACATACAGAACCTAAAGTAGTCAAAGCAAAAAACTATTTCAGCTGACAAAAGAAGGGACGCACCAAACAAAGCTGACAAAAGAAGGGAGTTATATAACAGCAAAAAAAAATAAAGTTGTAATTCAGAATAGTTATTCACCCTGTGATACATTATGAGGTGAAAAATTTCCCCGACCACCCCTAAGCCCCCTCCCTTGGGTGCCAGGCCTCCAACGTGACTCCACAGATTCTCTGTTGTTAAGATTCTGCAAAATCATAAATATATGAAAGGATAAACAAAAACAGAATTAGCAAACTAAATTGAATGATTAGCACAAATTTTGAAAATAAGTAGAGCATAAGTAAATTACAAGAGCCACATCACATAAGCAAACAAGAGACACAACTTCTAAAACTCCTAAAAGTCCCCATTCTCTCCCACCAGTGACGAACAGAAGTTCTTCTACTCACCAGAAATGAACTATTAGTAGAGAAGAAAAATGCTCCTCCAAACAATTTGAATAAAATAGTAAAAATCAAAGAAAACATAGCTTATTTCAAGCCACTTGCCCAAATAATTAATCCTTCTGACAGACATTCTACTTCAAGGTATGTGTTATCATCGGAGAAAACCTAATATTGAAGAAAAGAAAGAAATAAACTATAGATGCCAGGTCAAGCACATAAGACCATTATCAAGCAATGAGAACTATGACATGTGAACTAGTGTTTAAGACAGTTGTTCAGAGAATTGAACAACTCTGAATCACAACCAATGAAGCTTACATGTGATAATCAGGCAGCTGTACGTATACCTCAAATCCAGTAATTCATGAAAGAACCAAGCAGATTAAGACTAATTGTCACTTCATAAGGGAGAAAATTCAGTCAGGAGTAATTGATATTGCATTTGTGAAATCAATTGACCATTCTAGTAGAGGTCCTCAAGTCAAGTATATGTATGTATGTATGTAACAAGCTTGGCACTTATAATATATACACTCCAGCTTGAATGGGAGTGTTTGGAAAATATTTTAGATATTTGCATATGTGTATAGTCAATTAGTGCTCTAATTAAGGAGCTACTCTAGGAGTTGATTCCTCTTGTAATTACGATAGTAATTATTGTAATTAATGTTGTACTAGTATAAATATATCTGTGTGGTATGATTAGACACACAATTCCAGCACATTCTCTCTATTTTCAAGAACTACAATCTAGTCATCAATAAGAACAAAAGAAACAATGGATACCCAACCATGAAAACCAATTATTAGTACATTGAAGTCCATCACTGACTTACAATAAATATCTTACCTCCTTTCTTCTGTCTCTCTTTCTTTTGACCTCGTGAAATGTGTCTGTAAAACAAATGATTTATGTTATTTTCTTAAGACACAGATATAGCAAGAACAACAAATATGTAACAGAAAGCAAATTATAAATTCATTTAGAATTGACCTCAGAAGTTTAGAACCAATAAGCCCATAGATATCATGCATGAATGAAGAGCATTCAAAAAGAGAAGTATGAAAGATTGAATCAATAACCCAGAAGAAGGCAACACAATGCCCAAGTTACTTCAAAATGTCATTATAAATAGCAATATATGAATGGATTCTTATATGCAAAATGATGACAACTTGAAACTTCACACTCAAACCAATAACTCAAGGGGGAAACAATTAAAAAAGCATAAAAGCGATATAAAGACAATATTACCAAAGAGCATCTTACCACACATCTACAACCAATTGAATACATGTAAAATTAACCATGCATAAACCCAAGAATTAATAGTTTGCAACGAAAATTCATTGATTAAAATTTGTCCTAATAAGTAAGACAAGTAAAACTAGCAAGAGTTTAATCAGAGTGTCAAAGAAAATTGGTGCACGATAACAACTTAAAACTTCATGCTCCAATCGATTACTCCACTGGAACCAAATGCTTTTAACAAAAGAGAATCTCATGGTCATTACTGCATACAAATAGTATAGCAGCACAGCTCCGGACCACTCCTAAATGCTTGTAGCAGAGCACTTCATTCTTGTGGCGTACTGGCATGGAGTGCCAGAATAGCAGGCTATAGCATGATGCAATAATGACCATAGCGGCTGCTATTCTACAAGGAGCAAAATTCCCAGTTTTAACCTCACTAAAACCCACCTTCATCAATGGGATGCATCAAATTAGAGAGTTGAGGTCCATTGACACCAACAAACTAATTCAAGGATCAGAAATCACTTTCACAAAGCATCGCTCACAGCATCTAGATCTGTTGAATCCAAATTTAGGGCTTGCTATGTAACTGTATTTCACATCACTTTGACCCTCCTTCAACCTTGCTCTGGCCTTCGACCCTCCAATCAGTATCACACTGAGCTCTGTAACTCTGTTTCGCATGCAGGATGTAGCTCTTTCTCCTTCAACTGATAAGGTGAGGTTACCTGCAGCTCTGTAATGCAGTAGTCTGAGTACTTGTTCTCCTTCTTTTGTCCTCTTCTATCTCTCTTCCTATTCGTGGGTGATTCGTTTGCATTTGTAATAACTACTGCTAATTATGACTTTAGTTTTGACTACTATGCTCATATTAAATTAGTTAATCTTGGTCCTCTTTTTTTTCTAGTAATTGCTGTATTTTGCTCTCTATTCCATCAGTTACTATTACTGAATTGTTTTTTCCCTAGTGGTATAAAGTTCTTAAACAACTAGGATTATCAATTATGTGTTTTTTTACAAATTTTTTAAGTTTTTTCATTGCAGCCGCTTTATTTGTTGTAGCGTCACTCCATTATCTTCTATGCCTCTATAACTTTGGATTTAGCCTTATTATTTCCAAAACCTAAACGTATCATGAAAAACTGCTCCAAGGTACAAGGTTACAGCCAAAATTTAACAAGAACTGCAAACAAATTATTCTATGAACACGTAGCTGCCCGACAATGTAAAAATAAATGGGGACCTATTTCCAAACTTGCCCTGCACATAGCACAAAAGCAAGGAAATATCCATTTTAAGTCTGTGAATCTGCAACACATCAACGGAATTAATCCTACTTAGCACCAAAATATTAGATCATACAAGGGTTTTAGATTTCAGATGAGCTTGTCAAGAAGGAACCTCTCCTGATCAGGAGAATGAGTAAGAAACTAGAAATAGGACTTGCAATAAAGCACAACAGGGTAGATTTTAGAGTCGAAATTCTCCAATCTGGATTGGAGAACATATGACTAAGTCTATAATAAAGTTAAAGCATAATGTCCTACCAAACCATAAAATATCCTTTCATAAAAAACCAGTTTTGGTCTACTTAATTAACTATCAGCTGCTAAAAAGATAATCCTGAAATGCCAGGTATGCATTTGGAAAAAGGAAAACTTGAGAAGAGAGGGAAAAGATTATACAAAGAAAACCCAGTCACTTATACACGTTACAGAAACTCAATAAGCAAAAGCAACACAAGTTCCTTATACACGTTACAGAAAACCCAACACAAGTTCCTTGCTTAGATAACTGACTTCCTAAACTTCACGGAACCAAAATAACATCAAACAAAATCAAATATCGACTGAACTGAACATTTAGTGACAGTGGAAGCTTAAACAAAATAGACATTGGAGTCTAACATGATTAAAACAATAAACCATTCTGACACAAAGAGTCAAGTCCATAACCTAAACAAATCAACCAAATACATCCGGGTATGAAAGTGGACACTCTGATAGTTTCCTCCAAAAACTTAACTTTCTTTAGACCAAGCTACACAAAACCCCTCAGAAACCAAAAGGGGTATTTAAAAAATTCCTATCTTAGCCTCTAACAAAAGTGTATCAACAGTAAAAAATCATCATAGCAAACTTTAATCATTCACACTACAGAAAAAAAATAAAAAATAAAAGATAAAAAATAAAAAATTCAAATTCAAAACAAAGCAAAGGAAACCCACATGAGAAAACACATAGTTGAACACATGGATCACAAGGAAACAGAGATTAAGATCACAAGATCGAAAATCCATGGAAAGTTAAAGAGCCAAAAAGCAATGATACCCTGATGGAGGAGCTTCTGAGCGGTCTCGTTGGGATCCATAGAGCATTCCTTGAGCATTGCATAGATGTCTTCTTCACTGTGATTACCTGTGATCTCCTTGATGTTCTGGATCATCTTCCTCACACTGCTCGGAATTGAAGCCCTAAACCCACCACCGCTCATCTTTGTGATACAAAGTCACAAACTTTGCAAAAACAAGATATGTGGGCAGAGAAGGAAAAGGAGGAACAGGAATAGGGAGCAAAGAGGGGGTCAGTGATTGATTGATGATACAAAAGGGACTAAAGAACCATAGAGTTCAATGAGAATTGGGGGAAAGTATGATCTAATTTTCAATGGGGTTTGAATTGATCTATGTGAATTGTGAAGTAGGAATTGGAGAGAGAGGCAATAGAAAGAGAGAGAAAAGAGAGGAAGCAAAACCAAGTGTGTGTTTGTGTGTTGTTTTTTACAGTGAGACGCTTTTTGGTTCCTCTAGCTCTGTTTCCTTTTCCGTTCTACTTACCCTTTCTTTTCCTTCCTTTTTCCTTTGATTTTTTATTTATTTATTTTTAATAAACGGTATTTTTTTTTTAGGCCATGACATATTTTTATATTTTTGATCCATTTGAATTGTTGATAAGGACTAGTTTCTGTGTGATTCAAGGAACATAAAGGTTGTGTTACTTTCACAAAAGTTATTTTTCTAAAATTTATATTCGTGTCATTATTTTAAATACTCAATATTACTTAGGACAAAATTTAAATTTATTTTTTTATGTTTATTATATTTATTTTACTTATTAAGTTATAATATGTATTTATTAATATTTTTGTATTTTTTTTAATATATATATATATATATATATCATAATTTAATTAATAAAATAAATATAATATACATAAAAAATAAATCTAAATTTTATCTTATTACCTATTACTTTGACTCACTTTGTGGGTAATAAATAGCGCTCCTTAGCGACGAAGGATTGAATTCTTCTAATAAAAATGGTTCACTTTTAAAAGAAAAAGTGAGAAGTTATAAGTGATAAAGTTTTTTTTTTATCTACTAAAATAAGTCCGTTTTTTTTATAAATGCTGTTTTGGAAGATGCTTGAAGAAGGCCTACCCAAATTGTGAACTTCCTGTCCAAATTAACAATTATGTCAAGTCTTTTATCTCAAATAAAAGGTTGACTCGAGAAGCCTAGATCATTAAGACCACAATTTAAAGGCACGATGAAAATTTGTGAGAATCCCCAATAACTTGCCTATTCCCACCTTGATCAGCATCAGATGTTGTAACATTAAAATCTCCACCCAAGCACCAATGGCAGAGATGGTTGAAGCAATATTCTAGTAGTAAGACCAAAGAGCACGTCGAGAACCCATTTGTGGACTCCCCATATACACCAGTAAAAGTCCAAAGGGTTCCTTGAATGAAAGAAACTTACATGTCAACTAGTTGTCTATCTGATTTAACAAATTCACCATCCAATAAAACTTCTGCCAAAGACACCAAATACCCCCTAAAAAACCAATAACATCTTCAATATAACCTTAATTTCTTTGCAAACTGTTTTCTCCTGATACTCTTGGGCTGTTTGGACCAAAACCAGATTCTTAGTGTGTAACCTTTAAGTTTGTAGATCTTGAAAATAGAGGGTTAGTACTTATAAAGACTCTTTAATATTCAAGTTATTATGGTGTATTAGATTTTATTAAGAATATGAAAAGATACTTATTAATACCCTTATGCTCTATTTGGAACGAGAGAAAATGAGAAGAAAGAAAAGAGATGGAGAGAAAAGAGGAAGAATCTTTAGTTTTCTCTCGTTTGGACAAGGCAAGAAAACTGGCGAGAAAGAAAAAAAAAATGTGGGATCCACTAAAAAACTTTTCTTCACTAAACAGCAAAGAAAATGAAGAGAAACAACAAAGCAGGAACAGCGTGTGGCTCGGTGGCTGGGTTCGTCGGGTTGTTGGGCGTCGTGTGGTTGATCGGATCTGAGCAGGAACAGCGACCGACGGCGCGGTTCTGGTTCAAGCGGCTTCGCAGATATCGGCAGCGACAGACGACGCGAGTTCCGGTTCAAGCAGATCTGGGCTTGCGGATCTGGTTGTTAGGTGGCGCAACTCACGATTCGACGAACACGGTCGACGATGGCTTGGATCCGGGCGGTGCGACTCCGATCAGCGTCGAGCGGCACGCGTCCTTTCCTCTCGGTTGGATAAAGGGATGGGGGAAGGGGTGGGTGAGGAAGAAAGGGGAGGAGTGGGGAGGGGACGGGTGGAGAAAAAAAGGGAGTGGAGAGGGGGGGTGGGGTGGGGACGCAGAGGGGGATGGGATTTGGTAGGGTTTTTAGGGTTAAAATATGTATAAAAAAATTATTTTTTCTTTTTTCATTTTTTATTTTTATAAAAAAATATTCTTTTAATCTTTTTTATGTTTTCTTTCTTCTTATTTTCTCTTCATTCAAACAACTAAAATTTCTCTCTACTTTTCTATCTATTTTTTATCCATTTTCTCTCTTTCCATTTTCTCTCTTCTTATTTTCTCTCTCCCCATTTTCTCTCCTCATCCAAACGAAGCATTAATGTTACTATTTATAAAAAAATTCTTATCGCGATTGACAATATGTAAAAAAATTTATGTTTTAAAGGAAGTTTAAGTTGTGGACCCACTTTGACATACTTAGTAGAGTCTCATTAATCTAATTAGGACAATCTTTCTATATGAAGGCAAGGATTACTTTTCAATTGTTAATGAGCTTTGCCTTTAGAAGCTCAAAATCTCAAGATAAATCACAAATTTTAAAGTTTTCGGACCCCTCACATGAGTCTCCATAAAAGCACTATAAAATCAGCATCATATCTACATACAATAATATCATTGAGCAATAAAGCAATGTTGTTCTGAACCGTGATCCAGGATCTCGCTCCATGGGATCAACCAGCATGCATACTATCGGACTCTTCCAAGACTGACATAGTGAAAGATTCACAACGTATTCCGGACCCCGAAATATAGCACGTCAAGCGATGTTGAGTCATGATGTCATAATTGATAGATTCATGTAGAGGATAAATCCTTAGATATCCATAACTTTCAATCATCAACTTACGATATTATAGGACTCATAGTTATTCTTGATGACTAAATACTTTCCAGATTTACAGAGATATATCCTATAATAATGGAAAAGTGATCATCATCAGGATACTAATATTAAATTACTTACATTCAGTAAGGATCCGATTAGAATTCTATATACGCTCTATAAATACAAGATTAAGTCATCTTAATGAGGTAACCATTAATATAATCTCATAAGCCTACTTGAATACTACCTGACTTGAGCGTTGGAATTCCTTTTACAGGTACCCATCTCCTTGTGTAGTACGTTCAGCTATCACTCAAAAAAAAAACTACCATATAAATATCTATCACAAGTACCCTCTAAATCTATTTAAGAAGAATTGCCCTTACTACAAACACCTTTACAATTCTATAGAATTATATTCATGATTAATAATAGAAGAGAAACGAGCTATCACTAAGCTCAAAGAACAACTTGAGGATTGACCCTATCCACAACCATGCTAGCATCATCATAACATGCAAGAATACTCTGATTTACCCTCTCTCTACACTGGCTAAACCGATCACTAGGATCAGGTGGATTAGCATCTCCACTAGATCCTGGATTCTCACCCCACTGACACATAAAGTCCTCTTGGGACAGACCAACGACCTAAGACGGCATGAGTAGATCAAATACTTTGCCTTTAATATGCTGTTAGAATTTTTTATGAAATATTATAAATCATATTATAATTTTATAAAATCCAAATTAATTAAATATCAATATTATTATAATATTTTATTTAATTTAAATTGTGATAAATATTATTAATAGATTTATTATTATTAAATTATTATTTATATGTGAATTTTGTCTTATAAATTTTATATATGAATTTATTATAATAAGTAAATTTAATTTATTTTAATTATTTTATATATAATGAGAGACTCTTATTCTTAATTATTTTAGTACGTATAGTTTATTTTATTAATATGACACATAAATAAATATTGTGAGATAAAAATAATATTTCACCGTTATTGAAATTGATTTTAATGGTTTCAATTGAGACTTTTTCATCAACATTTTTTTAAAGTAACATTAAATTCTTTATATATTTTGATATATCATAAATTTTAAGATTAATAAATCTAAAAAAATTTAACATATGCTGCTTCCAATTCTCATGATGCATTTGACTAAACATCCCCCAGTATTCCCTGTCTGCCATGCTAACCTCGAATTACTTGACTGTTATCTTGTCTAGGAACCTGCTCCACTTGGGTAAGGTGTTGGCTAATAGGCTTTAAAGGTACATTATTGTTTTTCCGATCGCGCTATTTGTCCAATCAAAAGACTCCAACTTTTGTTCACCGTATGTCACGTATTATCATTTGAAATTTGAAATATGAAATTGTTCACGTTAAAAATAAGTGGTTAATACGTTATGAATAAGTGGTTAATCAGTATAAGTTTCTGGTTAATACATTCGAAATAAGTAAGTGGTTAATACGTTAAGAATAAGTGGTTAATCGGATAAATTTCTAGTTAATACCTTCGAAATAAGTGGTTAATCTATATCGCTTTATAATAATGAATAAGTGGTTAATACGTTAGGAATAAGTGGTTAATCAAGATATGTTTCTCGTAATCCAAAAAAAGAGTTCTCAATAATGAGTAAATGGTTAATACGTTAAAAATAATTGATTAATCAATATTAGTTTCGGTGAATCCAAGAAGTAGGAAATGAGAAGCGAGAAATTAAATGGTTAATACGTTAAGAATAAGTGGTTAATCAATTATCGATTTACAGTGAATCCTAAAAGCGGGAAATGAAAAGCGAGAAATTAAATGGTTAATACGTTAGGAATAAGTGGTTAATCAGTATCAGTTTCTGGTGAATCCAAGAAGCGGAAAATGAAAAGTTTAAAATGAAAATATTGACATACGGAAAAGTCAACAAACATACGTATGGAAGCATAAGGTGAAGGAAAGTTGAAGTATTTTGGTTGGACGAAAAACGTTTTCCTTGTTTTTCCCTGCTTCAACATAGATGTCGACCCCATTGCGCTTTTGGGCTTCGCCTGTTTTTTAGAGTACATAAATGAGTGTGTAGGGTGAAAATATTGCGAGTAATTAGTTACGAAATTTTAAGTTTATAGTAATGATTTGATAAATTATTTTTTAAAATAATAAATTTAGAATTAAAATTGTTGATATTACAAGTAAGATTTATTTAAAAACACAATTCACTTTTACTTTGATCAATCAGTGTTGAGTTTTAAACAAGAGGCACAATAAGCACAAGAATTACTTAACGGATTATAATATTCACAAAAGTTAATAAATCATTGATCTAAAAATAGTTAATAAATTATAATAATTAAATATTAAAGGCTAAAAAGTACACGTTTTTACTGTAATAATCTTTCTTTTTTACCTGTTACTTTACGAGGGAAGTTGTAAAGCTACATGCAACGTAGCCACATGATATGTTGAACACACATTCACGTATTGCATGTTTGGATTGCAGTCAGTAAATTCAAATACACTTTTAGAATTTTTAAAAAATGTAAAATTATGTTTAGTATTTTATTTTTTAGTTGAGTTTAACGAAAAATACTTTTAAAAGTACGTTAGAGTAAAAACAAAAATTTCTTATTTTTCTGTTGGGCAAAAGTTTATTGAAGAACATTTTTCTTTTCAATCTTACTTCAAAAGTAATTTTGATCTTTCATTCAAATATTATTTATTTTGTCAAACTCACTTTTGAGACAAAAATTCTCAAACATAAATTATATTACTATAAACTTTCTTTTAACCAAACTAAAATTTACAAACACATTTTTAACTAAACTTAAATTTATCAACTGCAAACCAAACACACACTTAGCAGTGCATCACTAATACATATATAGGCAACATCAGTAACAACAATTTTTTTTCTTTTTGTTACAATTTTCTTTATTTTTGGAAACGCATGTACTGGAAAAAAACGGTTATTATCACTATCAATGTTTGTGATTCTCTTTATTGAAAATTCTCACCAATTATTTTCATTTTCACCAATTATCACTACTAAAAACATTTCACAAAATGATAATTTTAAAATTTAAACTTCTGATATTATAAATAAAATTCGCTTAAAATTATAGTGCATTTTCATTTTTGACCGACTAATGTTGAGTTTTAAGCAAAGGGCACAACCACATTGCACCAATTACTTAATGGATTATAATATTCACAAAAGTTAATAAATTGTTAATCTAAAAAAGTTGATAGATTATGATAATTAAAAATTAAAGGCGAAAAAGTACACATTTTTACCAGAATAATCTTTTTTTTTCCTGTTACTTTATGAGGGAAGTTGTAAAGCTAGCAGTGCATCACTAGTACTTATATAGGCAACATCAGTAACAGCAATTTTTATTTTTTTTTACAGTTTTCTTTATTTTTGGAAACGCATTTAATGGAAAAACGGTTATTATCACTATCAATGCTTGTGATTCTTTTTATTTAAAACTCTCACCAATTATTTCCATTTGTTAAGAATTTGAAGAGTGAACCCGTATCCTAATATGCATAAAAAGTGTTAAAATATAGTACTTACATAAAGCAAAGGTGGAGTTGTCCATTTTAAATCAATTTAACCAACAAATTTTAGAAGAGTCAACACTAAATTTTTCTGCATATAGGCCCGTTTGTTAGTCGCGTAAAACTAACTTTCAAGATAAGTGACAAAATTGTAGAACTTATGAAAACATCATAATGATAAAAGGACTGTTGAACCGTCCATATTTTAGTACAAATGACATAAATATATAATTATGAAAGTGAATTCTTCCATGAAATGTTAAAAGACCTACATCAAAGTCAATATATAGAATTGGCTTACCTAATCAACCTTCTGATAATAATAATAGCATTATTTGAGTTCAAATTCTAGTTTACTATTAAAATGTGATGTTTAATTCTTTAATTTCATTGTAAATTTTCAGTGAAGTTGATGAGTATAAGTTCATCCCAAAAGAATTAGGAAGAATTACAAAAATTTGGCTTGTTAAGATATTTGCCATTTTGTTTTATATAACACTAGATTAATGTCCATATGATTTTCAGAGTTGTAGAAGAAGAATGATAATTTTTAAAAATTTAAAATGATGTAATAAAATGTTAATAATTTTTTTATTAAGAATATATTAATCAATATTCAAATTTTAAATTATTTATGATAAATAAAAATTTTCAAAATTAAAAATTTAAATTATGTAATAAGATATTAAATAATTATTTTATAAATAAGATATTAATAAATATTCAAATTTAAAATTATTTGTGAAGAGAATTAATAAAAAATCAAATTTTAAGATTTTTGTGTTAGTATTATGCATGACACATGACATAAAAAATTTGTGACATGTGTCACAATTTGGATGACACATTAGTATCACAATTCACAAGTTAAAATTACTATTTAGCAAAATTTTTACATACCTAACTCTTTTTTATATATATTATATTGATTAATTGATTGATTTTTAACTAAATAATAACTTAATTTAATTTAAAATACAAACATAATTAATCAAATAATAATTAATTAAGTATTAAATTAATTTAACTAAAAATATATATAGTTAAACAATAAAAATATGTATCAAAATGTAAGTAGATCATTAATTAACTACAGTTAAATTATTAATTAAATTAATTTAATACTTAACTAATCGATTTACAATTTTTTTTGTCATCAATCGATATACAATCTGGTGTAGAAGGTTTTTTGCACCTATGGACCATCTTCTAAAAATATGTGTATGGAGCCTAATGGGGTAACATGGTAAATCGGACCCAAAATCACCATAGGCTGTTTCAGCCCAGCTATGTTGGAATTCACAAATAATAATAATTATTAAGAAATAAGAACCATATCTCTCTGCTCACTCCTGCAACCCAATGTGGTGCACCATGGCCATGAGTTCTAGAAAGGGGTGGCAACGGTTCCAGTACTAGTTCGTTTTTTTCCCCTCTCCTAAGTCCCTTTCACTATTTTGGTTCATGGGTTTATGATCTTGCTGGAAAATCTTCAATGGAGGGTTAGCCAAGGACACAATCATGGGACTTAGGCTTGACAATCCCAACATGCGCCAATAGGTGTGAGTTTGGGGTTAATCCATCTCCCGCTCCACACTTTATATTTACATAACTATTATGCTTAATTTAATGTTAAGTTTGGGGTCAATCTGCCTGTTCTACTCTGCACATGATATTTACATAACGTCATAATCATATTTATGCAACTAAAATCATCATTAATAAAGTCAATTATATTAATTATTTTTATTAGTTTAATGCTTATTATGAATATATTTTTAATTTATATAATATGATGAATTAATTTTTAAATAATGATTGATTATTGTAAAAATTTAATAAAATATATTCATAAGTGTAGGCTTTGGGACCAGGCATATGTGGGTTTTAATATTTTTTTAGGAACGGATGCGTATTTTAATCTTTAAGGATGCAGAACGGGATCGGACCGAGAAAAATCCGTCCCATTGCAAAGCCCATTGGGACTTGGGTGAGTGAGAAAGCTTTCAAATGTTTGATTTCCATGATGGATTTTAATCAGGTTGAGATCAAAGGGACTAATCCAATGGGTTCGACATCATCACAAGCCAATGACTTTAAAACTAATAAAATTTTTGTCGCTGGTATTCCAACCACTGTAACGGAAGGTTTGGACTAGCTCTTTCTATGCAGTTTGATTTATATATATATATATACACACACACATACGGAACACTAGTTTTTAACACTTCAAGTGAATGTTAGTATCTTTCATTTATTTTTTATGAATAAAAAAGTCACTTTTGTCTTTTATTAATCATCTTAAATGACTATATCTATTTTAATAATTAAGAATTTCAATAATTAAATCGACAAATCTTTCTCTCTCTTATTAAGTACTAACCTCATGAATATTTTCTTTCTCTTAATAACTAGTAGCCTTAAATTTTTTTTAATTCCTAATAACCACTCACGTAGTAAATCTTTCTCTTTTGTTATTATTTTTCTAAAAAATAATAGTATAATAATTTAATTCTTAATTTAATATAAAATTTAATATAAAAACCACGTAACATTTTTTTTACTATATAGCAACATATTAGAGTGATTATTTTACAAATCATCAAACCTTTCATAAAAAACGTGATATTATGTAATACTTTAGTATGTCACATATTCACATTACGTTTTTTTATGATGGAAAAATGACAATTTAAATGCACGTATGCAAAAAAATAATAATAATAACGTTGCATTTCTCACTTTAACTAATTGCCATTTTTACTATCACGTTACATTATTCCTTAAAAAAAATCAACAAATCTTTCTTTAAAAAAGTGTGTGTGAGTAGGGGTGGGCAAAAGAACCAATAAACCAAACTGAACTGCTGAACTAAATTGAACCGCATTATAAAAAAATTGAATTGTTCCAACCGATTTATATATTAAACTATTTTTTTGGATTAAAGTAGTATAATTACTCATTTGTGATGAACTAGTTTTAAGTTTAAAAGATAAAAGCTTTATTTATAATTAAAAAGATAATAAAATCAAAGGGAGAAAAAGGAAGCAAAGAATGAGAAATAGGACAAAACTTCCAGAACTTCAAAAGCAAGCTACTATGGTGGCTCTGGCAGATCACTGCCAACTGGTCTCGGAGTACGGAAGGTTTGTGGCGGAACTTCTCTAGAAGATAGAACATTAATAGCTATCGAGACCTATGGTCATTGCAATCTTCCTATTGAGGAATTGGACGTTGAAAGCGTGAGGTGGCACATGACGACAACATATCTTAGCGAGGTGGTGGAGGGCCTAGTCGATGTTTGAAGCTTGCTACTGTCGTTCAAAGCTTGTTGCTGCTGTTCGACACCAATCGTTGTTCAACTCACCGCCGCCGTTTGAAGATACCTCTTTGCCATCCAAATCTGTGATGCTTCCTATTTCTAGTTTCTGTTCAAAGATTGCTTGTTGCTCCAGATCTGCTTTGCTTTTTTTGTTTGATTTATGAAGACTAGTGGTTTGTGAGATTTTGGGAAAATGATTCAGTAATTTGGGATAATATGAACCGGTGCACCAGTTAACCACACTGGAAAAAGCAGTTTATTTTGGTTCAATTATTAGCTTCCAAAATGAAAACAGTTCGGTTCAGTTCTTCTAAACCATATTTTTAGTTCAATTTAGTTTGGTTTGGTTTTCTGAACCAAACCAAACTATGCGAAAACCAAACCAAACTATGCCCACCCCAATGTGTGAGCATTTAGTTACGTGATTTAGTAGTTATGTGCATTTAAATTGTCATTTTTCTTAGTAGTGGATGAGCATGTGATGTGTAATTATGTATATAGTCACAAGTTTAAATCTCAATTACACCAATTTTTTGAGGACTGTAACAACCCAAAACTAATACTCTAAGTATATTTGGATTACACAGAAGTACTTAAAATTAAGTACGTCACAACTATACTATTATCGATTCTTGATAAATAATAATTTTATTACTAAAATGAGCCTTGTAAGGGATAAAAAATTTCTAAATGTAATATACTAATGATTTATCCGGTTATACACTTGATATGTACAAGTCATTCTAACATTAGTAATCCATAAAATCTAGTACATCAGTGTTCAAGTGATACAATCCAAGCCTTTATAGGTTTATGTACACATAAACTTTATTCAAACCACTACATAATAGTAAGTACAAAGCTATGCACAAAATGATAAATAGTCTTGTTGGGTTTAAGTTTTGATGATGAAAGCTTTTTATAGGAAATTTGTTGGGTTGATTAATAATTATGAATTTAAGTATAGAAGGAAAGCTTTCAAATTTGATTTTCCCATAAAACATTTCATTACTCATAATTTGATTTCCATTATTTTTAGAGACAAGTCATTTATACTAATTTATGATTGGATTAAACTCTTTTAAGTGTAAATGAATGCTCCAACATTCAAAAAATTGAATGATATGATGTCATACATAAGCCAGAGAAAAAAAGTGACTATTAGAGCTATTACTAGGCAAAGGAATAACTACTAGAATAGAAGGAGCAACTATGTGTTCTTTACATAGAATTAATTCCCACGAATTAGAAGCTGATTTTTCCTAATATTTTTTATGTTCACTCTCCAACTGCTAGAAAAACATGAGGAAGCTTTTCACTATAAATAGGAAGCCTTAGAGAAGTTCAAGACACATTATTTGTTTAAATAAAAAAATGAGGAATTGCTGAAAATTTGTTATCTTTGTTTTCCTCTTCCTAGTTAGTTCTAAATTTGTGTATCCATTTTATAGAGAGAGTTTTATTTTTGGGATCTATTGTAACTCATCTTGTAAGAGTATAAAAGTGATAGTAAATTTTTGTTTTAGTGAAATAGGTTACTCTTTTTCGGATAGAAGTTGAGAGAGGTTTGGTGGTATCCTTGATAAAAGAAACCATTGTAACTCTGCTTTGAGGCTAAGGTAGAGAAAGGTTCATTAGAGTCCTTATAAGAGAAAATTTGACAAGTGAAGAAAGTCTCGAGCTTTTACTTGGGGACTAGATGTAGGTCGCAAATTGTTGTTAAACCAGTATAAAATTCGTTTGTGCATTTCTCTCAACATTTTCCTCTTTATTTTCAATTTTACTTGTGTTTATATTGCAATTGTTGTCTAATTATTTAAATTTTCTGTTATTGAACCTTATACAATCAATTCACCCCCTTTTGGTTCTGTAAATTGGTATCAAGAGCATAATTCTCTATAAGGCCTAACCGCTTGAGAAAGTCGATCCTTATAAGTTCAATGGTAGGAAACTTGATGAACTTAAACATCATTGAAGGACAATCCATCTCAAGGTCACCATACTTTGATGGGTCAAACTACACTTATTGGAAGGAGCATATAAGAATATTCATTCAGTCCGTTGACTACAAACTATGGCTCTTGATCAACAAAGGATCATCGATTCCAAAGAAAAGGGTAGATGAAAAAGAATTGGAGAAGACTGAAGAGGAATTCAATAATGAAGACATGAAAAAGATGGAACAAAATGTAAAAGCCAAAAACATCTTCTACTGTGCTGTAAATTTGAACGATTTTAGAAAAATCTTAAGGTGTAAAACGGTTAAGCAAATGTGGGATTAGCTAGAGGTAACATATGAAGGAAAAAGCCAAGTAAAAAAGGTGAATATTGACATGCTTGTTCATGAGTACGAGTTGTTTAACATGAAAGAGGAAAAAAATATTGATGAGATGTTCAAGAGGTTCTCTAACATCGTCAACACCCTTGATGCCCTTGGGAATGTCGTCACGGATAGAGGGTTAATAAGGAAGATATTAAGAAGCCTCACCAAAGAATAGCAATAAAAAGTGGTTGCGATTCAATAAGGACGAGACCTCAACACCACTTCTTACGATGAATTAAGAGATAATCTCATAACCTATGAATCAACTTTTCTTAATAGAATGTAGGAAGAGAACATAACAAGGTAAGGAGTTACTCTCAAAGCCACTTCAACCTCATACCAAGAGAAAGATGATGAAGGAACTCAAATGAGTAAAGATGAAAAGATAACACTCTTAACCAAGAGACTCTATAAACTTAACAAGTAAAAGTTTGGTTCAAGGAAGAGACATCAATTCAAAATGAATGACTCAAAATAAGATCAAATGGTGTGCTATGGATGTAGAAATGTTGGTAACTACCAATCTGATTGTCCTTTCACTAAGATGAAATTTCAAAAGAAGCCAGACAAGAAGAAAACAATGGTAGCAAGTTCCACTTGGAGTGACTGAGATGACTCTTCATCGAATATTGAACATAAAGATAAATATGAGGTGGCTCATATGTGTTTCATGGTAAGAAGTGAACAAGATGATAAGGTAAATGACTTTGACCATCATTCTTCTTATGATGAACTAAATGATGGGTTTGAACAATTGTTAAATGATTTATTATGCTATCTAAATCATATTTTGCTTTAAAATCTAAGTATGATGATGCTTTTGTTGAACTTGAGAAGTTAAGAAAAGAAGTTGAGCTTTTGAAGTTAAAAATGTTTAAAATGAAAATGAACAAAAATTGATTGCTAAAAATGTTTTATTAAATGAAAAGGTTGATGAGCTTTTGAGGTGAGAAAATGTGTCAAATGAAAATAAAAATTGATTGCTAAAAATTTTTTATTGAATGAAAAGGTTGATGAACTTACTAAAGATCTTGCAAAGTTTATGAAAGGAAAAGAGAATTTAGATAGTCTTTTGGGAAAACAAAAATACTCTTTTGATAAAATTAAAATAGGATTTAATCAATGCAAAAGTGAAAAATACTATAAGAATTTTTTTATGAAAGTAAGTGTTTCTACAACTTCATATGTGACTTGTAACTATTGTAGATCAACAAAAAGGACACATCTAAGATTCATGTGTTATGAAGAAAAATGTTTCTATAATGTGAGTTCCTAAAGTTACTAAGTTTGGTTCTTCAAGCTCTAATCCCCAAGGACCCAAGAGAATTTGGGTACCAAGGATGAAATCTATCTTGTAGCTGTGACTGAAGACAAACATCAAGGAACAATGATTCCTTGATATTTGATGCTCAAGAGTTAGTAAATTTCGTCTCCCACAAGCTTAAACAAGGAAGAACTATCACATTGAAGACAATGAGAAATGATAAGCATTGGAGTTGGTAAAACTAGTATCAACTCATACTTCTTTATTGCCTTTACTCAATTTTTTTTCCAAAGCATATTATGTATTAACTATTTTTCTTTTATGAGTAAGTTGCTATGCAAGGAATATAAAGGTAATAAAGTTCTTCTTGCTATCAATGAACCTTCATACTAAGATAGACATTTTGAGAATGGTAAAAAGGAAAATGAAAGAGATATAATATGTTCTTTATTTTATCCAAATGATAATTTTGTCATACATGATGTGCTTAAGTGAAAAATTCATGAGAAACACTTGAATTACAATATTTAACATGTTTACTTATATTGCTCATATCTTAGCATATTATGTGCTTTATATTAATTTTGTGCTTTGTGTGTTAAAGTGCATGAGATGATGATATGATATGATATCGATGCCATTTATAGTGATCGGAACCATATCTAAGTTTTATTCAAACTTTTTGTTCCAAATTTTTAAGTTTTGATTTTGCAATCAAAAGAAGCAACTACGGGAAAAAATAGCAACTACCCTGTAGTTGCTAGTTGTAATTGCTCTTCCTCTTTGCCTTATGTATAGGACATTTTGCAATTCACACCTTTTCATTTAGGACTTTTTAGTCTTTTGGTGTTTCCTTTTCTTTAAAAAAAATCCCAAATATGCTCGTATCTGCTTTCTCTTTCTTGTCATTCTCTCTTTCTCCTCTCTGGTTTGCTTGTCTTTCTCCTCCTCTATTTTGTTTCTCTCAAATCACACACACACACGCACACGCACACACACGCATGCACACACACACACACACTCACACGCACGCACACACACACACACACACACGCACACACACACACACGCATGCACACACACACACACGCGCGAATTTAATTCCTTGATTAAAGCCGTAAAATCACTTGCATAAACCCTTGGTGTTCATAGCACGAATTTAATTCCTTGATTAAAGCCGCAAAATCACTTGCATAAACCCCTGGTGTTCATGGCTTAAAGTGTTGCTTCTATCCAGCTCATGGGGTTCCGTCTTCATCAGTGTCGTTCCTCTATTTTTTTCAACAACAATGCTGTCGCGCTCGTGCTCTGCTCGACGGTCTTCCATTTTTTCCAGCAACAAAGTTGTCACGCTCGTGCTTTGCTTGCCGATCCTCCATTTAATTTTTTCGTTCGATCGTGCTCTGCCTGTTGTGCTTGTGATCTTCCATTGATGAGTTTTCTAACTTCTTTAAGTGTCATAGAAAATTCTAAGATTCCATTTTGTTCCTATACTCATCATTTAATAACTATTCATATACACCATTAACAATCACTAAGGGCCTGTTTGGCATACTGTATTAGACTTAATAGGATAAGTTAATACAATACATTATGATTGTTTCAAATTGATTGTATAGTTTCCATTAAACTCTCTTATACATTAAAATGATGGATAACTTAATCAAGTCTTGGGAGGTGAGATTATGTCTGATTGAGTTTTGATGTATAAGCTGTTATAAAGACTTTTTTCATTATAATTTTAAACATTCTGATATTCCCAACCATTACGTATTAGGTCTTATACTGCTAAGTCTTATACTATCAGGCCTTATACTATCATATCTAATACTATCAGGTCTTATCCTATCCTTCATACCAAACGGGCCCTAAGTTCTGTTATTCTTTCTTAAGTTAAGATAAATTTAAGAAATTAAACTTATATACTTACAAGTATCTGCCTTAACTTGTAATCATTTCTAGAATAATTTTTATCCTTTATTTGACATTTTCATAAAATCTTATGATTTTTCAAGCTTTTCTCCTATTTAATTTGGTCTTAAAACACTCATTATGTTTTATTAAAAATACCAAACTAACTCATTTAATTCCCTAGAAATTACCACATCTCACTCTAATTATTTGGGATCTAAAAATAAATTTTTCATATTTATTTTCATCATTTAAGCAACTTATGCTAAGTTCTAAATTAATTTGAGCTATTTTTTACATTTTGTATTGTAGTTACCAAAATTAACAGGTAATTCACACAAGTATTAATAAATCACTATAACAATTACTAAGGCTAATAAATTAAGAAAGATGTTACAATGAAAGGTAACAAGAATTATCCTTGTGAAATTAGAACTTGTTTCTTCACATGAGGAGTAGTTTTCTCTTTCCCTTGGCAAAAGTACAATCTAACTAAAGAGGTTGGGAATTAGTTCCAAAATGTCCTGTGTTCATTAGCCCATGTGTCTTTGGTTTGCTTGACGGTTCTGAAGTTCAGTTTGCCTGGTTCTAAAAATGCAAAAGAGGTTCCTAGTAGTAGTGGTGTCTCTTGATGCATGCTCATGTGTTTGCTCATAACATTAACTAATTTGTACTGTAATCATGCATTTGCTGTTTTATTCCTTTTTGTACTATAGACAATACACTTAGGTATGAGGGATAAGTTTTGTCTACTGGTTTAAATAATCATTTGCATTTTTTAGCATGGTATTTAATTTGAATGTATAGAGAACTTAGCCTGATGGAGTATTGATGCATGATAGTTAATCCAGTTTGTTTTGTTGGGTGATGCGTTTAAAGTTTATGGGGAATGTTAATGGCCCTTTCTCTTCACTATGATTGCTGTTGGAATAGTATGTGAGGTGGATGAATAAAAGAATGAATATGTTAAATAATCATAAATGCTGAGATTTCCATCATATGTTTTGAATTCTGCATCTTTGCTACTAAAATGAGTGATACCAATTTTTGAATGATTGAGTGGCTTTGTTAGCGTCTTAAATGTCATAGATGTTCACTGTTTTGGGAAATCTTAATAATGATGTGTTGTTGGTTGCTAGTTGACATCAACCATGTTAGGTAAAATCTTCAATTTGTTTTACTAGAAACCGTAACGCATGCATTACATATTGGTTGGGGTTCTGAGAATTATACTTGGCTTTGGGTGTAATGTTACTCTTACTTCAATCAAATGTAGATGAATTGTTTGATGACGGGTTTTCATATTTCAGGTGTTTCTTTTTGGCATTTTGTGAGTAAGAATATGTATATATATTTGGTCTCGTTAATGAAATTTAGGGAGTCAAGAAACCGTTGGTCTTTTTTTTTTTTTTTGGCCCAATGCCATATTCAAAAATTGCTAGAAGCTGTTAATAACTTCAAACAATCTAAACTCAATAATTTTGAGTGACCGAGCACATCTTATTCCAAGTTTATTTACGTCTTTGTCCAAGTGGTTAACTCTTTAATCTCATGCAATAGTTAGCGATAACGATTATATAGCTTTATGATATTTTTGGTGTTTCTCAAACCATAAAAATTTATTGTATAGTTCAATACTATTTAAAATTTTGTGCGAAACAAAAAAGAGTTTTAATTTAGGATTAATGAGTGCCTTTTATAATTATCTTAAAAAAATTAAATAAATAAAATATAAAATAAAATAATAAAAATGAAAATAATAACTAATAGATAGAAAATAATTTATAAGTACTCTATGCAATGGTTGACGATAATAACTATATAATTTTATATTATCTTTATCATGTTCAAAGTCATAAGGATTTATTTTATAACTTAGTGCTATTTTAAATCTTATGTAAAACTAGTTTTTCTTTTTAAACAAATTAAAATGCATAATGTTTATAAGTTCTTTTCTATTTTTTATTTAAATTTTTAAAATAATAATAATTAATAAATAAAATTTCAATAAACATTTTTTAAGAAATATTTTTTTATTTCAAAAAAGATAAAACAAATATTTCGAAGGTTATTAAATTTGTGCAATTAACCTAGGTAATCGTTAGGACGAATGCATCAGAGATGCAGTAAGGGTGCAATAGGATTAAATTTTTGTCCTTCCCTGTGCATAAATAGATTCCCAAACCTAATCTAGTTTCTACAAACCTTTTTATTTCCTTCTTAATAAAAATGAGTTTTTCCAAATGTTTTCCCAACTCAAATAAAATTTGGTGACAATTCCAAATTTCTTTTTTTTAATCTTTTTCGCTGATCTATCGCGATTACGGTCGTGACAAAGGATGAAGTATCTCAGGAGTGTTGTATGTAACGTCCTACTCTAATATTATAGTATTTAAATCTAATAAAGTGACACGTTACTAACAACTTCTAACATTATCTTATATCAATAGTAAAATTACATAATGTTGAGGGTTACACCCTTAGTTAAAACATACAAATATTTCTAATTTAGGCACCTATTTTCTTTCCAAAAATTGAGGCTTACATAAGCCTTCTTAAGGTGCCGCTAATTACAAAAATTAAATTAATCTACAAGCTCCCAGTCTATAAACTTGCTCTATATAGATATTATTAGACAATTCTTCCAGTCGGTCTTATATATATGAAAAATATACACCACAAAGGGGTGAGATACAATCTCAATAGAAAAATAACAAAAACAAATATACATTTCCACTCTTTTCAATTCTCTATTTTTAAAATCATATCTAAGAGTCCTCAAATTTAAAAAAAAAAATGGTAAATCATTATTTGAAGAATAAATTGGATAAGTAGTAAATAATACAATATTTTAAGTATAAAAGTGCATAATTCTAGTATATGAGTAAGTAATTTCAAAATCGTAAATCAATAATCAATGAATAAGTAACTCAAATAAAATAAAAGAATGATAAATCTCAAAATTTCTCTTCTCATCATTAATCAACATTTTTTTTCATCGTTTCTTCATCATCAATCATTATCATTATCAGCATTATCATCATCTTATCAACTTCATTATCTTTATTGTCTTTTCAACGTCATCCTATTTCAATACTCTCAATCAAATGTGCATATTTTTCTATGATAATGAGGCGTCCCTCAAAGTCCTCTGATTATGACCATAATAATATCTAATAAGGGCGTCCCCCAATAATCTCAAATCATGGTCATAATATTCTTTAATTGAGGAATCCTCGCATATCTCTCTTTGATAATGAGACGTCCCTCAAAGTCCTCTGATTATGACTATAATAATATCTAATCAGAACGTCCCTCAATAATCTTTAATCAAGGTCATAATATTCTCTGGTTGAAGAGTCCTCAATATTCTCTTGACAAAGAGGCGTCGCTCAATGTCCTTTGATCATGACCACAATAATCTCTAATTAGGGCCCAATAATCTCTAATCATGGCCATGATACTTCTCTTTGTACATTAATTCATTTTTATTCATGGAATGACCTTTCTTAAGCACTTTCTTTATAAAAATATGTTCTCCATATTTAAAATAAATTGTATTATATAGATATCTGAAATATATATATATATATATATATATAGAGAGAGAGAGAGAGAGAGAGAGAAAAAAGATGTAATAAGGAAAATAATTAACCTAGCATATATAATATAAGAACTAATATATAAGAATTTAAAGAATAACTTGCAATAAAAACATATATAAATAGAAATAGGAGCACCATTGAAGATTAAGGATTAATTCATCTCAATTTATATAGATAATAGTAAAATGATTCACGTTCAAAAGAAAAGCATTTTGGTGTTTGTTATTCGAATAACCCATTAGTTATTCAAATAACTCTTTAATTCCAGACTTTCTGTTTTAAGTTTATTCAAATAACATGATGTTTATTCAAATAAATCCCTTTAAACCTCATTTTTTAACATTCCATTTATTCGAATAATGCAGAGATTATTTGAATAAAGCATTCGAAAATGCATCAACAAAGATTAGTAAAATCACTGTTTCATTGAGATTAATTCCAAGCAAGTGAGAATCGATGCAAAGTGATGGACTAGGAGATATGAGTAGAAGAAATGGAGAGAAAAGAGTAGTGTTTTTGTCATTTTCCTACTTATTTTACAGAATTAAAACAGATTGAGTGAGAGAGTGGAATAGGGGTTGACAATGGAGAAGTAATGTGTAGAATACAAAGATTGTTATTTCTTGTAAATTGGGTGAGTGTGTTGTGACGAAATTGAGAGGGAAGTGAGCTATTTATAGAGCTTCTCATGTAGAAAAATCTCCTTCCCATAATCATGGCTTTCAATCCTATTTTAACACTTGTTCTTGATGACTTCACTAAGCTTACATCACCATCATTAAATTCTTAGACACTTGTTACATAAATCATCATCCTTCTTTTGTTTGTGTGACACTCTTTGTGCTTCATCATACTTGTTCTAGATCTTACTTATGCAACATGCTTCTAAGATGAACACATGTCTCTTATAATCATTACTTCAAAGTCTAAGTCTTCCAAGTGTCTCTCCTCTTGCCACTTGTCTATGCTTGTTTGATAAGCTTGGTTTTTCACCATTCATCTTCATTATTTTTGTGATACTTGTTTCTTTTAATTATTGCTTTCAAATCCACTCTTAGCATATGTTGATGCCAATCATTACTTCATTGGTCAAGATTTCAAGAGCCTTTCCTTCATGACACTTGTCTTGCTTACTTCACCATTTGGTTTCATTGGAACTACTTGAACAAGGAAGAACAGAGATGAATGGGTTTTAATTTCCCATTTTCTTACAGTTGACGTGCTTCCCATTTTTATGATATCATCTCCTTTATTCGAATAACAATATAGTTATTCAAATAACATGATTAATTCTTAGGTACTAATATAACTAGTTATTCGAATAACAAAGAGCTTATTCGAATAAAATGACATTTTTCTCTTATCACAGTAGCAACTTTATTCAAATAATCATTTGATTATTCGAATAGTATGACTTATTTTCATTTTATATTTTTTAGGGATGTCACACTGTGGGTGCTCTTTAATGTAAAGGTCACAAGCACCTATTGAAACTTAAAAAATAGTAAAAAAATTTCGAGTAAATCACTTGAGAACCAGACATAGGTTACAAGGAGTGACTAAACCAGTACAAATCTTGATATTTATACTCTTTCTGACATTTCTCTTCCACATCTTTGTACTTTATAGCTACATGCTTTTCTTGAATACTTTGATTCTTGGTTATTTTATGTGTGAGAAATTCTCATGCTCGTCTATCTACTTAATTATGAAATTAATAGCTTTAAGAAAATTTATAAACATTGGTTTTTGAAAAAAATTGTAATTTTTTTTATAAACTCAATTCATCTTCCTTTTGAATTTGAAACTGCTTGATAACATGATATGTTTTATTAAATTAGTTAATATTGAATTAATAATTAAATCATTATACTATTATTTTAAAAAAATACTATTAAAAGAGAAAGATTTATAAAGTAGTGATTATTGGGAGTGAAAAAAATTATAAAGTTAATAATTATTAGGAGAGAGAATATTTATGAAGTTAACACTTATTAGGAGAAAAAATATGTTTTGATTTAATTATTGAAATTTTTAATTACTAAAATAAACATAATCATTTAAGTAGATTAACAAAAGACAAAAGTGACTTTTTTGTCTAAAAGATAGTGAAGGATGCTAACCTTCACTGTATGCAGTGTATGAGAGATTCTTATATAAATCGCATCAAGTCAGATGAGGTCTGTACCTGCATTTAAAACTTAGTATTTTTATAGAGCTTCATGAAATTAATTATGTAACACAAAGATTCATAAAAATACTAAGTTTTGATTGATCTAATGCAGTTGACACCTATCCTGCACTAAAAGATTTACGTAAGTTATCTCTCATCGATATATATATATATATATATATATATATATATATATTCACTTGCATTATGAATGTATGATAATTTGAAGGACTTCGCTTCCAAGTATAGGAAGGTTGTGGAACATGAAATTGTATGATTGGTAGGCTGGAAAATGAAAATGTTGTTGATAAGCAAATGTGTATGGTGCTTCTAAAAATTTATAGAGTATGAATGTTTTATGATTTGTAATTATAAATATAATATTAAAATAAATAAATGAATGAAATTAATTACTTATTACCTGATTAATTGGTAATAAGTATTATTTATATTTTATATTATAAATTTTAATCAATATTTACACATAAATAAATTTATGCATTGAAAACTTAAACTAATCTTATCTTTTATTATAGATAATTGTATATACAAAAACGTGTTATAAATTTTAACTAATAATATTTACACATATAATAATAAAATTTGAAAAAAATTAATTAATTAATTATAATGAAGAAAATAATCATTCTATACCTCTTTAAAAGTGTAAATACTGTACACGTCCTTGAAACACTATTGCTGCAAAACATTTCAACAACACCGTAAACCTCTCCTGTTGATAATACGCTGGAAAATGGGAATATGATTCACATGGCAGGCACTAAGGTGAGTTATCTTTGGTACTTCATGATATTTGACGTATTTGAAACTAGCAATGCCATGTATAAAGTAAAACTCTTTTTCAATTTAAAAGGATTTCATAGTGGAACAGTTAATGATTGTTGCGTTGATATTACTCTCAAGCCAGACCAAAGAAATCCTCAAACTCAGCACCTCTTCCTCCATTTGCTAGTGACTCGCCCAGACAGTAGTGGTTTCAGTGGGTTTGGCGATTCTTATTGCAGTTTTTCCAGTAGCAATTCTGGTCCTGCTTCCTCTAGGTTACTTGAAAATTTTGGCAGCAGGGTTGGTGATTATGGTGGGTATATGGCAAGGGAGATGACTTTTGTGGTAGTTTTGGGGGTTATGATGGTGGTAGCAGCGGTGGTGGCAGCGGCAGCGGCTATGCTGCTATGTAGGAGAATCATTTCTAGTTGCTATGGTTCTGATAGGTACTCATATTACTAAGAAAGAAATAATGGAATCTAATTCCTTAAAATAAGAAAAATCGCTCTTGATTACACTAAAAAATAAAAAATTAAGATAAAACACAACAGAACTTTGACGGTTTGTTAACCTCTCTGATCAAAGGGCCCCGAAACCTTCAACCAATTTCTAGATATCCCTCTCTTCTACCCGATTCTGCCCTCTGTCCCCACCTGCCACATATGCAGGTTGTTACAAAATAAACCCACAACATGCTGATGACACAGCCTTCCGCGGGCCCCCAACCCTCTTCTACTATTCCCTTTTTCTTTACTGTATACCTTAGTTATGGTAGGGTGCCTATCAGGTTCCTTTTTCTTAAAAAAGGAGGAGGGGGCTTGGCAGTGGATATGGTGGCACCGGGTTAGGTGCTTCTGGACAAAGTGGTGGGGCTATGAAAACTACGGTGGTCTAGGCATTGGTTGGGGTTAAGACTCAGGGCCTCGTATTAGTTATGGCGGGGAAGGAGGTTTATGTCCTAGTAAGGGAAATTATGGTCGCAATAGTTGTTACCATCCTTATGCAAGATAGATTTACGATTAAGCTTTGCCATAGGAGTTGCATGCAGGTTAAAGCATTTTCTAGACACTAGGCATTTGCTACAAGTGGCTACTATCTATAAGTCAGATGAACCATTAGCACATCCGTATTAATCAATTTCCTAGACAACTGAAGGTAGAATATCATTAATTTACAATCTAGAGCTTTCTGTAAATCATCAATCTAGAGCTTTTGTCAATTATAAGCCTATATGAATCTAGTTGGGCTCATTATGCTTTTTATTTTTTATTTAATAATCAGATTGTTACAAGTTAGACTTTCACGTATCTGGAAACGAATATGTTAGAAATTAGAATCACTATAGAGTTGTATGAATGTGTATTATTATAGGTTATACTCACTAGATTCTTGTTTGAGAGAGTACTTCTTGTTCTTGACATGATTATATAACCTTTCGGGTTACAGTTGCTATGATTTAGTTGTATATGAAGTTAGGTTGTATTCATGTGATAGTTCTCAGTTAGTTTCGATAGGTGTCTGAAGTCATTTATCCACTTAATGGGTTATTTAGATTGCATCTCTTGTTAGCAATCACATATGGAAACATACAAAAAAGTTGCATTATTGATCCGAGCCTTTATGCTGAGAAGCTTGTGCTTAGATTTTATCGAGTGTTTAGGAAGGGATGCTTAGCCATTTTCTCCATATAGGGGTTCCCTTTAGTGAGGGGAATTACCAAATTAAATGAGAAACTACATGATGCCCACTGGGCATTTTTTTATCCTGTCATTATTTAAATATGTTGGACATGTTATGTAGTGTTCCATGTTTCATGAAATCATTTTTTGGTAGTATAAGAGGATCATTCTCCATAACCGTACACCTGAAAACCACCAAAGCAGTACCTAAACACAAATTCACATCCACTGAATTCTCTCCGTCCTCCAAAACAAGGACTAAAAACAAAAATCCCTAAACCTCCATTAATCCATCCTCAAAATCCCAGAACAAACTTGAGGTGCTGTTCGTCGAGCTCGCATCACCCCGGACCCAGATCGGGCCACCACGAACCTCTGCCGCTTCACCGCCGGAGCCACCGCCTATGCCATGCGTTCCGTTACCCTCGGTCGCCGGAGCCTCCGTATGTCAACCCCCCCCGGAGCAACCTCGCCTCTGCGGAGCCCAGCAACCATCGTTGCCCCCGTTCAGCGTGTCTCTTCCTTTTTGTTTTCTTTTAGAGGATTGTTTGAAACATAATATCTATTACATTCTTTTAAATATTTTTTATTGTATCATTATAATATTAAAATAATATTTAAATATAATTATATTTTTTTAAAAATTATTTATATATTAATTAAATTAATTATACATTAATTAATATTAAATATTATTTTAATGTATAACATAATTTAATAAAAAAATATGCTAAAAATATGTGATAAAAAATATGTTTTTAATATTTTTATTTTGTTTTTCTTATCCTTGTGAATTTGTTTGTTTATTTCTAATTGCTGGTGGCTTTGTGGCAGTAAGGGTTGTGCTTTGTTTTGACTATGGCTTTGGTTTGGGTTAGAAACCTTATGATGAAAGGTTTATACTGAACTTGGTTGAATGGAATAATGGGCCAAAGGTTGTATGTTTTGAGTTAAGTTTATTTTAGATTGGAGAAAAAAAAAAGAGAGTTTGTTTTGAATTGGACTCTTTTCCTTCAAAAATCATTAAATAATAAAAAAGGTAAACATTAAAAAATGTAAAGGAAAAAGTTATCATGATAAACTAGTCAAATAGTTTGGGTTTGAAAGAGTAAGTAAAAAAAAAAAAATAGGACTCTAGAAATTACATGCCCTTGTTTTTTTTTTTAAATAAGACCCAAAAAATAAAAAAAAATGGAAAAGTAAAAAATGTTTCGAGTTATCTTGTTTGTGTTATTCAGGATTCTTGTTTGACCATGTTTCTTTACTCGGTGGTATGTTTTTCATGTTTAATCTAGAATGTTGTGACTTGGGTGATCAATGAAAAAAAAAAATCTTTTTTCCAAATGCTAAAAAAGATATAAAGGAAAAAATAATTTTAGAAATTAAATTTTTATAATTATTTACTTTCTCTTTCGTGAATAATTTACAATGTTTTAAAAATAAATAAATAAAAATTTTAAGGTTATTAATTCCCATAAATGTAATTGCTCATAGGAGATATAAAATGTTAACATTTTCTGCATTCGTAATAGACTATTGAATCTAAACTTATTTTTAAAAATTTATTTTTCTTGATAAAAGGATTTTTTCTTAAGATTTTCTCAACTTAAATAAACTTTGAAGTTGATTCCTCTTTTGTATTTAAATTTTTGGTCGATCCATCTTGATTTTAGTTGCGACAATTAGTTTAAATTTATTTTAATTTCTTATCTTTACATTTGACAGATAATCCTTTTCAAATAATGAATTATTTTTTTAAAAAAAGAGAGAATTTATCATCTATAAATGAATTACATAATTTTAAAAAAATCAGAAAATTTTCAAAGAGAAAAAAATTGAAACATTTTTAAACCTTTCTTAAACTTTTAAGAATTAACAACTCAACGAGCAAGGTCAAATAATAATTTATGATTTTAGTAGACTAAGAAAATTATATAATTCATTTTCACACTTTTATGGCTTATATCTAATTATATAATATTTATTTGATCTAGTAACAACACTTAAAAATAGATTTTAATATAAATAACTATATACTTATTTATTCAAAGCGTATTACCACACATGTTGTTGGTTAATGGATTAATTAATTATTAGTTTAGTTAGTTAATGATTAATTAAATGCATGTGTGATTAGTTAGTCTCTTTGTTTTTATATAGACATATAATACATATAAGCCTCATATTGGCACCTCTTACCATTTTATTAATTTCAGATTTTTATCTTCATTTTGTCTTTTATTTTTCTCTTACTCTTGTCATGTTTTTTAACATAGAATCGACTCACATGGTATCCCATGAAAAGTCTTCTTTCGTTACTAGGGGTGGAAACAGGCCAATTCAGGTTAGGTTTTGTCTTAAACAGGCCTGACCTGTATACCAATTATAAGGTCTGAGCCTGGCCTATAAGCTTGTAATAGCTCTGATTTTTTAATCATTTCCTTACCGACTTTTTTAAGTCCAAATTTAACAGTTTACTATTTAAAAGCCTACTTTGCAATGAGGGCTTTAAATAGGTTAATAGACCTACCTTTAAATAGGCCAATAGACCCTTACATAGATTAACAGACTTACCTTTAAATAGGTCAATATGTCTTACATAGTTATAGAGACTGATCCAAATGATTATCATTTTTACTAAGGTGTATATTAGAAATAGCCATAGAAACCTTATGATGAAAGGTTTATAAAAAAATTGAGAAAAAAAAGAGAGTCGACTTATCTTTAAATAAGTTAATATGCATTTACATAAACTAACAGACCTAAGGCTTGAAATAAGCCAACGGGCCTACTCAAAGCTAATAGGTTTTTATTATAATTTAACACTTACCTTCTAATTTTATAGATACTCACTACTTTCTTACTCTAGTCTTTGGTCGATATGAGACTTGGAGATATACCAAGTTGCTCACTTTCTTACTCTAGTCTTTCAAGTCTCACATCGACCAAAGATCAGAATAAAAAAATAGTAAACATTTATAAAAGTAAAGGGTGAGTGTTATAGATATTATCTACTTTTTTATTCTAGTTTTTGGTCGATGTGGGACTTGGAGATATACCAAGTTGCTCACTTTCTTACTCTAGTCTTTCGAGTCCCACATCGATCAAAGATCAGAGTAAGAAAGTAGTGAACATTTATAAAAGTAAGAGGTGAGTGTTAACTTATTATTTTCATTCTAATAAATATATTACATAAATATATTAATAAATATATTATTTCTATTCTAACTTACTAACTTAAGTTTTAATTATTAACTTTTATTAAAATTTAATTAAAAAATATATTAATATATTATAATAAATTAATAAATATAATTATAATTTATAATTATTATAATAATATATATTATATTATATATAATTAAATAAGTCGGTAGGTTACTACCAAGCTTAAAAGCCTTTAGATGGCACTGAATTTGACTTTTTTAATTAAACAGACTTTTAAAAAGTCTTGACCTAACTTGTTTAATAAACAGGTTAATTTCAGGTCAGCTTTCAGTGAGGTAAAATTTTCGATTCAATGAAAATTAAACCTATTTCCACCCCTATTCGTTCCATTTTCTTTAGTTTTCTTTCACTTTTAATTTCCACATTTTTGTTTATTTTCTCTCTCTTATTTTTCCATTCATTAATCAATCAAATTTTTTCTTAGTTGAGATTGTTCAAATCAACTTCCAAACCAAATTTTCGTTTCCACAAAATTTTCGAATACTTTTTTAAATGGACAAAACATAGATAAAGGTTTTTAAGTACATGTAATGTTATATTTCAATAAAAATTTAATATACATATATATTTACAACTTATTAATAAAATTTTAAAAATGATGAAATAGTTGAAAAATAAAATAATATTATATTTTTATTAAAAAAATAACATCACAAATATTTAAAAAAATTTACTGAAATTTTTTTCTTTTTCACCATTAGTGATGGGGGCAAGAGAAAGGATGGCGGTGAGACCGATGATAAGTTGATAATTAAGCTACAAAAAGTCACCGGCGTCGAGCTTATGTATTGCCAAATGATGGAATGGGTTTCAACCAGAGAGAAAAGATGGAAACACAAATGTCTTCCGTACAGAAATCTTAAAACCAATATCAGCGGCCCAAAATTATTTGAGGTGTGGATGAAATGATGGATGAATGATTTTCATCCATTGATTTGAACATTTGTGTAATTGACCGTACTTTTTCAATAATATTATATATATATACATATTATATTATATTTATATAATTTTAATTATTTAATTATAATTAAATCCATCTTATTTTATACATATTTATATTTTAATTGTGTCATATACTTTTATATGAGATGTGTGTTCCTGAAATGACGTGTAAAAACCATTATTCAATGAGTTGAAAGGAAACTAACATTGGAAAGGCTGATATTCTAGCTCAATTTGACTTAGAGCATGGGTGATGAATTCTATTTTGGCTTGTAATTTCCATCAAAAGATTCAGTGAAGTTAGCTCTCAAACAATATTTCATTCACAGGCATCAAGAGTACAAGATTGAAGACTTTGATTCACGAAGACGATTTGCCAAATGCCCTAATTTTGACGAAGGTTATAGTTGGAGACTTAGAGCCATACAAAGCAGGAGGTCGAATACGTGGCAGATTACAAAATATAATGGACCTCATAGTTGCGTAAACCCATCTATGTCATTAGATCACCAGAAATTGGACTCTCGTTTGATCTGCTTTTGCATTTTGGAGTTAGTTAGAACAAAACCCGATGCACCCGTATTTTAATTATTGAACGGATTCGTAGCCAATTTGGTTACCAAGTTTCATATCGAAAGGCTTGGAAGGCAAAACAAATGGCTATTGTGAATGTGTTTGGGGATTGGGACAAATCTTATGAGGTGTTGCCCGATAGCTAGGGAGATGACCATGAAGAGAGACATGGAAGGCACATGTGGTGGAGTTGCAAGACGAGGAATGTTTTGTGAATAACCGACTCGATCGTTCAAAAACAGTCTTTTATCGATTATTCTAGACATTTAGACCATGTGTGGCCGGCTTCCGATATTATAAGCCCATCATTCAGATTGATATCACTCATTTGTATGGCAAGTATCGTCATAAGTTGTTGATTGCAGCAACTCAAGATGGAGACAGAAAACCTCTCCTATTGCATTTGCCATTGTGGAAGGGAGACCAAGGATGCTTGGAGTTGGTTCTTAGCCCACCCGAGATTGCATGTAACCCAACAAGAGGGCTTGTGTTTGATCTCGATCGACATCGAGGCATCTTACAATCGTGGCAAATGAAAATCTTGGATGACATGCCCTCGAATGCATATCATGTCTTCTGCATACGGCATATTGGTTCCAATTTTAACTCCAAATTTTAGAACAAAGAGTTGAAAAGATTTTTGATTAACACAGGTACTTTACATTTTCTATTTGTATTCTAATTTTGTCGCTAATAATAGTTAGGTTGTAATACTAACCCAAGTTATTCGATGTATCAGGGTATGAACCAATCGCAATAAAGTTTGATGCTAGGCTAGAGAAGCTTAAAGTTACAACGAAGATGGCAAATTGGATTAACGGAATTCCAAAAGAAAAATGGAGTTTGGCGTATGATGGTGGTCGCAGATTCGGTCATATGACTACCAATTTGTCAGAGTGCATTAACGGAGTGTTGAAGGGTAGTAGAAATCTACCTATAACTGCATTAGTTCAATTGACATATACGAAGTTAGTAGAATACTTCGTCAACCGAAAGGACGAGGTAAATTCGAAATTGATGACATTGAACCAGGTTTGATATTGTTTTACAATATTAAGTACAACCACAAACAAATTGTTGTTCACATTAAATGCTTACAGACTTGCTTAGTACTATCCGTTAATTAAATGCACACGTGCATCTATTTATGGTTTGATATTATTGTTCCCATTAATTTAACCAGATCTGGAGTGATGACTTATTGAAGCACTGGAGAGTAAACCTGGCAAAGGCCAGTTCACACCAAGTTCGTCGGTACAATAGAGAGAACACAAGGTTCATGGTTGAAGAGACTTTTAATCCTGTAACACAATAGGGTGGACTTTCTTATACTTTGAACCTGGAAGAAAGGCAATGTGACTGTGGGTGTTTCAAGCATTGCATTATCCTTGCTCGCATGCGCTTGCTACGTGTGCTTCAAAGGTGGCGCTTGACCCATTCCAACTTATTTATATTTATAGGGTTTACGGATGGAAAGCATTTATAGTGGCCTATGAGTTTGACTTTGAACCGGTCCCGGCTGAACCATGGTGGCTGCAGCTCCCGACGCCACTTTGGTGCCACCACGTGCATTGCTTAGATCCAAAGGTCGACCAAAATCAACCCGACTCAGGAATGAGATGGATTGGCGCGAAGCAGGGCTAGGACAGATGTGTACAAGATGTCATCAATGTGGACATAATTCTCGTACTTGTCATGTCGGTGGATCGAGTTCCTTGGGGGATGATGGAGTGGGGCCATCAACTGCGCCCATCTAGTTGATCCCGGACCTATTTTCATTTTTCAGAATCTTGTATTAGCAATGATGTGTATTTACGAGTTGTATTGTTTTGTATCACTAATCTATGCAGTTGTATTCGAATACTATTCTCCTATATATGTTAGTTGATTCTCAGTGTTATCTTCATTTCTTCCATATTATATTTTTGTATAGTTATCATATGGTTATATCATATTTTATTATAATAATAATAGAATCATACTAATTGTTGTTATTGTTTAGCATACAAATTGACGGATGGCATTCATGTAAACCCCGGACCAGGACGGCTCGATTTTGGAGTTGCAGAGTACCATGTTTCCCAGCATGTATGGCAGGGACATGAGGACTGACACCTGCGTGTTAGACGTGCTCAGAAGACGAAACATATGGACCCCCCTGCTCCGATTATTCCTTATCTTCAGCAGGTTGGTTTCTTGGGAGTTGCCCACATGGGTTATTGCAGTATTGATCACTCCCTGATCTTTGCGTTAGTTGAGAGATGGCGCCTAGAGACGCATACATTTCACATGCCTACCGGGGAGTGCACCATTACGTTGGAGGATATCGGAATGATATCGGGTCTTCCCATTGATGGTGCTGCAGTCACTGGCGTTATGCATAGGGATGATTGGCTCAGTTTGTGTGCTCAGTTGTTAGGGATTGATGACACTCCCTCGCTCGTAGTTGGGGCACGCATTGACATGACATACCTGTGGCAGCCGAGTGTTACTGCAATTATTGAGGACGATGATGATGAGTACGTGCAACAACATTAATGCACGACATTACATACTTCACTTGCTTAGGGGTTTCTTATGCCCCGATCATTCGGGTAAGCTCGTGCACTTGATGTTCCTCCCATTGTTGGAGGACTTTGCTGTTGTCGGGACATATAGCTGGGGGTCTGCAGTTTTAGCGTACTTGTATAGAGAGCTTTGTAAAGCTACGGACTATGACGCACACGAGATCGGAGGTGCATGCATCTTATTGCAGTACTGGGCATGGTACAGATTCCCCCGGCTTGTCCCTTCACTAGCTAACCATGATGAGCCTGATGTGTTTTACGATGCTGGTCGTGGTCAATTACGTCCTTTAGGATGGGAGTAAGTTTCTATTTCATTTCATATTTTTACATTACTTCCATGACATACTTTGTTGATATTTTTACTTACGTTTGCAATACTTTCATTTACCAAATAGGTGGCGCAAACATAAAGTATTGAGTGATACTGTGATTGGTGTCCTTACATATTATCATCAGTTCTTCGATCAGTTGAAGAACGATGAGGTATGTCTTCATTTACATTCCTTTAAGATATTTACTTATGCATATACTGTGTTAATGTTTTATGCATATCTTTTTTTCAGTTTATATGGCAACCATACATGGATGAGCATGTGGCAACATTGCCACCTTTTTGTGTGGCTGGTAGGGACATTGCACTGGCAGTGGTCCCTCTCATATGTTTCCACATTGTTGAGTGGCACCAGCCAAACCGCGTCATGCGCCAGTTTGGTCTTGACCAGCCCATTCCACGAGAGACCGCTCCCAACCATTGACAGATTGCATTGCACTCGGTTACATTGGCGGGTAGGCATGATGAGGATTGGCCACACATGTTGTTTATATAGCCACCGGGATAGTCGTAGGGAGAAGCTTGTTAGGGGAGTCCCATTGGTCGCACCCCCGCTTCGCGTTACGAGTACATGCGTTGGTATAAAAGAATTACCAGACGCCTGGATTGCTCCCACAAGCGCATCTATTGGGAATGCGAAGCTTTTTACTAATTCAAGTGACTATATGTATTTTGTATTCAATAATAAAAAGATAATGACATAAATTATATATGTTTATTAGGCGGACATTGCGAGTATTTGCTCGGTTCAACTACCGACACGCCGCTCGAGAGAAAAAAATAGCTACACAAATCCTACACTCATTGGGAGCATGACCGCATTACGATGGAACAAAAGGTGGACCAAAATGTTGACGACATTTCGTTTGGCCGCCCGAGGAGTCGAGCCAACAAGGAACGCGGCGTAGACGCGGAGGAGAGGATTAGCGAGCGGTCTAGGACACGACTTCGACATCCCGAGGACTCTAGCTCTACTAGCCAGCATACGACTCAGCCTCCTACCGTTGCTACATACCCCCCACTCGGCCTCCTACTACTGCTCGTACCCCTACTCGGACCACCCGCATATTACCCACTATACCCTTACTCACCGTATCCATACCCGCCACCGAGTTATCCCTCATATCCTTACCCACCACAAGGTTACCCACCATATCCTTACCCACCACCAGGTTACCCACCATACCCATCACGACCCGGTAATCCCTCTTCCGAACCATCTCACAGCCACCGCATTAACATCGGGCCCATCTCATTGACATTCAAGATTATATTCAACTTATTTTGTGTAAAATACTATTGAGAATATCTTCTTGTGAGTTTGGTACCCTAATTAGATTACACTATATATGTTTTTCGACTTCTTTTTAGATTTTATTAAAGATTGTGTAACACAATTTTAGTTGCATTAAACAGATCATTGGCTTTTGGGGAGATCCAACATTTAGGAAAAAATCCTTTTCAAAAATGAATTTTTACTAATTCAATTACTAAAAATTTGGGAGGAGATTATTGGGATCGAATCCTACTCACTATCATTTGAATCGACTCAAAAAAAATTCATTTAAAAACTTTTTAGGACTAATAAGCTTTTTAGGAAGCATTTAATGCCCATATCATCAATACTAACTTTTCTTATGATTTGACTAATAATAAAAGGAAAGTCATCAAGTTTGTTTTAAGGATTATATTAACCAAGTATAAGTATAACCTATAAGTGATACGTCTTCTACAAGGATATACCATTTAATTTTTATGATATGTTGTTTAAAATATTTGTGTAAAAATAAATAAATATATTCAATAAATTCATAATAAGATATGTTACGTTACATTTGATTAGATTATTTTTAAATTTATTAAAAATCATACATAAAGACAACATTAAAAGTAAATAATTAATACCTCAATCGTTTTTTAAATTGAACAATAAATTGAAACAATAAATTTTTAAAAAATAACAAAAAAAAACATATGTGTTATGTAATTAATAAATCTTCATAATAACTAAAACAATATTAAATATTACCAACATATTAAATTTGTCACTTTTTTAATTTTATATTATATATTTTATTTTCGTAATTAGTATGGATTCATTCATAAACGTTTACAAAATTTTATTAAGTAATTTAAATAATTTATAAATAAATATTTAAATTTAAAGGTTTTTAAGTACAATAAGAATGAAGCTTCAATAAAAATTCAATATATATATATTTACAACTTATTAATAAAATTTTAAAAATGATGAAATAGCGTAAAAATTTAAAATAATATTATATTTGGATCTAAAAAAATAACGTCAAAATCCGATTAATCGAAAAAAAATATTAAAAAATTTTTTTTTTTTTACCATTAGTGATGGAGCAAAAAAGGATGGAGGTGACACCGATTTGGTATATAAGCTTCAAAAGTGACATTTTGATAAATAGTTAAAAATGACAATTTGGTAAATAGTTAAAAAAAATGACACATTTGATAAATAATTTTACTAACAATGTGAGCGGCCCAAAAAAGTCGTGATGAAATGATGGATGAATGATTTTCATCCATTGATTTGAACATTTGTGTAATTGCCGTACTTTTCAATAATGTTATATATATATATATATATTATATTATATTATATTTATATAATTTTAATTATTTAATTATAATTAAATCCATCTTATTTTATACATATTTATATTTTAATTATGTCATATACTTTTTATATGAGACATGTGTTCCTGAAATGACGTGTAAAAACCATTATTCAATGAGTTGAAAGGAAACTAACAATGGAAAGGTTGATATTCTAGCTCAATTTGTATTAATTTTCCTCTAAAAATTTACCAATTTTTGTTGGAAAAAAAAATAGAGGATATACTAGATAGTTACGATCTTCATTTAACACTGCTAGTCTGCTACAAAAATGCATCAGGGAAAAAAAAACACTGCTACAAAAATGTGGCATATCTCTTTCTTCCTTGTACCCCCTAATTTCATTTACATTTTTCTTAGCAGACTGATTATGTTTAATACAGCCAGCCAGGACTTAGCAAATGAAGTTGTGTCATAGATAAAGAATTACAATGCAAGCAAGTTTCGTCCAAAGCACAATGTATTCTTAATCATCATCGTTTAGCACTTAATAAAATCATATCGTGTTGTATTATATTCTTCGAACCTATCCCAAAACATGAACATATTTCAGAAAATGGAGGAACTTGCCCATTGACGCAATCATGAAACTCCAGCATCATCACGTGTCGCTATTAGCACTTGACATGTCCATTTCCAAAATGGTGATTAGTGGGGGTTTTTTTTTATGAACAACAGGGCAAAAGTCCATAAAAAATAAAATTACACGGTTACATTATGAACAAACGAGACATTATTAATATCAGCAAGCAAAACAACAAATAAAAAGGAAGGAGTAGAAGTAAAACTATGATGAAGCATATCTGTATGTTTAGTCATAAAATTAGTACAAAAATTTTATTTTTTATAAATATGAAGAATATGAACCTGTCAATCTTCTAACAAGAATCTTAACAACAATATATGCACATAAGTGTCAAGAATTTAAATCAAAATGAATAATATTAAGGAAACTTTTAAAATCTGTCACAATCATTAATTTCAAAATTCTTATAATACGAGTTAGAGATAAATCATTCATAATATCATATAATTCCGCCGCCATAAGTATGTACATGGTTTCGAGATTAGCAGCAAAATCATATAGGAATTCACTAAACTCCTTTCTAGCCACACCCGAACAAGTAATACTTTAATGTTTGTACCTCATATGTGGAATATATGTCCATGAAATAATTTATAAGAGTGGTGGGTCATGAATTTATTATCAGTTATCACGTTCAGGAATCTAATTGCTTTGCTTGTAATATTTCTGTCTGGGCCCAAATCACGTGATTGTTTTGCTAAGGAACTTAGTTCTTTCAACTCAGCCTCTCAACCTACGGCAAAGTCGGAAAAATACTCTTTACACGTCTCCAAGAAACATATCACTCTGCAGTTGAGGTATGTAGCATAATAGAGTATAAGTGTGCAAAAAAATTAAGAAATGATTAATTGTAATTAGATAATAGAAAATTATGTACATGTGTTAGTGGAGAAAAAAAAACTCTATTTGGCAATCTTCCAGTGCCAGTTTAATAAGCCTTCCACAGAATTAGTGGTTGGATTTTGTCAAACAGTCTAATGATGGTTTCTGGTAGTTTCTTGCCATATGCTTCATATCTTTCTTTCTCTTTTTTTTTTCTCCACTTTTATTAGGAGAAAAGGAAAAAAGTCTTGTGCACAAAAAAAGAAAAAGGAAAAAGTCTTGAAAATAAGGACCTTTCTTGGTCTAGATTTGTCTGTAATGTGATAATAAATGGAGGATTCTCCTGCTACTCAATGTAAAAGGAGCTTTAAAGAATGTCTTAATCGAGTTGGTGGACCTTCAATTGAAATAACAGGATAACTAATAGCAACAATGTAACGTGATAATACTTGATTTGCTCGTATGGGGACAAGAAAATACTGTTTTTGAAAATAACTTGAATGGATTTTCATGTGCCCGATAAACATTAAAGTCACAGACACAGACACTAGCTAGTTAATAATTGAAATTCTTTTGTGGCTTTAAGTGTTCTCATGTCCGTAGTGTCCTTCACTTCCTCCATGCACACTTCATAATTGCTTTTCTATGCTTCACTTTCTGCAAAGATACATGAACTATAACAAGGGGATGTCCTTTCCAATAGTAATCCTATATATTCCTGGTAGAGGTAATTCCAAGAGAATAAGATAAGGTTCAAGGGAAATTGTCATGTTGATAAATAATACAATGGCTGAGAAATGTCTCACTCTCAATACCGATTCTTCATTTTTTTTAAAAGAAAATTTAATATTATATGAAACCATCATTGGCTAATTGAAATTCATGCATTATGTTTCATTGGATAGACAGGTTCAAAGTATATATCTGGATATACGCCAAGAACTTATGGTTTTTCTTCCCCCATATGTTGAAAGAAGAGGATTATCTCAGATAAATGGAAAAAAAAATTAACCAGTTCATCTACTTATGACTGAGAGCTACCTGAACTAAGATCCAATTTAACTATAATGTTTAATATTTGCTTTTTTCTAAAACAAAAGTAAGTTCAGCCTTTTTCAGAATCAAGCGTCACCATCATTGGTAAAAATCTGATAGCAAATGCTTATTTTATTAAATAATTTTTTTTTGGGATTATTTGAAAATTTCTCATGCTTATTGCTTTGTTGTGCAACCCCCTTGGTAATGAATTTAGTCTTTTTTAATACCATTTTACATTCTTTTTTTATTTTGGGCATACTTCAAGCTTCTGCAACTGAAGAATACTTCAAGATAAGGGAAAATTGAATGAATTTAAGATAACCAAAGGTGCAAGGACTAATCCTTTATAACAAAATCTCTGTCATAATTACACATTAAATGCAACAGAATTTAACATAGCCTATCCCTCAGAAGAAAGCCTCTCCTATTTAATATTCATATTTCTCCTCACAGAATCAAGTTATTATGCAATAAATAAATATCCTAACACATGAAAAAGAAAAACTAAACCCAGATTCTATACCGACAAATATGATTAAAAATAATTTACCAAAAAAAAAAAAAAATAGATGATTAAAAGTAAACCAGAAAAGAAGCTGAATCTGAAGAAGAGGTTGTGGAAGCAAAACGAAGGTTCCTGAGACCACCAAAACTTATGCCACGCCGTGGAAGGAGGCGCTCCGTCACCCTTGTCAGCACTGCCATGTACTCTCCCAATATCTCTGTCATAATCACCACCATTATCATCTTTCTCGCTTTCTTTTTTTCTTGAAAACTCAGAACTTCTCAGAGAGGAACCTTAAGGGTGAGGGTCCTATAAGTAAGGCTCTTTTTGTATCTGAGTTTGGTAGTTTTAACGGGTGCACCTGTTTGCCAATAGAGTTTTGAATTGTGGGGTTGAAAAATGATGCCATATATATAAAGCACAAGTGGTTAGGCAAAAAGGTTTTGAACTCTGGCACTTTCTGGTTTATGTACAGGGAATTGGGCACATAGTAATTATCATATTTTTACGTGGTAATTACCAAAATGATTATATAATAAGATACAATAATTTGACCATCTTGAAGCTTCAAAAGACATGGATTTCACATTCACATACTGTTTATTTGGGTGGATTCACTAAATTACACGTAAATGGTCATCATCATGGGGATATTGAATTGATTTTAATCACGTTTTTGTATGACGTTGTGTGGTCTCATCATATCTTTTGAAGAGCTGATCTGGTTTAGTCATATTGGAAGGAATATTGGAGAACATGGAGTAGCTTAGAAGTTTTGTGTTGGATTAATGTGTTCACGTCTCTGTGCTCCCTTAGGATTCCGTGGCCTTAACATTCCAATCTTAGTGTTAGTAATGGGTGTAGTCCCTTAATGCTAAATGCAAGTATGAGAAATTATATGAAAATAAAGTTATATAATTGCAATCAGTTATAACTTTTGACTTAATAATAAATACTTGATCCAACAAGTGGTATCAAAGAAACTTCAATTCCAACATTTTGAACATGAAGTTTGGTAGACGCGTGCATTGGATTTATCAGGCGGGGGTGGCTTTGGCTAACTTCTTTTTGAAATATGATCTGGCCAGCTCATGTTTCCCTACACATGGGTTTGGCAGAACTAAATTGAGAGCTTCAATCCGTGATAATTGACTCTCTTTATTGTGGTAGAAATTCTTGGATCTCAAAGATAGCTGCAGCAGATTAGGAATGTACAGTGATCATGATGGTCATAGTTGAATTTGTTTCTTTTTTTCTTTCTGGATAAAAATGATGGTCATAGTTGTCTAGCAAATAATGGTGGGAAAAAGGGATGAATAGTCTAAGGGATAGATCTCTGGATAGACCCATTACAACATAGCCCACTGGTATTAGTAAAAGCAGGGGAACTGAATGTACCTTCAAGAGAACATAACTTGCCTCAAACAGGAAACATCCAAATGTAGCATAATGAGTGATTGTTTTTTAGCATAGACTAGCTATATTATGTGTAGATGCTCAACATGGTGTTGTGAGATCAGATTCAATGAAGGAACCAAAATTGCAGTAGTACATGTAAAAGGACACAATTGCAAGGACAAATAGCTCAAATGCTTGAACAAGTAAATATATACAAGTGAGATATGGAACACATCCATTCCAAAATTTACACTTATTTTTGACAAGCCACTTGATTATTCCTCTCTTCCACTACCAAAAGCCTTTTCTTTTTAGAAAGAATATGATCTAGTGAAGACCTTCTTCCATGCTTTCAAACTTAGAGACCGAACCTTAGTTAAAGCCAAAGAAGGCTTAAAATCCTTGTGATGAAGGGGTGGTGGTGGGGTTGGTGAAGATGAGGGTGATTGTGAATCTTCTAATCCAACATTGTCTTCTGGGTTCCAAAAACGAGCCTCTTTTCTTTTGCTTCTTACGGTTTCTAGCACATCATATTTGTTGCAAATTCCCCATACAGTCACCTTTTGTTGACAGTAATCCACGTTTACTGAGTATATACCTGTCATCAATAATCAGTAAGTTACCACTTAATTACCAATATATTTATCTTAAAAATTCATTAGATGAAAATTAAGAAGCTATAAGAAATTTCTTTTTTAAAAAATCAAGAATTTTCTAAAGAAAGGGAAGTTCACTATTTATGTACAGTAATGGTGTCACCGAAAGTTATGTAGACCCAATGTTTAAGGTTTAAATTCAACGTCCTGCTCTATAAAAGGAACTGTACTGTGGATAAGCACTATTTATTTTTGACTTTAGAAAATGTCAAGTTATAGAACAAACTAAAAGAAGGTATATATAAATGTAATTCAAATAATTAAAGGGAAAAAAAAAATATCCCAGCATCTGAAGTAGAGAGTTTCTAGTACCTAATAATGAGTTTGACTTTGCAAGCCATAATTCATAAAATTGTTGAATGCTCTCATTGGTGTTTCTTATGATCCAGAGATCAATTTGATAAAGAAAAATGATTAATTCTCCTAACATATTTTTCTAATAATTTTTTTAATTATTAAATAAAAAATATTGAATATTTTTTATATTCTTAATATATTTGTTATATTTAATTTTTTATTTAACATTTTTTATTAAGTAATAAAAAAATTATTAAGAGAATATTTTAGAAAGATATAACAAAACTCTTTGATAAAACCTTCACAGGACTACTTAAACCACCAATGTGGTCAGCCCTTGAAGGACCCCATGATTTTATTATTGTTACTTTAAAGATGTTAATGCTGGTTATCTCCTAGTCAAACTATTTTTCTTGCAATTTTAATTAGAAATTAATTTAATGAAGAGAATAGTCATAGCCCACAAGCCCACTGGCTGCAATGTGTGTTCAATGGACCCAAAAATCAAAGTTGTGAACTTGGAAAAGCCCAGGCAAAGCTTGACCATATGTGGCACAATTTGAAATATGAACAGAGTTGTACATGACCCACAAAACAACCGGCTAGAACAAATTTTTAACAAAGAATATAAAAATGAAAAAAAAAATCTTCATGTGTTTATCAAGAGTAAGTTGAGAAACAATTTGCTGAAAGTTCAGAAAGATAAAAACATCTTCCTGACACTGATGGCTGTTGATATTTAAAATTAGTCATAGTCATGAAAACTATCACCAAAACGGTTTTTTACCTTTAAGATTGGATAAGGTTTTCTTTATTTTCTTCTCGCATCCATAAGAATACAAGGGAACCATCATCTCAACGTACTGTGCCTCCACAATATTCTTGCAAGCTGGGACAATTTGCATGTTGGCCATTCTGATAACTTGCCCCAACTCACACCATCCAATTGCCAATCAATGTTTTCAGCTGGTTCTTATGGATGTGTCCCTTAGCCTTATATAAAGTCTTTGTTCAGGACATGGATCATGGCTAGTTTAGGCTCATAATCCATGAGATTCTCTTAAAAAGAAGCTTTTATCCAGTAGTCTTTCTTTTTTCCCCCCCTCTTCTTTTACATTTTTTCTTTATGATGTTTATGCTTTTTACCATTCAATGGCTGCTTCACTAATTAGATTAAGAGGATTATTTAGGCTTTGAAAGATATTATTGCCTTTGATTAAGGAAATTGAAGTCATGTTTTGAATAAGGTATGGGTGGTGACATGGAAGAGTGCAAACCTGTGTCAGCAACTCTGCGTTAGTTAATCAAAAGTGGATACATTGTATTCTCCTTTTTTTCCTTTGGGAATTGGAAAGTTTTGGAGTTTGGCTCCCATGTGGGTTGTTTTCCTTACCAAAGAAGATATTAACTGAATTGAGAAGAGTTTGGAACTTGGGCAACTTAGTTAATTAAGACTCTCATAACCTTAGCTTTGTAGGACGTGATCATTGTGCCTTCTCAAAGTTTTTATATGCATAAAGGACGCTTTACGCACTAATCATCGATGCTAATGCCATGCACATGCAAGTGTCGTTTCCTTTGATCCTTGGTGAAACCCAGAACCCTAAACCAAAAGGAACACCTGTGTTGCAAAATGCAAACAAAACATAAACCAAAGGAGCACCTGTGTTGCAAAATGCAAACATAACATATATAATGTAAACGATTTATCAAGGAAGCATTGTATTCCCTACGTCATCTTAAATTATATTAATGTCTGCATAACTATTTTTTTTTAACTGAATGTTTGCATAACTATTTATTATTATTATTATTATTATTATTATTATTATTATTTCTGAGAGTTACATGACTTGCATTAAAAAAAAAATATTCAGGGATGCTTTTATGATAACCATCACGAGTTAGGATGCAAAATTCCATTTTTTTCTTCTTCTTAAGTTACATTAGTCTTATTAGGCAAATCATGTCTTTTTATGTCACTCTAGATAAGCTATGATGCTAATTGAAAAATAAAAATTCCTAAACTCAAAATTTCAAACATAGCTGCAACTACACATCGATTGTCTCAGTTTGGTTGGAGGATATGAGCTCTCATCAGCCTATGATAAGATGTACGGGGCTTAGACGATGTGATAAATTTATTTTAACTTGTTACTCAAACATGAATTAGAATTAATGTACTACTTGTTCTTATGCTTGTGGGCCAAGTTTTTCCTTTGTGACTTATGCTTACATGTTTTGATAAATTGAAATTGAAGCAAAATTTCTAACTTGAAATGGCAGCACAACTTTTGAATTAATGCTCTTTTCAGTCAATTGTTATCCTCGATAGTCCATATACATACATTTTCAGTATAGTACAGTTTGGAGGTATGATCCAAATTCATTCCATTTGAGTTGACTATAAAACATCTCGGTTGTTCACGAGTAATATTTTTAATTTGTATACATGTTTTACATTTTTTTTGTAAATACAACTATTAAATAATAATTGAATTTTATTTACTTTTAAAATAAATCAAATTCTTCACAACCTCGGTGCATTGGTACTGTGGCTGTGTTGAAGTACTCCTCACAAGCATGAGGTATTAACACATCTACATCAAGCTTAACAATCAACATTGGTATACAATATATGACCAATACTAACCCTATTTTAATAGATTTACACCTCTTTTACACGTGTTAGTATAAATATTAGTAATTAAAAAAATATTACACAAATCATATAAAAAGTTTAACATGACTCGAGTTAATGTGCCTACATTTAGGATTAGAAAAGTTTACTATCATAACAAGATTACAAATTAATATTTGTGAATACTCTCAATTTCCTTTATTTCACAACTCATTACCATTATTTCTACATCTCTATTAAGTCACTCAATATTCAAATCTCTTTTCATACTTCTACCAATTCTTCAATACAAATATATATAATTAATAAGAACTTGCTTGACAAGCAAGCACTCTTACCATCTTTATGACATTCTTAATTTCCTATTAAAAATAAATTTCTCTCGTATCTAGCATATTTCTTATATATCTTTCATAATTATCACATATTTTCTACAAATCTTTATATTAATTATAAGATATGAATCTATAAATAAAATAGTAAACTACTATCAATCGTGGGGTGTAATCGACCATTTTGATTCGATTTTTGAAAAAAATAAATCTAACTCAATCAAAATCAATTAATTCAGTTTGGTTCGATTTTCTTATTTTTTATACAAAATTCAAACCAAATCAAACCAAACATCGACAGATTGGTTCGGTTTGGGTGGTTGAGTTGACCATTTTTTTACACAAAAATCAGCTAAATAATTGATTTTTTTATAGCAAAATAAAAAGCATAATAAACCTATGAATTTTTTTTTAGAAATAGAATCAAACCTACTTATCTCAATAAGTATACTACAAAGTATAAACTCTAAAATTATATGTTCAGCACGTTGCCCTAATCTACTGATAATACACTCAGTTAGTGCCTTTGATGTATGATACTCTATTTATTTTGGAATATTTAACTGAGTGTTTAGTCCCTATATACATAAGGGCATAAGTTGGTTAATTTGTATGGCTTGTGAATTATGGTATATGCTTCTGGACTTGCTGTTTGTAATGTATTATAATTTTTTTTTGTGTTAAGTTACTTCACAGTAACAACTTGCATGTAATACAGCTTTTAGAATGTTAATTTCAAGTTGAATGGACATTTTTCTTATACTTCTGGACTTGCTATTTGTTATGTATTATAAAGTTTTTTTGGGTTAAGTTGTCATGTTAATATTTTGTGGTCAAGGCTTAAAAGCTCTTAACTTATGACATGAAATAAATTATGTTGCATTCTATTTAACCTTTTTTTTTTTATTTCTACACTTAGTTTAGCCATTATATTTATATCAATTAATTAGTTAAATTAGATATCATGCACTCTGATTTGTTGCTCTGATGTATTTTGTTAAAAGGGCATTGTATATATATATATATGATTTGGTTTGGTTCTCATGTTTGAAACTTTCAATTCGAGAACCAAACTAATTAAACCTCATTTAGTTCGGATTTTGTCTGAATCAATCAACATACCCAAACTAAACTAAACCAATCTAATTAGTTTGATTCGAGTTGATCGAATTATCCGAATCAATTTACATCTCTACTATCAATTACAATATTTAAATTAGGAATTTGGATCAATTCAAACAATCTCCACATTGATCCAAATTCCATCATCTTCAAACCTGCCAATCTTCACACACTTTCCATCATCATCGCAAATCTTGACAAGTCGTATCTTCGAAATCTTTAAACCATGATCCAAATTGCCAAACACATTGTACTTGCATCGTGTTATATGAAATACGTCGCTTAACCTCCACGTCCAGAAGAGTTTCGACACATCTGCTGCAGTCAAACGAGACACGCCACCTGATCTTTATCAAGAAGACTTTCAACACATGGGTTCAAAGGGACACTATATCATCACGCAGTTCATTGAACAATCAACTCTGATATCACTTGTTGGGGAATACCTCATCTCCTTCTACATGTGCTTGCATAATTATTAGTAATTAGGAAAATAATCACACACAAAGTTTAACATGATTCGACCTAATATGCCTACATCTATAGATGAGAAGAGTCTACTATCATAACAAAATTACAAGATAATATCTATGGACACTCTCAATCTCCTCTATTCTACAATTCCTTATCATTATCTCTACATCTCTATTAAGTTTCTCAATCTTCACATCTCTTCTCATAACTGTACAAATTCTTTAATATAAGTATTTATAACTAATTTGAACTTGCTTGACAAGTAACTATCCTTACTATCTTTATAACTATCCTAATTTCTTATTAAAAACAAATATATATCATATCTTGCATATTTTTTATATTTAGTACATATACTTTATAAATCTCTATATTAATTATAAGATAAGAATTTACAAATAAAATAAAAAACTGTCAATTCTAATCTTTAAATTAAGAATTTGCGTTAATCCCCACGCACACCACACCAAGAAAGGAAGAAGGTAAAAGCAAAATTTAATCTTATATCCTTACATTTTTATCCAAAAAAAATTATCACATGAAATAGCTACCACCTTCAACTTATTTTATTCTTGCCAGAGAACTGTTAAACTATCTCAATATAGTCAATAAAAGTAGCTAGCTTGTTTAATATACTGAAAGGGCCAAAAGAAAAGGTAATCAATAAAGTTGTGCCATGCGTTATAACCACTTTCAAAATCAACACACTGCAACATTTTTTTTTTTTTTAATCTTAACGTTTGTGCCTAAAGTCTAAACAAGAGTATACCATTAGCATCTTATATTCGATTATTTTATGAGATTTATACCTATCTAAACCTGTTCCATTACTAAGGCATGAATTATTTCTAATTTTGATCTGGTTCCTCTACTTAAGTACCTTTCCCTTCAATGTCTTCCACTTCTGAGAGTCCAAGGAAGGCAATAATAAGAATGGTGACGAAATAGTGTATGGGACAAAAGAGACAAATTAAAGACAGTTCTCATGGCTTCACCATGGCCAGCCTTTGCCACATTAGAAAATGGGTCCCAGTTAGTACCCAAAGTCTCACCAGGTGGTTTTTGTGTCTCAATAAGCTCCACTAGATGACTCAGACTTCATATTCAGTGGGACCACCCACCATGTGAAACCCACACCACGCATCTAATTAATTTCTGTGAAGGAAGAATCTCTATTTTTTAAATAAAAAAAAGTGAAATGCGTTGATTTAAAAAATAATTTTCAATTTTGTTTTATATATAATTTAACTCCAAAAGATTACTTAGAACAGTTTATTCTTATACCCTCTGTTTGTTTCAAGAGAAAATGAGTGGAAAGAAAATAGGAGGAGAGAAAATGTATGGAATATTCCATTTTCTCTGGTTTGGCAGAGAGGAGAAAATAGGGAAGATGGAAAAATAAGGTGTGGGACCCACGCCTAAAATTTTCTCCTCCCTTATGCGCAGAAAATAGGAGATCTGATGTGCAAAAGTTTGACAATTACTCTTATACCCCCAAATCCATTTCAGCCATGTTATTTCTGAAACCCATTTCACCAGCTCATTCCTCCTGTTCTCTCGTGCCTTCACCTAGAAGACGTCCCCTGGTGCACCACCGACCGGCCGGATCGTGAGAAGCTTGCCACTCTCGCGACGCCGGCCGCCTCGTGGGAAGTCATCCCCGGTTGCGTCGCCGGTCGCCTCGTCCACCACCGACCGCGTCTCTTCTCCTCCGTTGCGTCATCTCTCGCTCGATCCACCGATTTTCATCTCATTTTCATCTCTCGCCCACCGATTCTCACTTTCTGGTAAGCTTCTCTTTGTTCTTCACCTATTTCATTTCCCACTTCATTGATAGCTTGATGCAAAGAAGATTTTTCTTCTTCTTTTTTTCATTTTTCGGTAAGATTTTTGGTAAGATGAAAATGCTTTTTTTTTTTTGGGATATGACAGCAACTGTGTGTATTGCATTAGTGGTGTGTCTGCATAATATAAAATAGATTCAATGAATAATAAACCTCTCCTAGTCATTGAGCCTGGTGGAATTCGAGCTTCTTGATGCGTGAGGATATTGCGAAATTGAAGTCCGGAGGTCATACACGGCCAGTATGCATACACGGCCTAGGCCGTGTATGATTCGAGTTGAGGTCCAAAATTCACTGTTTCACGCGCAAAGTCAGTAGAGTACACGGCCTAGGCCGTGTATTCTCACACGGCCGTGTATTATCACACGGCCGTGTATGATTAGGCCCTGTATTTTGACGCAGGCCCTGTATTTTGACTCTAGTTCTGTAATCTGACTTCCAAACTCAATATGACCCCTAAGACCTCCAAATCTGGAAAAGTGTTCAACATGAAAGTTGTAGATTTGGATCTTAACTATCAACCATCAAAATTTCAGCTCATTTGACAACTTGTAGCTAGAGATATGCCATAAACAGTACGCAAAGGTCAAGCTATCAGGATCAGCACCCTAGTTCTTGCTTCAACTCCAATTTGTGTTATCCAAACGTGTGATTGGGCCTTTGAGGTCTTCATGAAAGTAGTAGAGAATTGTCTTAGCTTTTCTACAATACCAAAATCACAACAATCAGATATTTGAAACTCAAATTATAGCTAGTTTACTTGAACATTATCAAAGACATAAATTAGGGCTAAGTCATGCAATAATTCCCTCAATGATCCAATTAGGCTCAATATCATAAAATGTGTCAATACCAACTTAATTAAACCTAATTGAACCTTAAGAAGCCCAATGATTGAAAAGCATAATTTAATGATTTTTTATGATGTTTTACTTGATTTTTGGGCCAAACAACAAAGCTTGTTCTCTTTTGGGATGCTTATGTTAATGTCAATTAAACTTGATAATCTTACTTCCAATTGTTTGTTGATATCGACTATTTGATTTTTGTTTTTGCGTTTTCATATTACAATACATAATCACAACTTTTTATATATATATAAACAGAAATGACTTCCAAAAATATTGAAGACGTGAATTTTGAAGATGGCACAGAAGACATAAATGACGTGGAGTTGCAAGTAAAGCGAATGATTAATTTTGCTTTGCCTCCCGAGCTGCAAGTATTAAGTCATGTAAGAAAAGAGTTGGATAAGAGGCAACACATTTGTGCTGTAGTTCTATTATGTTATATTGTGCATGCATTACATTTGTTGCAGTTGTTGTCAAGTTTTAGACCAAATGAAATTAGTGATGGAAATTCTGAAAGAGAAAGTAGGCGTCTTCAACTAATGAGACAACTACTAGAGACAAAAAAGTGTCGGGATGTCATACGTATGGGTCCTGAAGCATTTATGCATTTATGTGAGAAATTAAGAGCAACCGGTATAGTAAAAGATTCAATACGCTCTACAGTTGAAGAGCAAGTTGCTAAATTCTTACACATTTTAGGTCATAACGTAAAAAACAGAACTGTCTCTTTCTTCTTCCTTCGTTCAGGGGAGACAATTAGTCGTCACTTTCACAATATTTTACGTGCTGTCATCTCCTTGGAGGAAGAGTTTCTTGTGCAACCTTCTGGTAGCGATGTCCCTCCACAAATACTTAGCAATAGCCGATTTTATCCTTACTTTAAGGTACTTGTTTTTTTATTTACTTATAATTACCCTCAAGCATGTAGTCAACATCGAAGTATATTGTTAACATTTGAAATTATTGACTAAAAAAGGATTGCATTGGAGCTATAGATGGAACACATATTCGTGTGAAGGTATCAAGGGCCGACGCCCCTCGATTTCGTGGCGAAAAGACTATCCCACCCAAAATGTGTTTGCTGCATGTAATTTTGATATGAAATTCACATATGTGTTAGTCACAAGGAACAAAGATCGACTCAAGAATTTTAAAAAATGCGTTAAGTAAGGAAGACCCACTTAGAATTCCAGAGTGACATATTAATGTACTTAATAATTATAATATATTAAATCATGATCAAATTATGTGACATCTTGGTACATAATGTGTATATAATCTTTGTAGGGAAATTCTATCTAGGGGATGGTGGATTTATGCTAAAACGTGGTGTACTTACACTATACAGAGGTGTTCGTTATCATTTGAAGGAGTATTCATCGCGTGGGCCACAAAATCCTAAAGAATTATTCAATCACCGACATGCTTCACTACGAAATGTTATTGAAAGAACTTTTGGAGTTCTAAAGAAAAGATTTCCAATTATAGCTAGTGGCACCGAACCACATTACTCATTTAAAACAATGATAGACATAGTGCTTGCTTGTTGTATATTGCATAACTTTGTAATGAGTATTGATATTGATGAGTCCTTGATTACTGAAGTAGATCGGGAGTTACTAGAACAAGACATAGATAGATCACAACCAGTTTTGCACCAACCACGTGATGAGGACTATAGGCAAGGAGCAATTTTAAGAGATAACATTGCAGCTGAAATGTGGAATGCTTATCAAGTTTAAGTGTGACAATTAGGTTTAAATGTATACTTTTATGTACTATGTTATATTATTTAGATGATATGTATATTGTGAAGTGTTATGTACTATGTTTATTTTAATAATTAGGTTATGGATTGTAATTTGAATTCTATTATTATATTTGGTGGGTTTATTATTTTATCTGAGTTAAAGTTTTATGTAATTTGGATAAACTTTCTAATTGAAAATATAATTGGTGTATATAGTTCTTTATGTGTCTTTTGAGGTATCATGCAGGTTTAAGGATGACTAGGGGAAAGAATGTTGCACAAGACACTGATCATCCTTCTAAAGACAATATGCGATGGTCTGATGACATGGACAACGCATTGTTGAATGCATTTATGGAGCAATTTACCAAGGGCAATAAACAAGATGGCTCATGGACAACTGAAGCATATGCGAATGTGGTGCAGGTCCTAAGGATAGAAATTGGTCCACAAATTACAAAACAACATTTAAAAAATAGAATGAAGACATTGAAAGATCATTTTGCAGAAGCATATGATCTATTTAACAGTTTAAGTGGGTTTTCATGGAGTCCTATCACAAAAAAATTTGAAGCTGAGGAAGAAGTTTGGGAGGATTTAATCAAGGTAATGAAAAAAGGGAAATTTTATTTATTTGTCATCTATTTTTTTAAGTTACTGATGTTCATTATGCTTATGTATGGAAAAATATATTGTAATTATTTGTCTAAACATAATACTTTTTTCTCATTGCTAGGATAAACCATATGCAAGCAAAATGGAAAAGAATGCAAATTAAGCATTACGACATATTGAAGGAGATGTTTGGTATAGAGCTACTGCCACAACTCCAAGAGAGAGGCTTAAGCAATGGGAAAGGCAAACTATTGATTTAAATGACTCATTTGAAGTTGTTGGGAGGGCTGATACTAATGTAAATATGGGAAATGACACCCCACACTCAGCTGCCAGTTCGGATCAATTTAGTCCTACTTATGGTCAATCTAACCAATTAGGTGGGACTTCATCCTCAAGGGGTATTAAGCGTAAAGCTCCCATGGTTGATTTGATGGAGTCTCAGTATGAGACGGTTTCCTTGGGAATTAAATCATTAGTTGAAGTTCTGAAGGAGGGAAATTTTGTTGCGGATAAACTGCATGAAGTGGCTGAAAGGCAGGTGTCAGTGGCTGAAAGACAGGTTGAAATTGCTGAGAAAGGGCTAACCATCATGCAGAAAGTAGGCCACGCCATTATAGTGAATCGATGTGTGGGATTTATTGACTGATTTGGGTGTGTTAGATCCATACCGAATGCGGTGTTATCGGTTTCTCTGTGGAAATGAACAAAAGAAACGAGAAATTTTTGGAGTGCTCCTCGGATGCGACTAGAGGCTCTTTTTCAAATTATGAACGAAGTTGGGATCCGATTTGCGCCAACGTAAGACTTTCACCATTATTGATTTCCCTGCTTATGACCATTTAAATATATTAATTGTTGTTTTGAACTTGTGCAGAACTTTCAATGTTTCTCCATGATTTTGAAGCTAATGTTTTAGTGGATGGTACTCGCAAGGGTGGGGCGTGGTTGTTGTAAAGCCGATGACAAAGACTTTCATGGTTGATTTTTGATAAATTTGATTTTGAAATGTGCCATGTTTTTTGTCGCTCATGTCGTGTTAAATATTTGGAGCTTTATATTTAGTATTAATTATGTACATATTGTAATCATGTATGTAATGTGATGATGATGACATGATTTTTAATGGAATACATATGACAAGGTTTAGTGATGATAGAAGTCCTCACTTTGAATGAAAATAACGTGTGTTTAGTATATTTTATTGAAGGAAAATAAATTAACGTGTGTGTTTAGTATATTTTATTGGTACGTACTAGAATGATTTTATACTTACTTATACAAAAGAAAAATTCTGGGACTACGACTGTGAGTTTAATATTTCATCTTTCTATTTGTAAATGAACAATTTAATTTTCAAGGCCATATATTATTTTAGCTCACTCTTATAATTGATAAAGTAACAAAGGAAAGGTTTGTGGTATGGGCTATATGCACATATATCACTGATAATTGAGCAATGTCCTGTTGGATAAAATAGATCACTAGTTCATTGTAATTAATTAAAATTAATGACGTTAGATAAGTTAGATTACATAAATAAAAAAATATCAGACGTGTGAGTTTTTATTTGTTGTTCAAAGTAAATAAATGATGTGCGCTTATTACATTAGAGAGGTAAAACAAATATTAAAAATTACATTTATTTATTACATTACATAAAGGGTATATTAGTCATTTTATATAATTGCTTTTCTTTCTTCTCACTTTTCTTCTCAACCAAACAAAAGAAAGAAAAGTTTTTATTTTCTTTCTTTTTCCATTTTCTCTTGATCCAAACAATAGGAGAGAAAATGTAATTTTCTCTCTATTTTCTATCTTCTCTACTTTCTATCTTCTCTATTTTCTCTCTTCCCATTTTCTCTCCTCATCCAAACAAAGCATATAAAGTTAATTTGGTACAATTTATCCGTATGAACTTTGGGATTAACTTCTTTAATTATCAAATTTAAGGTGTCTTTGGTTCAACTGAGAAATTTTTTATTATTTTAATAATTGATTATTATATAATTGATTATAATATAATTAATTTTATGTTTTAATATATTATTTAAAAAATAATTTTAAAATAATTTATTTCATTTATATAGTATTAAAAGAATTATTTTTATATATTAAATTATTAAAAGAGATATAAAATAATTAAAAAAATTATTTAATAAAAAATAAAATAATATTTATATCTCAAAAAAAAAATTCTCAAAAACTTTTATAAATAATATTCATATTGGTAGCTTTTGAAAAAATAAAAAAAACTGTCGCTACTAACAAAATTACATCAACAGCTTTTACTTACCTACCCAAACATGTTGCAAATGGTTGCAGCAGCTTTTATGAAAAGAAAAAGTTGTTGGATGACATACAAAAACCGAACCAAATATGCTATTAATCATCAACTTTTTTTTAATGAAGAAGATGAATTATCATATGAACAAATGTGTATTGACACCTACAAATTAAATAAAAAAACATTAGATATAAGAGGGGAAAGAAATAAATATAATCTACACTCTTAACTAAAATTTAGAAAAAAGTTATAGTTTTTACTTGAAGACTATCAATGACTAAAAATGTATATTTTCTATTGTTGTTTAGCATCTTTCAGTTTGAAGATAATATTTCATCATCTCTCAAAGTAGATATGAACATTCCTTTACTTGCAAGATGTTGGAAAAAGAAAGAGCCACAAAGAGACCCATAGAAATCACTTAAATAACAGGAACAAAAAACACTTAAAAGAGAACAAACAAAAAGATAATAAAACAACTCAAATCTAACATATTTGAGTGAATTATTGATAAAAGAAAAGATATAAAAACATAAAAAGAAAGACAGTAAGGTTACCATCGGTCAATAAGTGCTTCCTAGGAAAAAAAAAATATCTTATTACTCCAAAGAAGTGACAGAGAAAACGAAAGAAAAAGAAAAGGAGAAAATAAAGAGAGAGACGACTAAGATGTCTTTAATTTAATAATCAACCTTAATAACACTATAATCTATATAAATTATATATTCAAATAAATTATAAGGGCGAGGTTATGACATTCAGTTACTTATTATTCACTCTTTACTATTTTTTTTAAAATGTAATTTTCTAAATTATTCTTAATTAAATATGAATAGAGAAATTTGAATAATAAATAATTAAGATTGTTGAATAAATATTATTTATTAAATATAATTTAAGAAATTATAATTAAAAGTTATTAAAAAATAAAAAATTAAAATTAAAATTACTAATAGTCTCACTCAAATTATAAAGAGAAATTAGGCTAATTAAAAGTATAAAGAATGAAATATGCACAAATTTTAAAATTTACCCTTAAAAGAAACTACACATGTAGATAATGTACAATCTTTATTCTTTTATTCAGTTGTTTTCCCGTTCTTTTGGTGTGCATGTGGCTAAGATATTTTTGGAGACAAAAATTGAGTCGGAGAAGAAAGGGAAAATAATTTCTTCAAATTCTTTTACTTTTTTATTCATTTTTAAACTCTCAAATAAATAAACTTATTTACTTTCTATTTATTCCTTTTCCATTTCTCTCAATCTTACTTTGCATGTGGCATGGATTACCTAAAAGCAAAGGGACACATATGATCTCTTTCTCTCTCTTTTTTTTCAATAAAAGTTTAGAGTGAAAAAAAAATTCTTCTTATTCTAATGTAATGTCATTTACTAGCAAAAAATCTCTGATTTTAAACACAAATTATACAATTGTTATAAGCAAAAATTGACTAAGTGAGCCAACCTTAATTATGGGACACATACGAGTTCTTTTCAGTTGTGCATCTTGAATGCATGCCGTATTATATTGACACATTAGTTTTCACATTTTAGTGTTGCCTTTTGATTTGAGCCTTCCTATGGTTTAGTTGATCAACATTTTTCATGTTTGGTTTAGTTGTCTCTTAGCGGCAAGTGAATAAAAGAGGGGTATGCTGAATTATTGAAAATTCGAGTGTTGAAGTTTTACATTATTAAAGAATGATTAAGTGAGAATCATATAAATAAAAAGATTTATAAACTCATTATCTTAAAGTTTTGTATTAGATGTGATATCAAGTTTATTATTGTGATTTCTTACTTAAATTTAGATAGAGTTTTCTCTTATTTTTAGACTCTCTTTATAGTCTAACAAATAGTATTAAAACTAATGCTTCAGTTAAGTCAAGTATTTGAAGATGATAGTTGATGTTCAAGTTTGTCTCTAACTCATGTGATAGAGTATTGGCCAAGATTTAGGTTTTAGTTGACAACCCCATAAATACTTAGAATAGTTTCTGCTTGAGTGAAAGTATACTAACATTGATACTCATATTTTAAAAAAAAAATTGTTAAAAATTCAAGTATAATATTGAAATCTTACATTAATAAAAAAATGAGTCATACAAAGACCAGACATATTATTATAATTTCTCACTTTAAGTTTATTGATTGATGAAAGGCTCCCTTCTGGCTCCACATCAACGACAAATTTTGAGTAACTTATAAAACTCAGGCCTTGGAGGAGGGAATGGGATCTCACCCATTCTTTTCCTTTGCTTTACTTCAATATCTTTAATCAGAAATCAAGTACACAGCTGCAAAATTTCACTTTGTGAGATTCCTCAAAAGGAGCCTTTTTCCCTTAGCCTTATCTGTCAGCTCAATATCCAACAGAATTCAGACTTCACAATTATTTGAAAATAACTAAAAAGTGAATTATGACATATGAACCTTCAGTTTGCAATTTTTTCCCCCATTCCTATTTACTTTTACAATTCAATAGATGTATATTTTGCGACAATTTATTATCATCCCAATTTACATCGGATATGAAAGTCGGTTAAAAAAAAAGGGTTTGGCCAAAAAGATGTGGGGCTCTTGGATGTGGCACAGGCAGTTAACTTTTTCCCTTCATTCGTGGGTTTTGTCTGCTATCCCATGTCATCTATCCCATTTTCATAATCATGTGCCAATCATCAATCTATAAAATTGATTAGTGAACATCAAATTAATTAACCAAACATAAAAATAAAAGAAAAGGAATAAAAAAGAACTTGAGGGTACACCTATTCACATGCATTTGTACATATTGATTTTTGAATACTGTAATAATATATCGTACATACATACACATAACGATATATTATTAACTTATTATCATGTGATTCCATTTGACACCTTCTTCCATTCCACCAACCCAGCTCCAAAAATTCTCATATTGTTGGAACTTTCGAACTACTTTGAAGTTTGAAACCTTTCTTCTCTTTTTCTTGTTTTTCTTATTCCTATGATGAACTTATGAAATGCAGCAGGCATTAGGATTTTCATCACTGAAGAGCTGAGGAGGTGGGATTCGTTCAATCACATAGAGTGGTTGGTAGGGGTAATAGTACATCATCCTCTTCATGCCTTCCTCATCAATGTTAACCACCACCCCATTCTCTTCTTTCTTGGCTTCTTCTTTGCCTTCTTCACCACCATTTTCTTCCTTTTTCTCATTCTTCTTGTCACCACCTTCACTACCCTCTTCTTTCTTGGGTTCCTCTGGTGGTTTCTCCTCTTCTTTCTTCTCTTCAGGTTTAGCCTCTTCTGCCGCAGGTTTCTCAGCTTCTTTCTTCTCTGGTTCAGGTTCTGGCTGGGGAACTATCTTGGCTTGCTTTTTGGTGCGTCTATAGACATAATCCACTAGCTTGTTTGCATCCATGGTCCCTGTCACTATAACCTTCCCTGTGCTAAGTTCTGTCACTGCTGTTTGAACTCCTACATTATTGAACACATAATTTCACATTAATTACAAATAAATATAGCAATAATTAAATACTAGTAGACTATTTTGTCCAATACGTTTTTAGCTCAAAGTCAAAAGGATAAGACTAAGGCTTTTATTTATGTATAAAGCATGATTGTATTTGTTAGGTGAATGGCATGAATGGTTTTTAAATTATCTTTTTTTATTGTATTTGTTAAAGATTTTATCACTTTTAGTTGACAAAATTTAGCATGAACATCTTTATAGAAACCCCCCACTCCCTCCCCCTACAATTTCTTTCTCTTTTTGAGGTGCAATCTGATGCAGGACATGGACCATGGGATCCAAGTCACATCATCACAGACCAATTTGCACAAAAGCATGACACGTTAGAGCATTAAGTGCTGACGTGGCAATCTGATGGGTACAATGCATGAAGGGAAAGACATGCCCAAATTCCGGAGTGATGATGGTTCATCCTTTTATGGGATCCCTTTGTAATAATTTCTTGTTAAATGGTTCATGAAGTTGGTTGGTTTGTCACAGTCACAAAACTGCATGTGGCACAACAAAAATTAATCATTACTAAAGCAGCTGTCTATTTCTTTCCCTTTTTTTACCTGTCCTTTCTCAATTACAACCAACAATGTAGCCATCACATTGAAATCAAGAGATAAAATGGTACTTGGTACCTCTCATTTGGAGTATCTTCCTCTTGAGTTGCTCAGCACAGGCCTCACAGTGCATGTTTACATTAAGCTCCACAGTAACTGGTCCACTAACCTGGAAGGAACACCAACAATTACCCATTGTTGATTAACTGTTTATATGTAATTAGCTTCTTTTTAAAAAAAAAAATTGGTCTCAACCAGAAAAGAGGAAAACTAAAAATCTTAGTGATACCTGAGAATTAACAACTTCTGGTATAGGTTCTCCTTCTGCTGTAGGCAATGGAGATATAACTTTGGCTCTTCTCTTTGTTTTCTTGGTAATTATGTTGCAGATAGCTTGAGGCTCCACTATACCCTTTATGGTCACTTCATTTTTAGCCATATCAATTACCACTCCCTCAACTCCTTTTAGAAGATAGATACAAAAAATGAGTGCACATGCATGCATGGTATTTTGAAACAAAAAGGAAAGAGACGTGTCACAGATGTGAACCTCTAATTTTCATAATAGATCTCTCAATTTTCTTGGCACATCCCACACAATGCAAGTCCACAAACAGCACACATGGGGATGGTGGTTTAGGCTCTTCCTTCTTCTCCTCAGCTGGCTTTTCCTCTGGTTTTTCTTCCTTCTTCTCTTCTGCTGGTTTTTCTTCCTTCTTTTCTTCGGCTGGTTTTTCCTCTGCAGGTTTTTCTTCTTTCTTCTCCTCTGCTTTCTTCTCTGGTTTGGCCTCAACCTTGGGTTGTTCCTACTCAGTAAGAAGACCAAACAAACATAATAAGTACTAGAAATAATGCAGACCATGTTATCCCAGAAGTGAGTAAGAAAAATATCACTAAGAAAGCATAATGCCAACAGAAGGCTGACCTGTTTTGCTTCCTCACCCATTTGCTCTATGAATGGAGAATGAAATATCAAATTACAATTCTGATTTTGGAAAAAAAGTTCTTAGACATGCAAAAGATGGAGATGGTCAACAAGTAGAGAGAAGTCAGTGATATTATAGAGGAGTAGCAGTATGATGGATGGCCGGTGGGTGATTAGCATATAAAGCTACACTGAGTGATTCCTGATCACATGCAGTGCCACTAACTGCACAAAGAACCTCTTAGTTTAATATTTCTTTTCAGAATTCTTTTCAATCTTCAAAGCTGAAGGTAGAAGGGGTAAACCAGAGGAGCAGGGTTAGCAGATTTATAGAAAGGGGGGGGGGGATTAATGGTGAGGCCAAGTGGGGAGAGAGAAAACAACAGAAAATAAAGAAGCTTTGAAAAATGATAATACTTCCATTTTCCACCGACTGGTAGATTTTTCATGACAAGGTGGTGAAGTGTCATTCTGTCAGACATGCATGGCACCTATTATTGAGACACTCATTAGGACAACCCGGACACCTGCCTAGTTTTGATGATTACCTCACTCTATACCTAGGAGTAGATCTATAGTGTGGGCACCTATTCTGAATCTAACGACCAGTTTTTACTCGACCTTTTATATCTGCATCTGTAATTACAGAATTACTATACTACTAAGCAAATGACAATGCACCACCTAACCATGTAGTGCTAAGATTCTCTCTGTCTATGTGCATTATATATTAAATTCTTAAACAGTTTATTCGATTACTCTAAAATTGGAAGTTGGTTCAGGTTTATGCTGCAGTTAGCAGGGGTAGCATAAGCTTTGAAGTGGGAATTTAGCATAAGTTCAAGAAGAGAATCAAACTTAATTCTTTTAAAGAATGCGTTTGATTAATTTAATATTATTGAGAATCTTTACCTGCTAACAGCATAACTGCAGCCATTTTAAACTATTGGCTCATCATTTATCTCAGAAAAATGATCCCTTTTTTTTTTTTATCATGCTGATTAATCATTCTTCCCCCATTAAGCATCAGGCATGTATAAAGCTTGCTTACAAGATAACTTTCTTTGTTTACATTTGTTTGTCCCTCCGAAGTTCAAATTAAGATACTTTTATGAAAGAAAAAGCGTCATTAAGATTTCTTAAAGACAAGATTAAGCATTTATTTTATAGATGAATTAAATATCAAAGATGAGATGAGTTCATCCAATCTAATGTAAGAATGAGTGCACATAAATAGCTCATATATTTAATTATCCTACTTAGGCTTAAACTTGGGGTATGTGTGATGTGTCCACTAAAGTGATTAGACATAAGCGAAATTACAGATACATTGTAATTACCTGAATAATGACATTAAATACTTTCCTTTGACTTATACATGAATCTGACCATATAGATAATGAGTTGATGAAAGAGCAGGTACCAATCAAATAAGCCAGGTGTCATGAATGTGATCACAGAAATATTGTGATTTCTTAAAATGGGATTAGCTGATACATTTGCTTTTACACGAATTAGAGCTTAAGCAACTCATTTCTCATTTTCATGAGATATGATTGGGATGAATGAAACGTGGGGATCAGAGAAATCTCTTTACATTTTGCATGTATAAACTAATTTAAGAAAGTTGATCTCCACGTGGGCTGTTAATGACCTTTCTAGTTTCTATGACAAAGCTTAGTCAGTTATGCATCTTTTTCATTTCCTTGCACACACAGCAGATTGGATTATGAAATGCCTCTTTTTTTCTGGTTTTACCAATCAATCCTCTCTTCCTCTATTACATGTAGTAACTAAATACTATATACCAAAAAGTGATGGGACAAGCTTTCCATTAAACATTAAATGTTGTGTCCTTGCCAAACTATGCTAACATGTGGATGGTTTGGATTGGTAAATTTCTTCTTCGTTCATATCATATCCAACAAGGCCCTTTATAAGGAAACCTGAAAACCAATCTTTTCTAAACCGTGTTGTTCTCAACAGCTCATTAGAAAAGCTTTTGACTTGATTACTGCTTCCTTTTGGAACAATGAAGAAAGAAGAGCTCCAACTTACTAGGTATATGTAGTAAGACGTGGAGATGACTCATCATTGTGCACTAACAGAAGGCTCCTTTTAATCCCCTATGGTTAATTTGGTGAGAGATCTCAACCACAAAATCCTAAAGATTAATAAATTCCACCAACCAAAACATCTTCTACCTGATGCAAAGATATGCAAAGTCCAGCCAAAAAGGACTGCAACCCAAGAGAATTTAGGTTGACCTTAGTTGATTAACTTTCTCTCTTTTATATAATGGGAAAGTAGATTTTGAATCTTTGATCATGTGGATGTGAATGGGATTGTCTAAACAATGAAAGGAAGGCTGATTAAGGGATCCTAATCAAGGTGTCGCCACTTCTATTGTCAGCTTGGCCGGTTAAGAAGAATCTAGATGGTTGCTTAGTTTGATCAGTAAAGCAATTATACTCAACCAACCAATTATTTCTTGGCACAAAATATATATCTATTCACAATTTATAATTGCATTATGAATTTTTTATATGATTTTTGGGACCTTGGCACCTTGTCATTTGCTCAACAGAATCATTGCTTTTGTAGTGGACACATATTCAGCTTGTGAAACATTGAGTAATTCTAGCCACACACACTTCCACTTACATCACCTCACATCTCCACAATTTTCACCATCTGATTACATCTGGTTCCACCTCATTTTCTGTGCACTCCATTTTGATTCTACCATATAGGCAGATGTGAGATACACATCACTTTACTTTGATGTATATCTAGCTTTTTCTGAAACATTTACCTGATGGGAGAATTCCATGTTTCCACTCTGTTATTTTCAGTGAAAGGATTTAAGCAGAATGATTAATAAAGATCAAAAGTAGGATCTTGTCTAAGGGCACCCTCAAGGGATAATGGGATCATGGAATTGTAGCCATCAGTTTTTGATCAGTAAATTCTGAAAAAATCTTAATTTTCCATTTTTTTTATCTTGTTTATTAGAATTTAAACTACTCCTACATATAGAAAAAGTAAGCTGTCTATCCCTGTCAAAATATTTATTTTACTCAGTCGCGATGAGTTTGAAACTTGGAAACTTTATATTCAGCTACTCTCTGATAGTTACCACCTTTTAGGTCTCTCATTATAACTTACAAATTTACAATGTTCTAGTATTATACATCACAAAGCAAGACAAGTCGAATTCCTGTCATTTATATTACAAAAGAATGTAGGACATGAAATATACCTATAATTGTTGGCCCTGCTATGCATGCAGAATGTCTGCTGGTTCTCTGATGGTGGTTTTCTTTTCTTTCTCTCTTTAATTTTCAGCATGTGAACTATGAATTGCTTTTGAAGCAAAAATCTCCAATTTCTGTATGATTAAATGTCAGAAATCTCAACGACCAAAAACATTGAGGAAAATGTACAAATCATTGAGCAATGTATTATTGAATATTGAAGACATAGGTACAAACACATCATATTATTCAGTGAGAGATATAAGAAGCATTATTGAAGAATCTAAGGGAACATGAAAGGATTATTGAGAGTTGGCCGCCTACCCGTTAGTTCTTTACAACACATTTACTTCAAACCCAAGGAAAAGAGATGAGGGGATATAGTCAAGATACTGAAGTACATTGTTTCATCTATGAAGGAACCTAATACTAATGTAGTAATGTGAAGTACATTGTTTAGCCTATGAATTGATTACAGATTTATACTTTTCTTCAATAGTTTAGGTCAGTTATGTGATGTACATTTAACCTAATAACAATTAACATATTAGATATTACAAACACACACACACACACAGGACATGGCATGAACTTTGTAAAGTATATACTACTTTTTGATCTTACAGGAATGAGGGAACATGACCTTTCTTGTATTAGAGTACGTTCAATATGGTCTAATTTTCAAGCATGTCTCACCCTGATGTATCAGGGAGTAAGGTGGGGCTGGGGTCAAAAAGAAGCCATAAGAGTCAAATTGATATATGAGTGCAATGAACATATGGAAGGGCACATGGGTGTGGGTCATAGCGTTTCTAAAACCACATTTTCTGTGGTTATAACTTAGAGCTAATATGCATCTTTATGAGATATGTACATCTATCTTAACTGCATAGAGCCTTCAATCGGTGCTGCACCAATAATAAGATATATTTTACTTGACAGCGTAGTGTTAGTACTCATCTAAATAAAACTCAGCAACAGCAGTGTGCAATGCAGCCCCTAATGGAAGGACTTACTCATCAAGAAGGAAAAAAGGGGAGTGTGGGGAGTGAATAGATCCCACTTTCTCATTTCTGATTCCAATGCTAAACAATATTCCAGGAATCACTTCTTGATAAAATGCAAAGTCTTCACCTGCCATTACTATCTTGGCTGCCTTGACATTGTCAGGACCAAGCACAGGGGCGGAACTAGAAAATTTTAAAATGGAGGTGCTACATATACACTTACATAAATACTGTAAAATCTTTAAAGGGGGAGAAAATTTCATCCATTTGAGGGGGCTTACCTAAACAATTGCACATGGTAATTAAAAACAATTTTATTTGGGGGTGCGGCCGCCCCCCTTAATGTAAAGTTGGCCAACCCTTTCCACATGAGGATGTAAAACGTTTTCACTTGTCATCCTGAGGTGAGCTATTCTTCTTTCATATCAACATATGCATATCATCTGTGCTGCTCGGCTGCCTGTCCTTCAGTAACCTGCAAGTAATTCCAAAGTACATAAGCTAAACCAAATTCATAGAACAAAACCATTCAGTTAACTGTTTGTTTTCTTCAACCTCGCGAAGAGGAGTACTAACAGCCCAAATGAACCATTAAAATCTAGAAAATAAAACAAAAAACCAAAGTAGCTAAATAAGCAAGCAAAGATTAAAGAGGTATGTGTGAAGTACATTTCAAAGACTGTTAGATAGCATTCCACTCAGTTGAATCTTCGCAGCTGAAAAAAATAATAGCAGGTAGAAAACCACAGAAATGTAATCCAAAAGTGCAAAAGCCAATTGCTTCACTTTAATGCCAAATTAAGGATGAAAAAGTAAACATATTATTGAGAAAGGGAAAACAAATACAATACCATCACTGAACATGCAACAGGCTGCAAGCATAGTGACTAACACCACTCAAGCGTGACTTTAGTTTAGATTACTCCTCTGGTTCCTTTATGTATTTTTTCATGACAGCAAAGAAATATACTCTTGCTACGAATATTAGAAAAAATCAAACTTGATGAATATCCAAAGGAAGCTGATTTAATGGCCAAACCAAAATTGTTTTTTAATAGATCAAGGAGATGGTGCAAACTATAGATGAGCCAAAGCTACCCAGATAGACAGATACTCATTAAAGTGACACATTGATAGTAAAGCTTTTTGTTCTTAACTTCTTGTACACTTCACTTTCACAAAGCTAAACAGAATAGTTGAAAGCTTTTAGAAATGAAAGACCTTAGGCCAAGACCCGATAGATTAAACATTTTATTCCTTTAAGAAAGAGAGAGAGATTTACCAAGACTTCCAGCTATATATCAAACAACCAGGTGCAAAAGAGAGACAAGGAAGAAAAGAGGACATGTGAAGATAGACTCACAACAAAGGACTTAAAACAGAGTTTTGGAAAGTTTCTCTATACAAATTTGCTGCAACTAAATGCTATGGATAAATCTGCTTGAGAAGGTCAGAGCATAATGGCAGCTAGAATACCACAAGAACAGAGTGAGAGTAGCGCATACTTGACTATGAAGACGATCATCTTCTCTGGAGACAAAGTTGTTGCAAAGCTAATATTGCAAATGATCCACATTTTTTTGTGATGATGCAGCATGACCACCTATTGCTACTATTTTTGCCTCAAAGATGCATCCAGCAGCTGAGAAAAGATCCTAAAATGGATGCTATGCCTCAAAACATGTTCACGGAGATTTTATCTTTGCTAAACAGGTTCATGGGAATATTTTGCCAAACTAGTCTTTGAACATGATAAAAACACTACAGATTTGTCCACCATGTTGAAGCTGACAAGGTATATTTGAAGTCTGATCCTCAATTTCCTTTATGCAATTATGCCACAGAGACGAAGATATATATGATGTTCACTTCATGTATTATGTGATCAATGTGAGAAAGTTAAATAAGACAATTGAGGCAACAAAAAACATATGAAATGAGTTTATTTTTCCAACTAAGTCATCCAGAAGGACGACACATCAAAACCACTTCCTTGTTGACCATATTTGGAACTCTTGATATGGAGCAGATGTGTTCTGTCAAGATGATTCTTAGTTGCTAAGGCACACTGCCTTATGTGATTCATGGGCTCCAGGTGCGAGAAGAACTAAGATAATAGTAGAAACGACCTTCAGCTGTACAAACTGAAGATGGCTTTTGCACAAGAAGGGGAGTTGAATTGTGCTTCTTTTAAAATTTTGAACTCTTAACTGAAACTTAAACAAGCTTTCTCAAGTGTATAAACTTGGATAGAATTATCAGAGTGTCATTGAAAGACTTCAGAAAGCTTAGATCAGAAACCAAATTATTGAGGGACAATTATCAGAAACCTGATACTGATTGAGTTCAGAAAACTAGCGGAATGCTTAGAAAAAGAGCTTTCTCAAAGTTTGAAAAACCTTTATTGATGTTTAAGTCAGAAAACAGTCACAAACAGATCTTTTTACTTAGAAGAACTTAAAATATCAGAATTTAGAAGGTGAAGTTCAAACTGAAAAATGATAAGAATAAAGAGAGCTTCACACATAGGATTTTATACTGGTTCGGCCAAACCACTTGCCTACTTCCACTCCCCAGCACACAGTCTAGATTTTTATAGATTCAAGTAGTCTTGCTTCTACCTTAGCCTCTCCAAGCTAAACTACAAGTATAGTTTTCACACCTAGTCTCTTTAGGCTCACTCAAAAACCTCATAGACCATTATTAGGTCAAGGTTACAAAGATATAAGAAATAAGTTTGTGTTTGATCGCTCACACACACAAAAGAGTGGATTACAACACTTGGAATCTTATCACTAAACTCTACTTACAAGATATAGAAAGAATGTACAAGTAGAGATAGAGTATTGCTATCGAGAAGCAATATAATAACAACTATATGATTAGAAAGCTTTTTACAGAGAGTTGTAACTTGAGAGATATGAAAGCACTTTAACAAAATCGTGTTTTCTACCATTAATGAGCTTAAGCAACTTCAATTTATAGGCCTTGAAGAGATTATAGACATTAGGCTTCATTAAATGCAACAATACTATGTCTTAAGACTTGTTGAGAAGATGTAATTGTTATTTTGTCTTTTTGTAGCAGCTTTTGCAGCTTTCTCTGGTACAATCGCTTTTGTACTTTCTTAAAAAAATGTTCTATGTTAATTGACTTTTTGAAAGATATTCCTAAGAGACTTTGATCTTCCAAGTTGAAGTCCCACGAATATATCTTTTTGATGGCGAGTTTTCTCAACAAATTGATTTTTGATGGAAAGTTTTCTTAACAAATAACTTTTTGAGCATTTGCTTTCTAAGCAATGTAGGTGCCTTGAGTTTGATTGAAGTCAAGTGTTATCTTCAAGATTAAGCTTTTAAGATTTTAACGCATTTCAACAAACTATTAGAACAGCTCACACAATTCAGAATTATTAAAGTTCAATTCAAAAGATAAAATCCATTAAGAGTGTAGAGTAAAAAGTATAAGCTTTTTGATGTAAACATTTAGAGCACAGTAATTCATTATTATCAAAACCTTATAAAACTAAAAAGATTAAGAACAAGGGCAACGTCTTAAGACTTTGGAACTTACACAAACATCATAAGAATGCTTGCATTCTTATTTGTAAACCCTCAAATATTGCTGTAGACTACATATCAGAGAGGCTGTAAGAGGATTTAATGTTGTCCTGCGTCATTTCTCTCATATTTTCTTGGATGAGACTGGCCAAGCTTCAGAACTAAAAAAGTGATCCCTATATCGCATCTATGCTCAAAGGGAGATTGGTGTTATTCTAGCTAGAGACCCAATGCAATTGATTTCAATAATATATACACTAAAAGCATAAAAAATTTATAGAAGGTTTAATATGGTTGTATTATTGCGGGTTATAACTAGGATTCCTCATATTATCTACGAGGTGCATGCCTTGACCTCCTTGCAGATAATATTTAGGGTCCTAATTATAAGCAGCAATAATACAGGCACATTAAACCTTCTATAACATTATTATGTTTTTTGTACATATATATATATTGGATCTAATTGCATTGGGTCTCCAAAAAGAATAACCCCAGTCTCAATTTCACAATAGATGCAATGTAAGGATCTTAGTTTTTGGTTCAGAAACCTGGCCAGCCTCATTCAAAAAAAAAAAAAAATGAGACAAGTGACCCTGGACAACATCTTACCCTCATTTGGCCTCCCAAATATGATATGTAATATGTTGCATTATTTGAGGACTCAAAGAAGAATACGAGCATTCTTATGATGTCTATGAAGCTACAGGAATCACATAAGGACTACTATTGCCATTGTCTTTCCCGTAGAGTCCATGAATCACATAAGGCAGTGCGGCTTTGCAACCAAGAATCACTTTGATTGAACACACATGCTCATTAAGAGTGCCAAATATGGTTTCCATAGCAATGGTATTAAAGTGTCTCCTTCTGTAACCCAAAAAAAAAAAAGGTGTCTCCTTCTAGACGACTTAGACGAAAAATTGAACTCAGTCCCTAAACTTTTTTGCCAAATCAACTGCGTAATTGGACAAAACTTAAATAAAGTTCTTTAAGTGTTTGTTGTATTTTTCTCCAATAAAAGCATGACATGTGCTTTTTTATATTGATCCTATTATACCGGGAGTAAACATCATAGATATTTTCATCTCGGTGGCACAAGAGAAACTGAGAATCAGACTTAAAATATACCTTGTCAACTTCAACATGGTGGACATCTTTGATAAACGGGCGCAGTGCTTTTAACATTATCATAGGCTAGCTTCGCAAAATATCTCTATGAACCTGTTTGACAAAGATAAAATTCCTATCAACATGTTTTGTTTCCTATGAAAATTGAATGCATTGGTTTGGAAGCAAATAATTGTTGATAAAGCAAATGAACACAATCACAATTAAAATCAACGCTAAAGGGCACGATAGCATTTATCTTCATCGTATGTTCATCGTAGATGTAGACAATACTTTCTCACAATATTTATTGAAGAATTTCCATTGTTGGGACTTAAAAGGGAGAACAACATAGGCTACAAGGTTTGCTTATTCTCAAAAGTAATTGAGCCTACTGAAATCTATAGCTCACCTAGGAAATCCACAGAACCATTGATGATTGTGGATATATCATCATCATTGACAATAAAGACAGCAAGCTCGTCCTATGCATCATGCACTCTGAAAATATATTTCTCTTGGCAGCGACATTCATATCAACATTTTTAACTGCAGTTTGGAAAATTGACTGCTATACACACTTCTATCTCTAATATTTTCTTACGGTATAATTGGATGATTGGTAATGAGAAAAAAAAAATGAGGGAAAAAAGAGAGGTAATTATGATCTATTCTTTTTATTCCCTTTCTGATACATTTTTACCTATTCTATTAATGAAAAATTATCCAAACATAATGTTATTGATTTCATTTTATATATATTGTTATTATTATAGCTAAAACTTATACCAAATTGAGTCAACGATTTAATGATTTTCCATTTAATTTTAAATCTTTTCTTGCATATTTAGAAAATACTATTGCATTTATGTTTTTTGCATTTTAAGATTATTAATTTCTAGATATTTATCTAATTCTCCTTTTAATTTTGGGTATTTTCTCATATTTAGTGTGTATGAATTGCATTTAAATATTTTTATACTAATGTTTTGTATCCGTACAATTCATGAGATAAATTAAAACAATATTAAAATAAATAAGATAAAAAATATTTAACTTAGAACTATAATATTCTAGATAATTTAAACAAATTTGATTCGGTTATTATTAGTATAGTATATAGTGAGATCCACTTAAAATCATTTTTTTTATTTTTATTAACCATTATTCTATGATAACTAGATATCAATATATAACTCATTTCAATAAATATTTTTATATGACATCTCAATAAATAATTAATTTATACAAATTTCCAATAATTTTAATTTTTGATTTGATAGTTTTTTTCTTTTAATATTAATTTTTATATATTTATTCATTTAGATGTTTTATCAACTTTTTATAAAGAGTATACCAAGTTGACCTCTAATATCAAATTATCTAACAAAATAATATTAGATAGATTGATATTACAATGACAAATAAAAAGAAGAACTAATAAAAATTGAAATGGTCAATAACAATATGATCAATTAATATTCAAAGATTCAAATACCTTAATATTTTATAACTTATATATTAGTTTATATAATTTAAGTAGACTAAATAAAATAACATATTAGTTAAATCAATTAATTGACATATGGTTTCTTAAGGTTTTTAATTTTATTCTCTTTCACAAATTCAATCTATTTTAATATGACACAGAACTATAATTTGTTCATTATATATGTTACATCAATACTCTTGTTGAGATTAATTTCTTCCATTATTTGTCTACAAAAATTATCTCAAATCTTGCAAACAATGTATCAAAACATAAATGAAACCTCAATATTATATTATACGTGTTTCTAATTGCATTTAAATGATCTTACTAAACAAATTTTATTATAAATCTGAACATTTTGATTGATTTTATCATGTCTTTTTGTAAAGTTTTTATTTCATATATGTAAATATTAATATATTTTCATTTAAAATTTTCAATGTCGGAAATATAAATATAAAATATTTTAAATATTATATATATGAACAAAAAAATTTTAAAAAAATTAATAATTTCTTAGTTTCCTCATAATAAATTATATTTAATTAATTTTATTATATTTTCATGCAAAATTTTCACTCCCATGTGATGTATATATTTAAGTTTACTAAACAATATAGAATAAAAATAATAATTTGAAAATATAATTAATTAATTTAAAATAACAAGACAAATATAACAGAGATGATATTAGATACTTACGAAAATTTTAAGATTTTAAGATCAATTACTAATAAAAATAATTAATAACATAGTCAACTAAAGATATGTGAGAATTTTTTGAATTTTTTGAATATGAATATGAATTAATATGCAAAGGTATATATGTCAAGGTAATTAATATGTGATTATAAATTTTTATATTTGTATTTGTGGGCAATAAATTTAATTTAGATCTGGTAACACATATACACTTTCCTTTTAAATTGCAACGTGGGATACCACATGACAGTTATTGGGATCATGTATTTGTCATATGAAAAAATTTTAAACATGTTGTTCCATGTTAGAATAACACATGTCAGAATATGAAGGTAAGTATATTTTCTTTATATATTACTAGTGTTTGTACCCGTGCAATGAACGGGATAAATTAAAAAATATTAAAATAAATAAGAAAAAATATACTTAGCTTAGAAATATGATATCCCAGATAATTTAGATGAATTTGATTGAGTTATAATTAGTAAAGTATATAGTGAGACTCACTCAAAATTATTTTTTTTTATTTTCATTAATCGACTCTTCCCGTGCTATGTGTTTGTGTGTATTCGCAAGTGCACAGGTCAACAAGTAATATATGAGAGTAGAGTATCGTGTCCCAAGGGATTGACAATTAGAGTAATGCGAAACTTAACAAATTTTCACAAATTCTTATCTAAGCAATCGAATTATGAGAGTAGTTTGGAATTAAAATAACAAATTAAAATAAACAAAGCGAGAAAGTATCAAAGACTAATTCCACAATAGAAAGATGAAAATGATTAAAGCCTAGGGGTCCCTATTCACTTACTACTTCAATGAATATTTACAAATTCACAAGCATCTAATAATGAGTTAGTTTTGTTAGTTAAAACAAGCAATAGATAAAAGCCTATGTCTAGGACAATTACCCATGTGAAACCTAATTAATTCACTATGTGTCTATGTGAATTAGCATAAGAATCACTCATTGAAACTAATTATTAAATACTTGCTATGCATGACTAATGAGTATGTGTCCATCCCATTAGTTAATCAACACATTCAATCCAATAGAATGTAATTGATTATACATCAATCATACCATATTCATATTCACAACACCCTATTTCTAGTTCAATTGGAATACTAAAATCATGCAATTGATGGTCAATTAACAACAAGCATTAAGCATAGATATAGAAGAACAAAACCAATTTCATTGATAGAAACCTAACAAATTTATAAGATATTCAAATCCATAGCAAAATCCTAGAGAGCCCCTAGATTAGGATTTAGTTACACATCATGAAAGAAGAGAAAACTAATGGAGTTATGAAACCTATCAAATTACAAATCAAGAGAGAAAAGAGAAAGAATGAACAAGAATGGTGAGAATTCAATGCTTGATCTTCCTCCTTGATCTTGATTCTTCACTTGAATCACCTCAATCTTCCAAAGTTTTCTCCTCCTCTCCCTTTCTCTATGAAGTTCGTGCTTTGTCAAAAACAGAAGCCCTCCTCCAATTCCTAAAAATCAAATATTAAAAGTTAATTTTCGTGCATCAAGATTTTTCTCACGCCTAGGCGTGGTTATGAAGCACGTGGTGTCAGGTGCTGGTCACGCCTAGGCGTGACTTTTACACGCCTAGGCGTGGAGCTCTCTGCCTGCGAATCCTGAAATACTGCAAGGGCCACGCCTAGGCGTGGGTTGGCTGCCCTTGCTTATCTTTTGCATCCTTCTTCATTTTAGCTCTTCTTTGTTTCTTTATCCCTTCTAAGGTCTTCTTATCTTGAACACCTGCATCAAGACAATGCCAAAGTCTATCAGATCATGATCAATCCAAATTCTTTAAATAAAATCCTCAAAGATTTAATTCTCAATTACAAGCTTAAATCATCAAAGTCCTACATGAATTGATCATTTGGCCTATAAAACTTAAGGATAGCATGCTCATATACAATCAAATTCAAGTGAAATAACTTCATTTCCAGAAGTTATCACTATGATAACCGAGCAATGTAGCTCCTCTTAATAAATATTTTTTTATATGATTTCCTAATAAATAATTAGTTTATATAGTTTTAGATAATTTTAATTTTTGGTTCTATAATTTTTTTTTTAATATTAATTTTTATGTGTTTATATATTCATTTGGATGTTTTATCAATTTATTATTAAGAGTATACCATGTTGGCCTCTAATATCAACTTATACTAACAAAATAATCTTAGATAGACAGATGTTACAATGACAAATAAAAAGAAACCTAATAAAAATTGAAATGGTCAATAACAATATAATAAAATGATATCCAATGCATTCAAATATCTTAACATTTTATAACCTATACATTTTTAAATATATTGTTTCATGTCAGAATGATACATGTCAGAATATGAAAGCATGTTCATTCTCATTATTATTGTTATTATTATTATTATTAATGATACATGTTATTATTATTATTATTATTAAATGATACATGTTATTCAGATTCATACCATAATTTTTCAGTGTGATATGATTTTTTCAATGTAGGGACATATTTACACTTTTCATTTAAATTGTAGTACGATATGACACATGATAGTTATTGAGAGCACATATTTATTACATGAGAGTGTTTTATACATGTACTATCATATTAAAGTGACACATGTCATGATTTAGAGACATATATTTTTTTTTATATATTATATGATTATATTATTATATTATATGATTAAGAATTAAAAATGTTGATTTCTTGATATATGACCTATTTTTCGTTTAGTTTTGGACATTTTTCTCAAAATTTAATGCATATTAATTTCATTTACATGTTTTTCATTAAGAATTTTAATTATTATTAATTATATCAAGGTACACATACTTGCATCTCAAAATGTCACATAGAATTCGGGTCTCTTAAGCATGTGATTTTATATTTGATTCTGAAATTTATGTGTATAGAAATAACACCGTTAAGAAGGTCCTCACTTAAGCGTCTAATAATATTATGGGAAATTAGTCTCTTGCTTATTAGTAAAGGATACTCTTAAAAAAAAATTACACATGGAATATTCTTGTTCATGTTTCTCCTTAATTACATTTTTTTTGTGATTCATGAGTAATCTCGTTAATTAAATCAATTATATTAATGCAGATTAATTGTATTTAATTTTCCATATTGAAATAATCTCAATTACAACAAGAGACATATAACATCCCAATTCTGATATCCCGTCAGACTTGATTTATACAAGAATATTCAGTATTGACAATGTTACCAATAACAACTAAACTCATAATATTCACATAAGTAAATAATTATGGAGAACCATGTACTAACAATTATATACATACATCACAGCCTCAAAAGGGTATGCTGTTATACATAACTCAAAACAAACTAAGTAAATATAAAAATATATACAAGCTCAGTCCAAAACAGCATTTATACTATGCTAGTCCTCAAACATCTTCTTCTTTCTTTTCGAAGAACTTGCACCTGGATTTACATGACAATACAATCGATGTGAGAAATTGTAATTCTCAGTAGAAGTATTCCAATACTAGTATTTTATATAATCAAACAGATTACACAACCATAAAGCTAACACTTCAATCACAAAAATACACAATTACCCATATAATTGTAATGTCATGAGTTCATGTCATGGCGACAACCGCTCATACAATTGTCATGCTATGCCTAATTATGTCTAATAGTTATGTCTATGCAAGTCCTAAAAGTGAATGCAATTAAAGAATGTCATGAGCCCTCAGACGTATTGAGGATATTACACACCTAAATTACTCTAGGATATGTTATGGTATGTCATGGATTATCAGGCGTAGTAAGGATGTAACTCACCTCCACTACTCGTCAACACATACGGAAGATATTACTCACCTCACTGTTCAACAATTATGATGAGGAATTACTTACCTTAACATAACGAGGAATTACTTACCCCACTGTTCAATCAATATAAAGATGATATTACTCGCCTCCTTACTCCACAACATAGAGAGGATATTACTCATCTCAATATGGTTCAATTAACATAAAGCGGATATTACTCACCTCAATATGTTTCACAAAGTCATCATGCAACACAATCACTAATTACCTACAATAATTAGCATCACAATTGATTTATATGCATCTTAAAATTTACTTTATCCAATACTCCTAAAAGAGTCTCATTACTCATTAAGAAGCATAAAAGAAGAAACTACACTATTCTCAGGTTCAATTGCATCACACAACAATTTCTGTCCAAATTGGATCTCACGCCGCAGCGCCGGGCACTCTGTCTCCTCACGCCTTGGCATACCCACATCACGCCGCGGCGCCCAGCTCTCGGGTTCCATTTCTAGACATGCATCACTCTCATGCCGCGGCGTGCCACACCTTGCACCGCGACTCCAGAAGCAGAATATGGATTCTACAGAATTTTGTAGATTCGGGTATTGTTCCATTGAAACTTATCCCTCTTCCAATCACTCAAACCTCTCATCCAAGTGATTTCCAACCTTCTACAAGGTGCATCTACATATAGCAACTCTTATTCTACTTTGATTTCACTCAATCATACCACTTTGTGAATCAAAATCCACAATTAACCTAAACCTCCAAAATTGGTCTAAATGGGAATTAAGGCTTCCAAGTGATTAAAAATTCATCTTAATGCATCTAACAAATCAATTTTGACACAAGTAAGCTATCCTCAAGCTCCTCATCAAGATTCAACTAAAGAATCACAAAACCACACTTCAAAACCTCATCCCCTCCTCAAGTCCCTCATGAACTAAATGAAGAAAATGAAACTAAGAAGTCAAAACAAGGTTTCCCCCTACCTCAAAGGCCAGAAATGAAGTCTGAAAGCAGCTCCTCTCCACTTTAAGCTCTTCCTCCTCTTTGATTGAAGATGGACCTCCTAAAGCTCATCTCATTTGCTTGCTTGATAATCTATGACATATCATAATATATACTAAAGTAGTTGAGGTGGGTAATATCCTCAATACGTCTGAGAGCTCATGACATTCTTTAATTGCATTCACTTTTAGGACTTGCATAGACATAAACATTGGACATAATTAGGCATAACATGACAATTGTATGAGCGGTTATTGCCATGACATGAACTCTTGACATTGCAATTGTATGGGCAATTGCGTACTTCTGTGATTGAAGTATTAACTTTATGGTTGTGTAATTTGTTTGATTGTATAAAATGCTGGTATTGAAATACTTTTACTGAGAATTGTAATTTCTCACCCCAATTGTATTGTTATGTAAATTTAGGTGCATGTTCTTTGAAAGGGAAAAAGAAGATGTTTGAGAACTAGTATAGTATAGATGCTGTTTTGGACTAAGCTTGTATATATTTTTATATTTGTTTAGTTTATTTTGAGTTGTATATAATAGTATGCCCCTTTTGAGGCTCTTATGTATATGTATAACTGTTGGTACGTGGCTCTCCATAATTATTTACTTACGTGAATATTATGGGTTTGGTTGTTAGTGGTAACATTGTCAATATTAAATATTCTTGTATAGATCAAGTCTGACGGAATATCATAATTGGGATGTTACAAGACACATCTTAGTACATCAAAGTGCCACATCTCAAAGGATTTTCTCTCTATATATTATATTATATAAATTAGATTAGATTATTGTACATTTAGCATATAATAATGATTGTATTTATATTTTCTCATATTAAGATTGATTTCCATATATTTGACTCATTTTTCTTTAGTTTTTTTATTTTATTTTTGGCTACATTTATTCCTACTAATTGTATTTATATATGTTTTTTCATATTAAAAGTAGTAATTTGAAGAGATTTGGCTTTTTGCCTTTAGTTTTGGGACTATTCTGCTACATTTAGTGCATAATAATAATTACATTTATATTATGGTAAAAAAAAATTGCATTTGTGCTTTTTATATTAAGAATCTCAATTAACATATCATTTATGTATTTGCATGTTTAGAATATTAATTTCTAGAGATTTAACATATATTTTTTAATCTTGAGGTTGTTTTCACATTTAATGTATATTAATTGCATTTTTATGTTTTTTAATATCAAGAATCATTTACATTAAGGACACATGATTCTATTGTATTTATGTTTTTTAATGTAATAATCATTTACATTAAGGACACATGATTCTATTTATATAATTGTCTTGTTGAAATTATTGATTTTGCTTGTTTTTCTTTTAGTTTTGGGTCTTCACCCACATTTAATGCATATTAATTACATTTATATTTTTTATATGAAGAATCTTAGTTACATCAAGACTAAGAGACATATATTAGTACCACAAAGAGTCATGAGCTTTTTTTTTTTAATAATTTTATATCTTTATAATAAATTCTTTTGATAATCATCTTATTTATTTTAAAAAGAAAGTATTAAATATTTTTTTCAATAAATTTAGTATTTCTATTTTTATTTAATATTTTCTGTTTTAAGTAATTAGAATGATGTTAAAAGGATATATATTATTCATTTTTTAAATAATTTTATATCTTCTTAATATTTTTTTAGTTATTAAAAAAAGTATCAAATATTTTTTAAAATTTCAAAACATTAAATATTTTTAATTTTTTAATTTTATATATTATTTTAAATAATTAGAGAATGTATAAAGATTTATTAGGAAGAAGATATAGCATTGAAAAATGCTAAATTGCATGAAAGTTAATTCATGAAAAGACGAATAGTAAAATTTATTTGTGTTTTATTTTGAAGGGTTACAATAGTAATTGTAATGAATAACACCTACCACCAGGGAAACGCCTCAACTTGCTTGCCATGTCATTCTTACTGCATTTCTTTACGAAATGCTTCATTCCATATAGCATCATATGATATATAAAGGGAAGGCATAATCTTTAAATAATAACATATATCACTATGATATAATAGTACAAATATAAAATATTATTATATGATAAATACATATTTTAATAATTATCATATGACATATCATGTAATATTTGATTAAGAAGAGAATTTTTAATAAAAATTGAATTTTTTTCTTATTTTGACTCATTAATAAATCAATTAAAATCTGTAATTAATTTCAGATTCAATTTCAAATTGCAAGTAGTCAAAGACAATTGTTTTTCTATATTACTTTCAGATTTGATTTGCTTGATTAGTAATTTTTATTCATTATTATTTGTAGAATATTCTATTTGCTATGTTTGATTGATTTGCTTTAATTGGTTTAATTCTATTTTTAATTCATTATTATATTAATGCATGATTTTGTTCATTTGTAATAAATTTCAAGTAATCAAATTTAATAATTATTGAAATAAATTTCATATTCGATTAGTAATGAATTTTTTTAATAAAATCAAAATTTTCTTCCAATTTTGACTCATTAGTAAATCAATCAAAATATATAATTAATTTCATATTCGATTTCAAATTGTAGGTAGTCAAAAGCAATTGTTTTTCTATATAAAGACTATTATTCTACTTTTTCACTACTAATACAATTCACTCTTTTAAATAGTTTATCTTTTGATAGAGCATTGGGTTCATCTATTTTTTAGTTTTATATTGCATCCCAAAATTCTTCTGTTGCCTGATACAATCTTCTACGACAATTCACCTGTCCTCCTTTCCTCTGTACTTAACGGCGCACAACAAGTTATGTTATTCTTACATTCTCCACAAACTATTTTTCTTTCACATCTATACATTCCTAATCTACCAATCAAAATTTTGTCTTTCACACAACTTGATCTAATCATGTTTAGATTCACGTGTACTCAAAGAAGCCTTGCAAAGTATGAAAGATTAGAAAAAGAATCTGTTGCCAATCACACAACTTGATCCAACCATTATTAAATCCATGAACACTCAGTAACGCCTTGCAAAGTATGATAAATTAGAAATAGTGTGTGTTGTCAATGGGACTTCGAATAAGGAGTTGAAGCTGAGTACAACTTTGCTTTATCGAGTACAAGATTCAACATTTGGGGACATCAATTTACAGGGAAACTCTACTAAGAAGACCAATAACAATAATCAAAAGGTGAAGAATCACTTGCTTTTCAGCTTCCTTGATTTTCGCTTGAAAAAGTTTGATGTAAGGATTTAGAAGATGATGATAATTCACATGAGAACTTCTGACTAAGTGTCCTTTTTTGCTTTATTTTTTGTGTAATTTAATTCTTAATTTTCTAATTTTAATTCATTTTTATATGAAGTAATTTTTTATTTGCTTCAGTTGCTTTATAGTTTGATTACCAATTGGAATCTTCACTAATATAGTAACATTAAGTAATTACTGTTCAAATATTTGAGATAATTAATACAAATATTTTCTTTCTATTTTAGTTGTGTAAATTAACTTGATCATTCTATATAAATATATAATGTATATATTTTATTATATATCTTTTAAGTTATTTCTTTTGATAGTATTGATAATTATTAAAATAAAAAGTAACTTTTATTTTATTTGATTAAAACAAGTAAAGTGCTTTAGTAGTAGCTAATAATATTAAAAAATTATTAATCAATTTTTTAGTCCACAAATTTTACATAAATAGGTTTGTAATGTCCTAAATATATTAAAAAATATTTTTATTTAAGTCTAAAATATGATAACGAATCTTAATAATAATAATATAATAATAAATATTAAGGAAATATGAAAATTCTTGAATTGTTCAATAATTTGTATCAATTATTTTTAATTAAATTATTGTATTAATTTAGTTACATCCTATTTCACTTTCATAAGATTTAGAAGATGATGATTTACGTGAAAACTTCTGAATAATTATCCCTTCTTTTTTGTTTTGTTTTATTATTTGTGTAGTTTAATTCTTGATTTACTAATTTTAATTCATTGTTGTAAGAAGTAATTTTTTATTTGCTTTATAGTTTAATCATTAGTTGAAATATTTATTAATATAATAACATTAGGTAATTATTGTACAAATATTTGGGATAATTAACCCAAATATTTCTTTTATATTTTAGTTGTATAAATTAACTTGATCCTTTTACATAAATTTATATTATATATCTTTCAAGTTATTTCTTTAGATAGTATTGATGATTATTAAAATAAAAGTAACTTTTATTTAATTTGATTAAAACAAGTAAAGTATTTTAGACATAGTTAATAACATTCAAAAATTATTAATCAAATTTGTCAGTCCACAAATTTTATATAAATAAGTTTGTAATGTCTTAAATATATTAAAAATAATTTTATTTAAGTCTAAAATTTGATAACAAATCTTAACAATAATAATATAATAACAAATCTTAAGAAAATATGAAAATTTTTGAATTATTCAACAATTTGTATCAATTATTTTTAATTAAATCAATATATTAATTTAGTTACTTCTTATTTCACTTTCATGTGTCTCTTATTTAAATAACACACTAATACACTTAAATATTTTATTATCTATTACTCTCATTCTCTTTTTAATCGTTAATTTTAAAATTTTACAAGTAAAGATACTTATTCAGTATTTGTTATAAAGATTACATAAGTGTTGAAAGTGCTTAGAATAATTCAAGGTCTCAATTACACTAAAAATATAATTTTTTTTTACAAGTATCTAACTAATATATAAATGAAGTTAATGAAACCCTACTCGAAAAAGTATAACTTAATTTTCATTCAATCATATATAAATCTAATAATAAAAGTTATAATATCAAGAATAAACATGTAATATACAAAAATAATTAGTAGAACAATTGAGCATTGAATTTTTAATATTAGATAATTTTGTTTATATATTTCTTTTTTTGTGTGGCACATATGCCTATATATTTCATTTAATAAAACTATTTTATTATATTTATCTTTATAACTCAATTTTAATTAACCACATGCATAGCACATGGACATAAATAATATTATTATTCATTATCTTTATATAAAAATAATGTTAAAAAATATATTTTCATATTTTCTTTATAACTTTTATTTTTAAGATGATTTTAATATACTATTGATATGTGGTTAAAAATAACATAACTTATATTCCAAATTCTATAAAAAAAATTCAAATTTTTATTATTATTACATTTGAATATTATTTTATAAAATTATTAAATATTTTTATTAGTTGTTCAATTTATTAAATCATATCCAATGCATCGTGCAGTACAAATAAAATTATTGTAAAATATTTCATATAGATTTTTCTTTAAATTTAAAATTAATATAAAAAATACAGATGAAAATTAGTAAAAAGAATAAAGATTTTGTTACTAAATGACTTCAATACTAAAGAGAGAGGTAATTGAGTTTATAAAAACCTTTATAAAAACTTTCCACAAACACTTGAAAAATAATTTTTGTTGAACTATTTCTCAATTGAAGTGAATGAATAAAGAAGATAAAGAACTTTACTCACAAAATAAATAAGTCAAGATAAAAAGTAATCAAGCAAATGTATAAAATTAAAGAATAAGAAATAAATAAATTTGAGATAAGAAGAACAAACACAATATTTAGCCTAGTTCTGCTACCAACTATTTGTGGCTTACGTTCAATCCTCAAGTAATTACTCGAGATCTTTTCACCATAACTTCAAGCTTGAACAGGTGTCTGCTACCTTTATACATCAGAGCACTCTTCACACCTTAGGATACCTCACCATCGTGCTGGAATCTCAACAGTCAGGGATATCTCACCCTTACAATTTCTTTGATGGATACCTCACCTTATTTACAATGAATCAAGGATAAAATAAAAGAAACTCTCACAAAAGTAGTTGATACAAATTGAAGACCTGTGAAGCTCTCAAAGATATCTCAGATGTTTGACCCAAAAACAAAGCTTAAAGATTGAAAAGATGAATCACGGATTGAATCCTTATAAAAGATGTTTATTAATGGTTGTTTTGTGTAAAAGATGACTCAAAAACATATATTTATAGTGTTCTGATAAAAGGAGCCGTTGGGGGTAATTAAATTAAGCATTAAATGCATAAAAAAGAGCTGTTGCTAACTTTCAGGCTCGTGGTAATCAATTACTAAAGCATGGTAATCAATTACCAGGCTCTTAGAACACGTTCTAGGCTTTCTAGGCAAGTGATAATCAATTACCTACCTCTGGTAATCGATTACCAAGCCTCTGGGACAGTGGTAATCGATTACCAATATGTGGTAATCGATTACTAAGCTTCTGACTTTTGAAAAAATGTTCCCTTGACGACGAATTACACAAAGTGCTTTGTAATCGATTACCTCAAAAAACTATTAATTGATTATTAAGTCATTAGATGAGATTACAATAATCTTAGAATCTATTTTATGCCCAAAACAGCTTGATAAACAAGTCAAACTAGAGAACTTGGATTTTAAAAGAAATAAGCTTGATTTTCATAATCCAAGGCTAAAACCATCATTTGTCAAGAAATTATCCACCAACTAAAAAAAAAATTTCAAGAAAAACTTTCAAGGTCATTTTGAGATATCTGAGAGACTCCCCACATAAAACACTCTAAGCCATATAAACTATACCATTCGATCTTCTCTTGGACTTGGTCTTTGGTTTGACTTTGTTATTATCAAAACTTTCATGATTTTCATGACATAAGTATTCATAGTATTAATACACACACACACACATATAATACAATTAATATAGATAATTTAGTAATTTCTCGGGAATGTAAATCTTCCTGGGCAGGGAATACGATCCGTGTCCCTGTCCCTATAACTATATCGAGAGGATTTTTATCTCGTTCCCATTCCCACGATAAATTTTTTTCGAATCCGAGTCCCCAAATGAGGCAGTTCCTACGAGGATCCCTAAATGCAAAGAGATTTTGTCATCCAAAAACTGCTTATCACTTGACTTACATAAATTGAATTAATTTATATGTTATTTTTCGTCAAGTTAATTTATTAAAATATTTTTTATAAAATTATTGGATTAAATTGTTCATTTAGAAGACAAGATTTTTTTCATATTATAAATATTTTTTCAGGCTTAGAGGTTATTTTTTATAACAATTTATATTTAAATTCTTTAATATTTATATTAGATTGAATCTTTTTAATGAAAATATAATAAAAATTATATTTTATGTATTTTTAAACTAAACTTATAAATTTTATTTTATTTTGATGAATTATTATATATATTTTATTTAATAAAATTATTTTTTATATAATTATATTTATTTTTATCATTTAATTCTTAATTTACTCCTTGCATCCCATGAGTGCAAACTCTAGTAAACTCTATAGCATTATTCTGTCCTTTTTCTACACCAAAGATGTGAACTCCTAAGATAAAAGAAGGGAAATAGACTCGAAGTTAGACATTACCATCACACTTAGGGGTGCTCAAGACATTAACTAACTTAATAATTAAGGTATTCAACACTTAACCAATCTAATTAAAACTAAAAATCGAATCAAAAAATCAAAAATCAAACAAATCGAAAATTGAAAAAAAATTAGATTGGATTGAATTTCAATTTCAAATTTGAAAACTAATTAAATCTAAACCGAATAAAAAATTATATATGTATATTTTAAAATAATATTTTACCTTAAGATTCTTATGTTACATATACTTATTTAGGAACTTTTCTATTATACCTCAACTTAAATTTAATTTATTCTCATAGATTTGGACACATATATGAGATTATCAATTAATTGGATTTATATTTTGTATTTGAATTTGTATTTTAATGAATTAGTTTAAATTAATATTTGTTGTTATTTGATGTGTTAGTTTATACTTATATTTGATGTAGTTTGATGAATTTTGATGAATTTGTGTATTAAAAAATTATAATAATAAACCAAAAATTTGATCTAATCCAAATCAATTTTAAATTGGATTGGATTGGATTAAATTTATATTTTAAACAAAACCAATCAAATGATAACATAAAAAAATCGAAAGAATTGGATCGAATAACTTTTTCTCTCAAAATCGATCTAATTCAATCTACGAACACTCTTATTGATAACCAAATCTGGCCTAAAGTTAATTGGGCCAACTGTAACTTTTGAAAATTATACCTAGTATGTTTTTGCACCAAATTTAGGCTAGACTTAAGCTTGACCTAATCTAAATTGTTGTTGTATAATATTTTAGGAATTATAGTTTTTTTAAATAAAGATAAATTATAAACCTTCTTTAGTAAAATTAAAATGTTATGAATAACATGATAACATTTTGTAATATATAATTTATTTAAAAATATATATTATTAAACATCTTTTAATTTTAATTTCTTACTTTTAAAATTTCATGAGACTTAATTTATGAATTAACTATACACAATACCTGACTTTATATATTTTATCAAAAGAATACTCATAAAATTAGATTAAAATCTAGCTAAATTAATTGCAACTCTAAGTGAACATTATTTATAACGTCAGAAGTTCAAATTTTGAAATCACTATTTTCAGAAAAACTTTACCTAACATCCAACTTCGTCTCAAATTTACATAAACAATTACAATGTACCAAAAACTCGGCTTAAGTCGGGCACGGGCAGCCCCATCACACCCAACTCGGGCACGCCTTCACATTTTGTTGGCCTATAACATAGAAGTTGACAAGTGGATGGGCTTACATGTAGTTGAAGTTGCGTTGGGCCCAATAAAAGCGGTTGGGCCGTTGATTTGACCACATAGGACGTGGATTTAGAAAACCAAAAACCGCCTTTCAAAGTGTGGTTGTCATGTTTCCAACGGCAGTCCACAGAGACAGACAGCAAACGAGGTCGACGCTTCGCGAGTGCGCCTCCTAAGACCTGAGCTGAGTCATCATTTGTCCTCATAATATCTCATTTTCCTTATTATCATTATAAAAACCTAAAAGTAAAACCATACTTTACTCTCTTCCTCGTCTACTTTCACCGCCGATATTCGCATCTCTCAAAACCTTCTTTCTTCTCCGATCAATCAATCATGTCTAACTTCAAGAGCAAGTACCATGGTACTTGTTCATTTCTCTACTCTTCCCTTTCATTTACATAGATCTTTCATTTTATTTTATTTTTTTTGAATCTTTGTTTAATTTCGATGTAGTCTGCATATTTTGCTCACCGTTTTAGTCTCACTTGGTTCGATCTATTGTTATATTTTCACTTCTTTTTCGATCTCACTGATTTTTATTTTTTATTTTTTTGGTTGCTTGATGATACTTGGTGATTCAACTTTTTTATTTGGTACTTTTTGTGTTTCTTTGTATAAATCGGTGTTTGCGGATCTCACTTTTGGGTCATTTGGGGTGAAATCTTCAGATCCGACTTTCGATGGAAAATTTTATGAAAAACTAGTTATTGAATATTTATCCCTGTGCTGTGCTTTACTTCAGATGCTTCAGCTTTGAAGGGGTTTTATACAATTTACAGAATTTTGAATCAGAATTGCTGTTTTTCTTATTTTTCAAATGTTTTAAGCCCACACCCCTCTGTTTTATATGTCCTATTTTCAAAGTCAGGTCCAAAATGACCATTACATTTAATGTAATGAAGCGTCGAGTCATCTGTGAAAACAATGTTTTTTTTGGGGGGGGGGATGTGGTTGATCTCCCTGTTGGCCGTATATTTTGTTCATAAAATTTTTGGGTTTAGCTATGTCTCATCACATTTATTTTTGGCCATTTTATTTTTGAAGGTTTATTATATGAGTATTGTTAATATAGACTCTGGTGAGCCATGTACATAGCAAGATATAAATACATTTTCGTGGTTAATAACGTGAATTGGTTGATTAATAGGATAATATTCAATTACTGAATAGGTTACTATCCCGTTAACCAACCAAAGCATATCATTAACCATGAATCTGTACATTTTTAACCAATGTAAAAAGTGATATAGAAAAATGAAACTCATAGTAGCATAATTCTTTTTTGTGTACTAATTATTAACTTTGCAGATGAGCTCATTGCCAATGCTGCCTACATTGGCACCCCCGGAAAGGGTATTCTTGCTGCTGATGAGTCAACCGGAACAATTGGTAAGCGTCTGGCCAGCATCAGTGTTGAGAATGTCGAATCGAACAGGCGTGCTCTTCGGGAGCTTCTTTTCACCACTCCTGGAGTTCTCCAGTATCTCAGTGGAGTGATCCTCTTTGAGGAAACCCTGTACCAGAGCACAGCTGCAGGTACTATCAACAACCTTGGGTGCTTGTTATATCTTTTAGTTTGATTCATGATGAGCATTGCATCAATGGCTTTGAACATGCATTGTTATTATGTCAAGGTTTTTCTTTTTAAAAAAAATCTTTTTACTTTTCTTTTTCTTTTTGGGTAGCCAAAATGCTTTCTAATTCTATTTTTGAATACCTTAGCTAAGTGATTTTCCTTCTGGTCGGGTTCTTCTCCATTGCATTAATTATATCTTAGTTTGATTCATGATGAGCACTGCATCAATGGTTTTGAGCATGCATTGCTATTATGCCAAGCACCAAGGATCTCACTTTTCTTTTTCTTCTTGGATAAGCAAAATGTTGTTTTTCATTATTTCAATTTCTAATTTTGAATAACTTGGGTTAGTGATTTTCCTTCTGGTGGGGTTGTTCTCCATTGCATCCATGTGTGTTGTCATATTTGAATGAAGATTGATGATTGTGGCATTGTTCTTACACTGACATCATGAATGGATTTTCTTTTATAGGCAAGCCCTTTGTGGATGTCTTGAAGGAAGGTGGTGTGCTTCCTGGTATCAAGGTTGACAAGGGCACTGTTGAACTTGCTGGGACTAATGGAGAAACCACCACTCAGGGTCTAGATGGCCTTGCTCAGCGTTGCCAAAAGTACTATGAAGCCGGTGCACGCTTTGCCAAATGGCGTGCTGTACTGAAAATTGGCCCCAACGAGCCATCTGAGCTGGCTATTCATGAGAATGCCTATGGGTTGGCCAGATATGCTGCCATATGCCAGGAGAATGGGCTGGTTCCTATTGTTGAGCCTGAGATCCTGGTTGATGGACCTCATGACATTAACAAGTGTGCTGCTGTGACAGAGCGTGTCCTTGCTGCATGCTACAAGGCTTTGAATGATCACCATGTCCTGCTTGAAGGTACTCTATTGAAGCCAAACATGGTGACCCCTGGATCTGATGCTCCAAAGGTTGCCCCTAAGGTGATTGCTGAGCACACTGTTAGAGCTCTTCAGCGAACCGTTCCTGCTGCAGTTCCTGCAGTGGTTTTCTTGTCTGGTGGGCAGAGTGAGGAGGAGGCAACCCTCAACCTCAATGCCATAAACCAGGTCAAGGGAAAGAAGCCATGGTCTCTTTCTTTCTCTTTTGGAAGGGCACTTCAACAGAGCACTCTTAAGGCTTGGGCTGGAAAGGAGGAAAATGTGAAGAAGGCTCAAGAAGCCTTACTGACAAGGGCCAAGGCTAATTCTGAGGCAACTCTGGGAACTTACAAGGGTAATGCTCAACTTGGTGAGGGTGCCTCAGAGAGTCTCCATGTTAAGGACTACAAGTACTGATCAAAGTCGGTGTTATTTACAGACTAGAGGGTAGGAATCGGTATTAAGGGAACTAGTCTATAATGTTTCTGAGGGTTAAGTCGATGGAATTTCTTCTTTAATGTGTGTTATGGTTTGACTTGTGACAGAATAATTGCTTAAGTTTTGCGTTTTTGTTATCCAAGTGTTTCATTGTTCATTTCAGTTCCAGTGTATTGGTCAAACTCGTGCAGAAAGGAGGGGTGTAAGTGTATTGTCAATAAGTTTGGCTCTTAGAGACCCTATTCTGAGTGAGGGTCTGAGTTTATTTTGCAATTATCTGCCGTTGTTTCCATATTTATATCTCTACAGACAATAATTTCTTTCTAAATTATTTACTAAAATGTTTCAGTTAAACTCTCTTTTTCATGGTGATAAATCAATATCATAAACTTTTGTCTATCAAAGTCTGAAAAGGTTGTATAAAAAACAAGAATTTTATTTGCACATATTTTTATTAAATGCTCATATTTTAGGTACGGTTATTGGAGCTATTCTTTTGAAAGGAAGTAATTATATTTGTAATAAATTGTTTTAATCTTTCATGATCTTGCAATTGCTAGTATAACTGCTCTTTAAATTTTGGGTACAATCTCTACCAAGCACAATTAAAAAAATAATGTAATAAAAATTGATGGCTCTTCTAATTTTCATATTTTGGTTGGTATTAGTAGAACTAGCGCTATCCCATGTAAAATTCCTTTTTGGTACAATGATTTCCTAATATCAATTTCACATTTCCTATATGTTCCATAAATAATATGTTTATAACTTTTTTGATATAATGGCGACAAATGTTTAAAAGTGATGTTAGTTTCACAAAGAAATCTTATACAAATTCCTCACGGACGGTGAAGTGGGAAACAAGGAGAAGTAAGTCGAAAAAACCGATTAACTTATTTTTGTAGAACCGGCCAGTTTTTAAATTAAGAAATTTTAACCAATTTTCTTACAAAAATAAAAAGAAAAAAATTGGTGAAACTTATATAGCTATGCCATAAAAAAATAGCATAGGAAATAAGAAAATAATAGTCATATGTCCATTCTATATAAGGGGAGAGTTGCACCATCTTGCTTATAGTCAAAGAATGTTAGATTATTTTATATAAGGAGATTATTGTAGTTCTTTGCTCAAGTTTAAGGAATGTGGAACTATTCTATATAATAAGAGAGAAGCACCTCCCTTGATATTCTAACAAATGTGAGACTTTGTTACTGTCTAACATTTTATTTTTTTTAAAGCATTTATATTTTTTATTAATATAGTAACATATTACTATTCTTTTGTGAATAAAGTTAAGATTAAAAGTTGAAACTTGAATTGAAACTTGATGTTAGAAGTTTGAACTTAATTGACTTATTGACTTATAGTAACACATACATATACAAGCAGTTCGACCATCAGTTATATTAATTGAATTGATTGAATCATGAATCACTCACTTCATTGATTGAATAGCTCAACTAATTTTAAAAACATTCTATAATTAATTAGTTTTCTCTATCTCTATAACCCCTACAACTTCTTTTCCATTCATGCCACAACTATCAAAATCAAATAACTATTTATCACATGCTTATTTCTGAAAAATTCTTGAGTTTATTTTTGAAATAAATAAATAATGATATCTATCATTAATTACTTAGTAAATTAAGATTATGATGTATTTTAAATTAAAATTAATTGTGAACACATTACTTACTCACATTAAAGATAAACTTATTTTGAATGAGTCTTTTTCCTTACTTTTTTCTCTCTATTTTTTTAATCATGGTATATCCGTATAAATTTTCTTCACATTCTCTCAAACCCTTTTTTTTTTCTTACAATCCCTACCTTTGTCTCCAGTTCACTCATCTTTCCAATTTCCATCTCCAGGCCACTCATCTCTGCCATCTTTGTCATCTCAAGGGTTGCTTGCTATTGCAGCACTGTTAATTATGGTTGTCAATAAAATTCATTAATTTTTAATTCATCTAATTTATTCATATTAAAATTAGTTTAGTCCATTCAATTAAAATAATATATTTTATTAGATTAAATTTAGTTATGGATAGTTAATAATCAAACCAAAACATGCATTAGATATCCAACGAATATTCAATTAAAAACTAATTCAATGGATATCCGATATATTTTACATTTTTTTTAGTTCAAACAACTGAACATTTTTAAATTCTCTTTTTTGATTCAATACTTTCACTTTCAATAAAGTCCAAAAGTTCATAACACACAGCATTGAGTCCCAAAAGTCTAATACCAAATGAGAAAATTTTTAGAGGGAGAAATAAAATTTTTTAGAGAAAGAAATATTTTTTAGAGAGAAAATGAAAATTTTTAAAGAGAAATATTTTTTAGAGAGAGAATGAGAATTTTTATAGAAAGAAAGAATTTTTAGAGAGAGAATGAAAATTTTTAGAAATAGATTTTTTTTAAATGACTATATTAGATATTCATCCATCTAATCCATTAAAATAAATTACTAAATAGATTAAATATTCATCCATTAAATTAAGTCATAGATGAATTAGATAATATTAAATATTTTATAATAAATTTTAAATTGATTAATAGTTTATTTTATATCCATTTATTATTATTCAATTCAAAATCAAACTAATTCATCCATTTGTTATTCTTACTGCCAACAATGGGCGAAGGCTATACTGCTATCTTTCTTTATTATTTTCTCCCTTCTCTATTTTCTTTGTTTCATGGATAATGTATGTCATTGTTGATGACATGCAGCAACACCCTATCATATCTTGTCTCACCATTTTTTACACCAGCTATTTCTGCAGTCAAATGAAAAGAACTATGGATCTCTCAAGTGGGATAGCCTAGTTTTGTGAAAAAACCCCCTCTTTCATTTTGTAAATTTGAAGGTGCTACCGGATGAAGTGTGGCCATGCTTAGAGACGATCACATTCTGCATCTACAATGAAAGATTTTTGGCTATTTTATTCTTTTTTTATGGGATGGATAATGGAGTGATTCTTTTGTATATCAGGAGGAAGAAAATTCTTCTATCATGGAGCATCTTAACCATTAATTATTTTCTCAATCTCTTTCTCATTCATTGCCTTTCTAAAATTAAGGGCTGAGATCTCCATGGAGGAAAAAAAAGTTATTCCGTCGAGATGATATAAGAATATTTTTGGATAATATGCAATCATTGCATGGGTCAATGTTTTTTGTGTTTTATATATATATAACTTGAGAAAAAAAATTCCAAACATATTTTTTATTGGTCATTATCTAAAAGTTGTACTTCTTTCCAAATTTGTTTTACAAAAATTTATTTTTAATGATAGAGTTTTTACAAATCTATTTTAGAAAAAAAAAATAGAAATAGGCCTAGCATTGACTATTCACTTAATTTGTGTACTTGTTCTTTATTAAGTCTTACATTAGTTAAATATATGAACAAACAATCATTTATAATAATTTGAACAACCATCTCTCATGAGGTAATTTTTGGGATAGAGTTAAATTTTAGTTAGCCAAAGCTTGAAATGGAGATTGAATTAATTGATGAGCTGGTTAAGTCTACTAAAAGGAGACACGTTGGGCTAGGAGAGGATACATGACATGGCAATAGATGCACAAGTGTCCAATGAAACACATAATTTTCAAAGTATGCTGCTCTTCCTTTTAGAAGTCTTTTGACTTTACTTGTTGATTTTTCAATAAAAATTGCACCTTTTTCTTTAAGGTTACTTCTATTTCTGAGCCTTTAAGAAATTTTTTGATTAGGGAAGGTTTGAAGAGCTTTGAGTGGTGAGATGCCCTTGAAGGTCAAGACATAGAGCCAAAACTCTCATTGTTGACTTTTTTTTTTATGTTTTTTAATTGATTGAGTTATATCTTTATAATGATGTAGTAAGAACTTTAATATGCTATATGTTGGTTGGACTTATTTTACTATAACTGCTTGAAAGTGGTTCTTGATGAATTACACTCTATGTGATCATTTCTATTACTTTGTCGAATTCTTTGTCTATTATAGGTTGTTTATTCTATTCTTGTTTGGATCAAAGATTTACCACTAGGTCAAAAGTTATAATTGATGGTCATCTGGGGGATTTGAACACTTGACCTTGCTTTAACACAACTTGTTGGATCAAACATTTACCATTAGGTTAAAAGTTATAACTGATGGCAAGTTCGCAACTTTATTTCCTTAAAGTTTCTTAAAACCAAATCTAGGCATCTAGATTAACGGGGCTGCAACCATTATAGGCGTCATAGGTTGGGATGTTAAGCCTATCCAATCCTAAGGGAGCACTAACCAAATAAAGCCAAATATCTCCCCTCCTCCCCCTAAGTGACACTCGGGGGATTCGAACCCAATACCTTGCTCTGATATTACTTGTTAAATCAAATGCTTACCAATAAGGCGAAAGCTATAATTGATGGGTTTTAGGGGAGTGAAGGGGCAAAGAAGTGGAGAGAGAACACTGAGGTTGGCGAGAGAAAGTTTAAAAGAGGGTAAAGAAAAATTATCTGGTGTGGTAAAAATAAAATAGTATTTTATATGTCAAAATAAGTGTATAAGGAATAAGAAATTATGAAAGCAAAAAAGGTACACACCTTTTTAAATATTTTTGTGATAACTCTTTTGTAACCTTTTTTTTTTGCTCACATAGACATTAATGAAGTCTTCAAGTCTTTTCAAATATCTTGCCTTTATAAATTCTTCTATGTTACTTGAAGGAATATTTCTTCAAGGATCAACACTTTTCAACCTTCAAAAGTAGAAGCACCAACTCATTTCGACTTCCTCAATCTAATACTTTTGCATTCCATGATAGCTTCAAATCTTCATAGATTGTATCTTCAATAATTTCCATGAATCATCAAGAACTTTAAAATTTCAATTATAACTCCATGTAAGAGCCTGAGACATAACTCTTTGATGTCTAGCAAATATTTTGAGCACTCTCATGATATCTTGTGTGGTAGAGGGATTAGACAACCCATGATTAAGGCTAGGTATCTCATTTTCAACAATAGTGGGCATCTCATAATCTTTTTCAAAAATTTAAGGTATAGGAATGATAGAGTCAAATTCAAGCAAGTCCTCCATGATTTTATCTTTCCCTTTTAGTTCTTCTTTCCTTTTCTTTGCCTTTTTAAGGTTGATCTCTGCTCTTTCAGTATTGGAGATATACTTTCCATTTGTCACGCTATTTATTGGCTTCTTATGCTCCCTACTTAAATCCGCTTAAAAACTTAAAGAAATAAGTCAATAACAACTCGTATTGCAGAATAACAGCACTTGTGTTCATAACACAATCATGCATATATTTAATTAAAATGTACCTGAATGAAATTGGTTTGTTTAAGAGTAAATGATAGAGAATGAGTATCTCCATAATATTGACCTATTAATATCTTCTCTTTTTGGCAAAACAGAAGTAGAAATGATGTGATGAAGACAAGCGTGTTCTGGCCCAAGAGCAACATGTGTGGCTTTGGGTTTGGCCTTGGTTATTAAGGAATGATTGGTGTATATGCTAAAGATAGTTGACTCTTGAGAGATAAGGATGTCTTTATCCCAGTTATTGAAGCAGTATAACCGTGCAACAAAATCTTTAATACCCGAAACCTTTTCAATTATAGTGTAGTTAATTTAATTTTTTTTCCTTTGACAAAAGAAATTAGAGAGCCATCATCTTTTTCTTCCAAGTTGCTATAGAAGACTTTCACTAAGTGGGGATACACTGGCTCATGGATGCTAAAAAAAGGTAGCCAGCCTTGAGATTTAAAGAGACTAAAGAAATTCATCCCCTTTTTAGCAATGGAGTCTAAATCAACCCTGATATCTAGAGCACGAGGACGTTTGGCAATCAAGACTTGAAATTTTTGAGAATTTTCAAAGTTTTTGAACATTCAAGCATCAAAACTTTGTTCATCATCTCTACTCTTCCTTTTACAAGTCTTCTAACTCTGCTTATTTGAATTTTCACCAAAAATTACGGCTTTTGCATCAAAGTTTCCTCCTTTTTTGAGTCTTTCAAACATTTTTTTTTTAGAAAAGGTTTGAAGAGTTTTGAGTGGTGGGGTGCCTTTGAAGTTCAAGACATGGAGCCAAAACTCTCACCCAAACCCTTTTCACCTAAACTTGAGGCAAAAAATGGTAATAAGGCTACTGATTAAGGGGCTCATCCATCTCTAACTTGCATGATTCTTTAGCTTCTAACTTTTCTTTTGATGCCTTTTAATCGAATGAATTATTTCTTTATGGTGATGTAATAAGAAAACTAATATTCTATATATTGAACTTGTTTTGCTATGACTGCTTGATGGTGCTCTGTTCTTGATGAATTACACTCAATGTGATCATTTTTATTACTCTGTTTGATTCTTTTCCTATTATTGGTTGTTTATTTCTATCTTATTGGATCAAGCACTTACTGTTAGGTCTAAAGTTATAGTTGATGGCAAGTGTGCAACTTTATTTCCTTTAAGTTTCTTAGAACCATATCTAGCTTATGGGGCTACATCCATTACAAGCACCATAGGCTAGGATGTTAAGCCTATCTAATCCTAAGGGAGATACTAACCAAATAAAGCTAACAATCTCCCCCCAAAGTCACCCAGGGGATTTGAACCTATGACCTTGTTTTATACCACTTATTGGATCAAATGTTTATCATTAGGCCAAAACTTATAGCTGATGGTAAGGATGCAACTTTATTTTCTTAAAGTTTTTTAGAACCGTATCTAGCTTAAGGTGTTGCACCCATTACTGGTGCCATAGGCTGAGATGTTAAGAACATCGAATCCAAAAGGAGATGCTGACCAACTAAAGCCAACAATCTCTCCCCTAGTGTCACCCAAGTGATTTGAACCCATGACCTTGCTTTGATATCACTTGTTGGTTCAAACACTTTCCACTAGGTCAAAAGTTATAGCTGACAGGGTTTAGGGTTGTAAAGGGGTAGAGACATAGAGAGAGAATGCGAAGGTTGGAGAAAAATGTGTAAAAGAGGGTAAACAAAATTTATCTGGTGTGGTAAAAATAAAATGATATTTTGTATGTCAAAAGAAGTGTATCAAGATCAAGAAATGATGAAAGCAAAAGGTATACACCTTTTTAGATATTTTTGTGATGACTCTTTCGTAACCTTTTTTTTTACTCACATAGATTCAAATAAGGTCGTCAAGTCTTTCCAAATATATTGTCTTTATAAATTCTTCTATGTTACTTGAAAGAATATTTCTGCCTTTTTGGAAGGATAAATACTTCGTAACCTTCAAAAGTATAACTACAAACTTATTTCACCTTCCTTAATTTGAAACTTTTGCCTTCCATGATAGCTTTAGATCTTCATTGATTATATCTTCAATAATTTCCATGAATCTTCAACAACTTTAATCTTCCAATTATAACTCTATGTAGGTGCCTGAGATATAACTATCTTATGTCTAGCAAATATTTTGAGCACTCTCATGGGATCTTGTGTGGTAGAGGGATCAGGCGGCCTATGATTAAGGTCATCAATAATAGTGGGCATCTCATCTTCTTCTTCAAAGATTTCAGGTAATGGAAGGGTAAAGTCGAATTCAGGCAAGGCCCCATGATTTTACCTTTTCCTTTTGGTTCATCCTTCATTTTCTTTGCCTTTTTTAGATTGATTTTCTGCTCCTTCGATATTGGAGATATACTTTCCATTCATCATGCTCTTTACTAGCTCCTTATGCCTTTTACTTAAATCCACTTAGAAAACTTAAAGAAACAAGAGTATCTTGTATGGTAGACTAATAGCTCTTGCGTTTGTAGCACAATCATGTATATATTTAATTAAAATGTGTCCAAATGAAAATGGTTTATTTGAGAGTAAATTATAGAGAAAGAGTGTTTCCATAATATTGACATGTTCATGGCTTCCATTTTTTAGGAAAATGACTTGGGAAATGATGCGATGAAGACGAGACCATTCTGGCCCAAGAGCAACATGTGTAGCTTTGGGTTTGGCCTTGTTTATCAAGAAATGATTGGTGCATATATGTTAGGGGTCAAACGTGTTGCCCTTTTTGCTAACCGCAAGTGCACGGGTCGCACAAGTAATACAGATACAGAGTAAAAGTTCGTTCCCACGAGGATATTATTATGTTATAGCGCTAAATACCAACCAATAGCTTAATCAATTCTAGACAAGGACATAAAAATAGGAAAATAATATTAAAAACTATCTAACCTACAAAAGCAATAAACCTAAAAGCGGTTAGGTTTCAGGAAATCCTCCTTCACCCCCTACATCTATCAACAACATGCAATTTCCTTCATAAATGCAAATGCATTGATTAGGTTAGCTTGAGAATCTTCATTAGTCAAAAGCCTATGTCTAGGTCATTCAACCCTGGTTTCAATTGCCCAACTCACTAAGTTTCCTTGAGAGCCAGCTCAACATCCACTCATGAATAATCTATTCTCAATCTCCCACTATACATGGCTAAAAGGTATATTTCTATCCAGTTAGCGAATCAGCTCATCCAAGCCAATTGAACTCTCCGAACATGTATCAACCACACTATATCTATATCAACAAATCCCTATGTCTAGTTCATTTGCTAATATTAAGATCATGCAATTGAGGCCAACCAAGAACAAGCATTAAACACAGATAATGATTGAACCGTAATCAAACATCCACACAAACTTAGAGAAAAACACATCATTAATATATATAAAAGGATTCAAAGTATCCTAAACAAAGCTTAGCTATACAAAAGATAAGGAAGAGAAGAGAGAAAGGGAAAAGAGAGAAAGAAGCTCATTGATTTGTCTCTTTGAAGCTTGAATCCTCATTCAATCCTTTGATCCTTGCCTCCAATCCACCATCCATGAAGAACTAACCAAGCTATCTAACCTAAAACTAACCTAAACTAACAAAACTAACAAACCTAAAAAGAGAGAAATGGCCAAATGGCCAAAACTCGGAAAAACAGAGAGAATGGGAGAGAGGGTTGAGAGAAAAATGTATAAAATCTATTTATAAGCTCAGCAACCACCTCCACGCCGCGACGTCCCCATATGTGCGCCGCGGCACCCAATGGGTCGGTCTATATGCCGCCACAACATTCACTTCCTTACGCCGCGACGTTCTTGTCTCGGGTCCAAGTACAGCAAGCCTGAAATGCTCTTCGTGCCGCGGCGTGCTCTGCTTTGCGCCGCGACGTTGCCCACTGAATTGGCAGATTTGGCTTATCTTCCTCTTTAAGCTCATTCGCTCTATATTTAACCTTGTTTAGAGCCCCTCCTAACATAGAGAAAATACCAAATCAGTATCATATATAAATCTACCTAATCCATGATCATTTAAGCACAGTTTTGCATAAAACATATCAGAAAGGCTCAGAATCAGAATATATCAAATATAAGTACAAAACTCTCGAAATATGCATTTAAACAAGGAAATAGTATTCATTTTAGCACAGAGGATAGGGTCCAACTAACTGCATTCCATGTAGTTATCACACCCCTAAACCTACATTTTGTTAGTCCTCGAGCAAAACCAAAGAAAACTAAGTAAATCACTTAAACATTAAAATCAATTGTTCATTCAGCAAATATATTTCAATCTTCTTTTTCATTCAAAAACAAATACTAGTGTGTAATGACTGCATCAATCCTCAAAAAGTGCAAATGCCCCGGAAACAGCTCCACACATATACAATCCTTAACATGCTATCAAGTCAGAAAACTCTTCATGCAATTCACATTTATCACAAACATGCAAGATAAACTTCTCCTAATCAAGTCATACATATCCAGATAAGTTTACAAACATACATGCATATGATTCACAGAATCCACAAAATTATAAATAAACTCTCTCTCCACTAATGTAAATCACACAAGATTGAGGATCAAAAGGGACTTTATCAGCTTATATTGTTAGGCCTATGGTATGGGCGAAAGAAATGAATGGGAAAGATACACAAACAAACATTGAGACACATAATATATTATTTCAAGACATGAGCCACAACTGACACTAGCAGGGTATTCAAAAGTGAGATCATAAAACTTGCCAGAACCATTTTCGATGCTTTTTGAACTTTACTTTTCTTAAGCTTTTGCTTTTCTTTTCATTTTCATTTTTCATTTTGATTTTCTCTTTCTTTTCTCTTATATTTTTTGCAAAGCAATGCTTTTTCTTTTCTTTGATTTGCATCTAGTTCCTTCAGGCTCATTTTGAATTGAATATTCATACCTCTAATCATCAGACTCCATTCAAGAAATAGTATACCATATACTCAACAAACAATAAGGGTAGGAAGAAAATGACATGCTTTCACATGCATTAGAACGGTTACCAGGTTAACGAACACAATGGTTATGAAAAACAAATAAGGCCAAACAGTTTAAGGCTTCAAAAAGGGACCTAAGGATATCATCATATCAGGGTAAGCTTTTTAAGGCTCAATCGGTCCAAACAATGCCCTAATCATTTCCTCAATCATGCACAACTTAGGATTTCGCCTCAAGAGAGTTCAAAAACAATTTAAAGGATAATCAAAACTCTACATGTATATCCATAAACATTCTCAAAACATGCACTCTTATCATTTTCAAAGTTACACTTACATCTAAGTGAGATGTAAATCATGCATCAAAAGCAACTAACTTGTTTCACATGCTTCAGATCACATAAGGTTTCACTGAAAAGGGGGCAAATAGCAACCTTTCAAATCATGGACAACCAAAAACAACACTAGCATTCTTGCAACATGTCATGCATTCAAATAGATTCAACTTTCTAAGGTCAAGCATGCACAACATCTTTTGCATAATGTGAAAATTGAAAATCTTGGCAACAGCACATCAGTGATAGTCAGAATAAAATATAATCATGCAAAGATAATGATTAACACCACTGCATACTCAAAATACAAATACATGTTAACATTAAGCATAAAGGAATTAAACATGTAAAGATATTCCCCAAACCTAAAATGAAATGTATCTTTAAGGAAAATGGTCTATAAGGAACCTAAGACTAGTACTGAGCATTACTAAATACTACAAAATAGAAAAAATAATAAAAACAAAAACAAAAACAGCAAAAACAGGGGTCAACGCTGTGGCGCACCTGTGCTTGAGTCGCGGCGCTCACAAAAAGCTGCAGAATTATGCAGAAATGCCCCTATGCGCCGCGGCGGGCACTAACTTGCGCCACGGCGTGACTACCTAAACTGCTAAATTTAGCAGCAAACACAATTTTGTTGCTGGGTTTGGCTCTTATGGGTCTCTAGCTGCAACAAAATTTGTTCAAAAAGCTATATTACAAAAATGTACAACACACACATATTAAAACACAAAAACAACATAATACCCTATATACAAACTAAAACAAACTTAAAACTTAAAAACTAAATAAAACATAAAACTAACCTAATCAACATATTAACCTATATACAAACTAACACAAACAATACTTAAAACTTAAACAAACAAACACTAACACAACTAACACATAATAACTAACAAAAACTATAAACTGCTAAACTAACATACTAACACTTATATACACTAACATATTAACAAAAACACATTAACAAAACCAACAAAACACAACATACTAATATACTAACATATTTAACATATAAACATATTAACATACTATGTATTTATGCACAAAGTAAAAACAGGAATGAAACATAAACATGGAGTACCCTCCCATGAAGGGCCTGAGTTATAGTCCCAGCAGGACTTTGTCACCAAAATTGAAGTATTGCGGATGAGTAGTCTTCAAGAACTTGATCCAAGGGTATCCTTTCCAAGAATCACGAATTCCCTCAAGGGCCTCGTATGAATGAAATCACCAGACTTCTTATTCGAAACTAAAACAAAACAGAAACGAAACATAGATTATATACAACTTATATACAACTTGAATTAGAACTAATCAAACTCATTGTTGATATTAGCAATATAAAAACTATCCCCGACAACACTTATTAGGCGTTGACAGGACTAGAGTCTTATCATGCAAACCATTTATAACAAAATATCTCCGGCAACGGCGTCAAAAACTTGTTAGGGGTCAAACGTGTTGCCCTTTTTGCTAACCGCAAGTGCACGGGTCGCACAAGTAATACAGATACAGAGTAAAAGTTCGTTCCCACGAGGATATTATTATGTTATAACGCTAAATACTAACCAATAGCTTAATCAATTCTAGACAAGGACATAAAAATAGGAAAATAATATTAAAAACTATCTAACCTACAAAAGCAATAAACCTAAAAGCGATTAGGTTTCAGGAAATCCTCTTTCACCCCCTACATCTATCAACAACATGCAATTCCCCTCATAAACGCAAATGCATTGATTAGGTTAGCTTGAGAATCTTCATTAGTCAAAAGCCTATGTCTAGGTCAATCAATCCTAGTTTCAATTGCCCAACTCACTAAGTTTTCTTGAGAGCCAGCTCAACATCCACTCATGAACGATCTATTCTCAATCTCCCACTATACATGGCTAAAAGGTATATTTCTATCCAGTTAGCGAATCAGCTCATCCAAGCCAATTGAACTCGCCGAATATGTATCAACCACACCATATCCATATCAACAAATCCCTATGTCTAGTTCATTTGCTAATATTAAGATCATGCAATTGAGGCCAACCAAGAACAAGTATTAAATACAGATAATGATTGAACCGTAATCAAACATCCACACAAACTTAGAGAAAAACACATCATTAATATATATAAAAGGATTCAAAGTATCTTAAACAAAGCTTAGCTATACAAAGGATAAGGAAGAGAAGAGAGAAAGGGAAAAGAGATAAAGAAGTTCATTGATTTGTCTCTTTGAAGCTTGAATCCTCCTTCAATCCTTTGATCCTTGCCTCCAATCCACCATCCATGAAGAACTAACCAAACTATCTAACCTAAAACTAACCTAAACTAACAAAACTAACAAACCTAAAAAGAGAGAAATGGCCAAATGGCCAAAACTCGAAAAACAGAGAGAATGAGAGAGAGGGTTGAGAGAAAAACGTATAAAATCTATTTATAAGCTCAGTAGCCGCTTCCACACCGCGGCGTCCCCATATGTGCGCCGCGGCGCCCAATGGGTCGGTCTATGTGCCGCCGCAACATTCACTTCCTTACGCCACGGCGCTCTTGCCTCGGGTCCAAGTACAGCAAGCCTGAAATGCTCTTCGCACCGCGGCGTGCTCTGCTTTGCGCCGCGACGTTGCCCACTGAATTGGCAGATTTGGCTTATCTTCCTCTTTAAGCTCATTTGCTCCATATTTAACCTTGTTTGGAGCCCTTCCTAACATAGAGAAAACACCAAATCAGTATCATATATAAATCTACCTAATTCATGATCATTTAAGCACAGTTTTGCATAAAACATATCAGAAAGGCTCAGAATCAGAATATATCAAACATAAGTACAAAACTCTCCAAATATGCATTTAAAAAAGGAAATAACATTCATTTTAGCACAGAGGATAGGGTCCAAATAACTGCATTCCATGTAGTTATCAATATGCTAAAGACAGTTGACTCCTGAGAGATAAGGAGGTCTTCATCCCAGTTGTTGAAGTAGTACAACCTATAAGATTCTAACATAAAACCAATTGGCATTACATGGAGTCAACAGATATGTAAATCGCACTCAAAATATTGAAGCAGGTGACGTAAAACTCTTAACACCCCTCCCCTTCACAGATGCCTAAATGGAATATGCAGATATATAAACCGCACTCGAAAGATTGAGGTAGGTGATATGAGACTCTTAACAGCCCCCTCCACAGATGCTTGGACGGAACAAATGAGCCTAGCGAAGTAGGCAAAGATGGGATATTGGCTCTGATATCATGTAAGATTCTAACCTAAAACTAATTGGCATTAAGTGGAGTGGCCCAACAGATATATAAACTGCACCTGAAAGATTGAAACAAGTGATGTGAAATTCTTAACTGCACTAAAATCTTTTATACTCAAAACCTTTTCAATTATGGTGTAGTTAATTTCAATTTATTTTCCTTTGACAAAAGAAATCAAAGAGCCATAATCTTTTTCTTCCAAGTTGTTATAGAAGACTTTCACTAGATGGGGTTACACTAGCTTATGGATGTTGAATAGAGGTAGTCAGCCCCGAGCTTCAAAGAGACCAAAGAAGTCCATCCCTTTTTCAACAATGGAGTCTAAATCAACCTTGATATCTAGAGCACGAGAATGTTTGGCAATCAAGACTTAAATTTTTTTAGAATTTTCAAAGTTTCTGATCACTAGAGCAACAAAACTTTGCTCATCATCTCTGCTCTTCCTTTTAGAGGTCTTTTGACTCTGCTTGTTTGATTTTTCACCAAAAAGTTACGCCTTTTGCTTCAAATTTTCCTTCTTTTTCTGAGTCTTTCAGACATTTTTTGTATATAGAAAGTTTGAAGAGTTTTGAGTGGTGGGGTGCCATTGAAGGTCAAGACATGGAGCCAAAACTCTCACCCAAACCCTCTTCACCTGAACCTGAGGAGGAAAATGGTGATATGACTATTGATTAAGGAGCTCATCCATCTCTATTTTGTATGATTCTCTAGCTGTTGACATTTCTTTTGATGTCTTTTAATTGAATGAATTGTCTTAAGGGTGGTGTAGTAAGAACTCTAATATGTTATATGTCGAACTTGTTTTACTATGTCTGCTTGATGGTGCTATATTCTTCATGAATTACACTCTATGTAATCATTTCTATTACTCTGTCTGATTCTTTGTCTATTATTGGTTGTTTAGTCTACTCTTTTTGAATCAAACACTTACTATTAAGCCAAAAGTTATAACATGTGATAAAAGTGTAACTTTTTTTCCTTAAAATTTCTCAAAAGCGCATCTAGCTTAAGGGATTACACCTATTATAGGCATTATTGAGATGTTGAGCCCATCGAATTCTAAGCAGTCTGACTAAATAAAGTCAACAATAATAATTATCTCAAAAGTCACATATGTGATAATATATAATTAATTGATTGTGTAACTTTTTATTTACCATCAAAATTGAACTTTTTTTTAGTTAATATTTTTGTTCTTAGGTGAGGCATTAATATGGGATTAATGTTTAAATGTTACTAAGAGTTAAGATGCACACTGCTTCAAGTAACAGTAATTTAAACATACAATATTTGCTTTCCTTCTTACATATGATTATAACTAAAAAAATTTCGATGATATTTTACCAAAAAAATAAATAGATGATTATATGATTTTTATGTTTCAAGAGGTTTTAGCCTATGGCAATTTTAACTAATTCAATGTTTATGATTCAGTCAAAATCTTAATAGTGCAAAGTCAAATAATATTTCAAGATCAGAAGTGGGTTCTAGGACTGGCAATTTACCCAACACCTGCTTCTCCCTTTACAACTAAGCTTTATTCTATTCCTCCCTTTTCTTTCTCAATCCATTCTCTCTTGTTTTATTTCATTAATAAAAAATATCCTAAATCAGTACAAGAGCAAATCTATCACAAGTAGCAACGAGCAAGAGTTACCTCAACAAGGCATGCTTGCTACTTGTTTTGGTGGATGATCAAATTGCATCTTAGATGACGGATAGGGATAAAAATAAGTTAGGTTAAATTAGACTTTATCTAAATAGGATTAAGTCTTTTTTTTTAAATTTTAATTGAATCTATATGTTATTTATCATAAATTTTTATTTTTTTGGTTAAGTCTGATTTATTTATGAAAATATAAAATTTTAGTCAAATTTAAAATCTTATTTAAAAGTTTATACTATATAAAAAATTTCATATAAGTTAAGAGACTTAGATTTTTTTAATTTTTAAATAGATATAAATTTTAACAAAATTATAATATTCTACATAAAACAAATATATTATATTAATATATAATTAATAAATTATATAAATATTATAAATTCTTAATTATATATATATATATAATAAATAGGCCAATTTTATAAGTTTAATAAGTTTTTTCAAAAGATAAAATCTTAAACTTATGTAATTAAATAAATGTTTATAAAAAATTTAAACTTGACTTATTTGTTAAATAAATTAGACTTATATAAATTAAAAATAAATTAAATTGTAAATACTAATAAGCCGCAAGTGTAAATGAACCACTTGTCATTTCTCTTCTCGAGTGACAAATAAGGGAAGAGGAGGGAAATGGTGGCTACTGTTCCTTCTTTTTCTTTTATTCGATGGTCATTCTTTTTAGTCCCGTTATTTGTTTAAATTTTATATTTTAATTTTTTTTACTTCATTTATAAATTCATTTTGTACATCACAAAAATATTATAATTATATATAATTTAATTTAATACTTATCTCATATAAATATATAAAAAACATACGTTCACTATATTTTGAGTGTACGAAAATCATTTCCTTCTTTTTCGTTTATTCAAGCACCAAACTACAATTTCCCCATTGTCCCAATTGTTCCTAATTTTTTCCCCACAGCCGATACCTACTTAATTTTCCCCTAATTTATTTTCTTTTCATCGTGGCAGATTATGTGCCTGTCATTTTTTTTATATATAAAAATTGACGCTTACGCGAGTGAAGCCTAAAAATTTAAGGTAAACTTTTCATTGTACTGAAAGTAATTATGTGAAAGAATGATTTCTGGGGACACTTGAGTTTGGGATACTGTGTTTGTGGGTAGATAGTGATAGGAAAATATTGAACAATCAGGATTTTTTTTTTGTCAAAACTGTTAAGTTTTGTTTTTAACTCTTAGAAATGAATGATCTCCATACTTAAACTTATCCAACAACCATCTTTAAATTTTGATAAATTTTGACTGAATTATGTTAATTTTTTTTCTAACTATGCAACATTACTTCTCGTCATAAGCACGACTACATGCATATTCAAGTTCCAGTATCAGATTTGACCATAAACATAAATTTTAAATTTAAAACTTTTGGTTAATTTTTTAAAAAACTTTGAAAATCGCTATTATCTTTATTTGTTTAATAATATTTCTTTGATAATTATCTATTTAATACAATGTTAATGGATTAAAAGGTACTTTATTATTAACTTGTTACACAATGTAACTATAAGTACCTATTGAGAAAGAATACCAAACTTGTTTTTGATCGATTGGTACATCTGAATTGTTTATTTTGTTTTTAGTCTTCGTTAAGGGTTTTTGTGGTGATTTTTCTTCTGCCCAGTACAATAAATTTGTTCATTTGTAAGGATTTTCAGATTTAACGTGTTAAGTGGCATAGACTTTTATTTGTTGAAGACTTGAAGCAACTATGGTGACAATCTCTGCAGAAAAGAAATAATACCGAACTTACAATGATAAGTGTCTTTTTCGCTATTAAATTAAAGAAATTAGCAGATATAACACTTATTTTAATTAGAAAAATATTACTCACACATTAGTACCACATATATTTGTCCTACATCTACATATATGACAAAATCATAGTGTAATATACAAAAAATAAGATGAGCCCATGTTTGCAAATTTTTTTAATTATTAATTGAGCTGATTGACTAACTGACTAATTAGCTGAATCAATTAGTCGAGACGAATCGGATAACTGACTAATTAGCTGAATGACTCAACTAACTCGCCAAACAATTGATTCTCTTTGATCAAGCGATACGCTAAGGAAGGAACTTTGTTCCTCAGTTGTAGGTTCTTAGGATGATTAAAGAAAGTTTCTAGTTCGAAAATTGACTAAAAACTAAGTTTGGTAAAGGTTAAAATTGAAGGTAAAAACATAAAAGTAGTAAAGAAAGTGATAAAAAAAACTGTAAATAAAGTGATAAAGTAAAGCAATGACTGAAAATAAAGGATAAATGGTTTGATTAATTGAGTAGTTGTTGTGTTGAGTGGTGTGATTTTTACAATTGAAATTTACAATACTATTTATAGAGCCTAAAACTGTTTGCCATGTTTCCTAAGTTTTCTACTCACTTTCCAATGTTGTGGAATCATGACCAATAATCAAAGTGATGGTTACTGCCACGTTAGTTAAGTTCCTTCAATTTAGAGACCAAATACAATGTATAAGTTAGTTGAACAACTAGTCCACTAGCTAACCACTTCAACTTAATTCCTATCTTTATGGAAGATGGTTACCATTATATTTTTTGAACTTGTAGAAGCCACAAAATATATTCTTCAGCAGTTCCTATAATTTAGGGAAGTAGTTTGGACTTAGTCAATGCTTTATCTACTCATTTTAGCACTAAATTCCTTATAGATTCTCACTGGCATGCGCAAACCGCATCCTCACCAGGCCTAGGCCCAATATCTAGGCGACCAATAAATTGTAATAGTCATCAGCTGCTTACGTGATCTACCTCTGCTATCAACTAATTGACATCGGTTATCAGCTGATTGACCTAAGCTTTTTAACTGATTGGCATTGTCTATCAGTTGATTGACTTCGACTATCAGCTAATTGACCTAAGCTTTTTAGCTGAGCTAAAATGTTTTGGTGTTAACACTTTGCTCCTCTACATCCTTTTGTCATTGAGCATGCGAAAGAGGGTAAAGGATGTATTTGAATTCAAAACCAAAAAATTGCCAAGGTGCCAACCAAGATCCAATCTAGAATTGTCGCACTCTAGGCTAGACGATTTTAGGCATAGCTGATGTAGGTAGCTTTCCTTAAGACTTTGTTAAATTCTACGGGTTTTAGTTGAAGTTAGATGGATAGGTTTTTGCTTAATTTTTTCCTTGGCATCCTATGTAAGTAGGAAATTGATGGACTCCTTAGCAGCTAACAGTTAGTCCTCATACTCGGGTATTTCTCTTGGATCAAGATCATCCGAGTCCACAATGAAAGGAAGGTGTAGGTCCTTTCTATCTCGTTAGATCTCCTCAGCTCCTTCTCTAAGATGAACTATTCATTCCGGGTGGCTTTGGCTACTAGCTGAGTCAAGTTCGAACCTTTTTTTGCTAATCAGCTTCTCTCTCAACTGATGATGCATATTTCCCACAACAATGGTGGTATATTCAGCTTCTAGAAAATGTATATGACATTTGCTCCTCAGCTTACTGAATTTCTCCAAGAAATCGACTATTGGCTCATCTACTTATTGCTTCAAGTTCATAAGATCAGCTATTGTAATTTCTGCCTGTGGCTTGTAAAATATGTCATGGAACAATTTTTCCATGTCTTCCCAGTTCTGCACAGAGTTTGGTGGCAAAGATGAATACCAAGTGAAAGCAGTCTTAGTTAAAGACAAAGGAAACAACTAAAGTTTATGATATTCATTTTGATTCGCCTCACCACAATGGGCAACAAATCTGCTAATGTGTTCCATGGTAGACATACCATCCTCGCCTAAAAAGTAGCAAAATAAGGAATTTTATAACCTCTCAGCAAGGGCATGACTTTGTCTACCCATTATGGATATGGTTTTCTATAGATTGGTCTGTCAAATGGCCTCAATTCTATGTCAAAATGCCTCCTTATCGTCTCAACTATTGTGTTATTGTCGATCAACTGAGGTACAGCAAGTCTCGACTCAGCAATCACTAGTTGATTAAAATTCGACAATTGTACTAGAACTGGATCTGTCTGCCATTGTGGTATTGAAGGTATCCAGGCTACTTGATTGTACATTAGTTGTTCTGGAGTTGTTGGGTAAACTGGCTGACTAGCTGAAAGTGGTGGAATTGGATTCCATTGCTGCTTGTAACATCCTAATACAGATATCTAGATATATCCTAGGTATACAGAGATATATACAGATAATCAGTACTAGTGACACCACTTCTACCTTTTACATACTAACATATATCCATAATTACACCTGAGTAATTATAGAAAGCCTTGAGATTATAGAAAACAAGAAATTCATATATACATATATACAACATTGCCACAAAAGGGCATATTATAATACATACAAAACCAATGTAAACTGTATACATAAGCTTTGTCTATAAAAGCATATAAAACTATACTAGTCTTCATGCTTTACCTTCATTCCCTTATCAGGGTCTGTACCTTTGTACTTGGATTTACATGGAAGAACAATTGGGGTGAGAATTACAAATTCTCAGTAAAAGCAATTCCAATACCAGTTACTTATAACATTTGAATAGCAAACACACTATTAATATAAACAACTGCCCATACAGCTGTAAATATCAATAGTGACAGACAATGCCCATACAACTGTCTGTAAATGCAATGTAGATGATATGTAATATGATTATGCTTATGGACTATCCTAAATATATGTTCATGCAATGCTTTGTTCTAAACTATATGCAGGGGATTAATTTAAAGATTGAGAAAAAGACATTGGAAACTGGTTCAGTATATTATCCCGTGGTGAGAGAGGTATCTCCTCATTTCACACATATCCTGGCACGTTGAGATGTTCAGTCTAAGTCCTGATTCTGAAGAACCTTATGGACCCCTACTTATCTCTTTTGGCCTTGGCACTACCGAAATATCAGGGCTATGTCTTTACTCAAAAGAGTCTTTCGGACACCCTTTAATTTTCCCTTGGCCTTCATGTATAACACCAAAGGATACTTACTAAGATCAATACTACTAGACCATTTCCGTTTACTTACATACATTCTTATATCTTAACACAATCTCATCACTCATAACTCGGGAGTGAATCTTATGCAACACTATGTTGCTAAAGTGTTAGATACTCATCTATGGCAAACCATTACTCTAAGCTGCACAAAGATTCTCATAACTTTCACATACAAGCTAGATTAACTAACTAGTATATGAAAAACGTAGGGTTATGTTTATCTCATACATAAACACCATCTTAACATTCTCATAGACTCACTCGTGAAAGAGCCTATCATAACTAATGCCTCATTCAACCTTGATTAAAGAAATAAATGAGCATTTTACTATAACCTTACATACTTAATGAATATGACAAACTTACAAGTCATTATTCATCCTACTGTGTATTTTACAATGTACATGATCCCATTAAACTAGAGACTTCGTACATAATATTCCCCTTTTGGAATTAAATACACAACCTTATCTCCATTCAAGTGAATAAAACACAAGAGTGGTTCATACTTATAACTCTTCGTTGCTTAAGGATCTAGGTAACTTCCAAAGGTAATCCATTACTTTTGGATATCCTAAGGCTTATACCTTTCTTATCCCTTACTAAAGTGAATCATATAATCCATTATAGTATTCTCATTTCCATTATACCATCTCGTCACACTTGAGTGATATTTAATGCAACATAAGTTGCCTAAGATGCTATGTCCTTACCTATGACAATCCTTCACTTTTAGGATGCTTAAGGCTTTATACTTCTCATTCATTCTAGGTGATAATTTTCCTCTTGAAAATATCTCCATTTATGCCTTAACATACTTTAGGAAACATCTATTAATGATCCCTTATAGTCTAGAACTTCAAAACATCAAAAATGACATTTTTGGAGTTCCAGAGCTCAGCGCCTCGGCCTTCAACTTGTGCGCTGCGGCCTTCTGCTCCCTGGATTTTCTACTGGTGCTGTCATTGAACGAGCGCCTCGGCCCCCATTTACGAGCGCCTCGGCCCGCGTTGAGCGCCGCGGCCCCCGTTACCGAGCGCCTAGGCCCCCATGATAGAACCTAGATTCTGCAGAATTTTGCAGAACGGTTACTGTTCCAATGGCTAAAATATTGGATTTTGGCCACTCTAAACCAATTTCTAGGTATTTTCAAGTCCCAAACAAGTTCACAATCATGAGGGAAACTTAAAACACTAATTGAATTCACTAAAAATGGATCAAAACACAAATCACTCATCCAAACCCCTAAAATCACCTCTTTGAGTAATTTAGGTTCAAAATGAGTATTTTCAGTTTCTAATCTCATATCTTAGCATGAACAAGTCCTAAACATCATTTGAAACTCATTCAAGCAAGAAAAACACTTAAAATACATCCAGAACTCAATTTGACATATTAGGTTTCAAATAGCCTAAATATGTAAAAATGAGAAAAGATGAAGTTTAAACTAAAACCCCTACCTTGGCAGCTGGATGATCAATCCTCAAGCTCCATGCTTTGATCTTGATCTTCCTTTCCTGCCTTTCCTTCTTCCTCTTCCTTTCTTCCCTTTTCTCTCTTCTCTTCCTTCGGTTTCTTCTTCTTTGTTTTTCTTTTCTTTCTTTTGCAGCAAAAGCTGCTTATACGTGAGAGAGATAAATGAGAGAATGACCATCATGTCCCTTAAGATAACTTCCTTATCTGCTAAGAACACCCGAATTATGCTAATTCAAGTTTTTCAGCTTCTAACAACTTTAGAATAAATCATAAGATTCATCTAAATTATTGTTTCACTATTTTCATAATTTTTCATATCTGCTGGCAATCAATCCAGTATTAAAACACACACGCAGTATGGTTAAAAATACCAAACTAACTTCGATTGCCTTGAAACTTTAACTACACCTTACTTAGCTCATTTGTGACTTAGAAATAAACCCTCTACGTTTATTTCCCTTCACTTAGCAACTTATACTATTATCTGAGTCATTTTAAGTTACTTTTCAACTTCTGTATTGCAACTAAGTGCCTAAATGAACTCAACTTGTCACAAAATTATACATACTTACTAAACAAGTTGTATGCTACCTTTTGTAACCATATACAACCCTAACATGTGATTCAGGGTATTACACTGCTCTCCAGCAAATTCTCCAAGTGCCCAGTATTCAGCTCCCTTAATTGGAGAAACTTGATTCATTGATGAAAGATCAGTTGTGCATGCAGGGGTTGGCTGGTAGATTGGTTGATTAGCTAAAAGAAGTGGAATTAGATCTCATGAATGCTTTCCATCAAAATCAACAAGTTCCTTGTACTGAGTCCCCCCATTTACAGCAGTTGGATAGGTGGGATACTGTGTGGTGTCTTATTCAGCTATCAGTGTGATTGCATTTGTAGCTAATGGGTTAGGCACAATTTGATCATATGGTAAACTAATATTACTTGAGGTATTAGGTGATCTCTCGACTGTATGAATATACCCATACTGCAAAGATGGTTGCACTATTACTTGTGCTACTAGTTCAGTTGATGTTTGCCCCCCTGCATTAGTTATAGGGACATTTGTACTAGAGTTATTTGCCGAACTAATTGCCCAATGTTGAATGATGAGTCACAAACAAACTGCAACACATTATGGACCATTGACTTGACAATTTCAGCAAGTTGGCGAGACATTTGATATATTAGATCGTTGAGGCCTATATCAATCTACTACCAAATAAAAGGTGTTGTTATGACCATCGATTGACAGTACTTAGTAGTCTTTTTAGTAGTTGGACCTTATTGCCCCATAGTAGCTGGAATGATGGGTTGAGAAGATGGCATAGCCGAAATTATTGTCACTTTTGGTTGAGAAACTTGAGGTTCAACAAGTCTCCAGTTGCCATTCTTCTTTGTAACTGATTCTGTAGGATCCATTGAACTCAAACCTTATAGAAAGATCTTCTTCTAGTCCCACTGGGCATGCCAAAATTATGGTTGTGAATTTTTCTAATTATTAGCCGAGCTGGTCAGCTAACTAACTAATTATCTAAATCAATTAGTTGGGGTGAATCAGCTAACTGACAAATTAGTTGAATGACCCAGCTAACTCACAAAACAATTAATTCCCTTTGATCAAGCGATACACTAAGGAAAGGACTCTGTTCTTAGTTGTAGGTTCCTAGGATGACTAAAGAAAGTTCCTAGTTTGAAGATCAGCTAAAAACTAAATTTAGTAAAAGCTAAAAATGAAGGTAAATGCATAAAAGCAATAAAAAAATTTGTAAAAAAAGTGATAATGTAAAACAATGGTTGAAAATAAAGGATAAATGGTTTGATTAATTGAGTGGTTGTTGTGTTGAGTGGTGTGGTCTTTACAATTGAGTTTCACAATACTATTTATAGAGCCTAAAACCAACTGTTAGTCCCCACTAAAACTGTTTGCCACATTTTCTAAGTTTTCTACTCACTTTTCAATCTTGTGGAATTATGACCAACAATCAAAGTGATGGTTACTATCACATCAGCTAAGTTCTTTCAGTTTATAGACAAAATGCATTGTATAAGTTAGCTAAACAACTGCTCCACTAGCTAATCACTTCAACCTAATCCCCTATCTTCAAGGAAGATGATTACTATTCTGTTTTTTGAACTTGCAGCAGCCTCAAAATAGATTCTTCGGTAGTTCCTATAATTTAAGAAAGTGGTTTTTGACTTAGTTAATACTTTATCCACTCTTTTAACATCAAATTCCTTATAGATTCTCACTGGCACGTGCATACCACATCCTACTTGGCCTAGGCCCAATATCTAGGAGACCTAATAAATTGTAATAGTCATCAGCTGCTTACATGATCTACCTCGGCTATCAGGTGATTGGCATCAACTATTAGCTGATTGACTTTGACTATCAACTTATTAACCTCGACTATTTAACTGGTTGACATCGGCTATCAGTTAATTAACTTTGACTATCAATTGATTGACCTCGACTATTTAGCTAAACTAAATTTTTTTTGTGTTAATAGCCAAGTTACAATTAAATGATGAAAACTATGAAGATGTAAAGTAATGTGAGTGGAATTGTGTGTGAGTAGCATTACTCTTTTAAATATGATAAACATGCTTAAGTAAGAGTAAATCTACTTACACACACTTTCACTCACATCACTTCATATTTGCACATTTTTTATCATTTAATTACAACTGATTTCACTTAAACTTTTATACACCTACAATCTTATTCTATCATACATGCATATATGTGAGTGATGTGCACACAAGTGTGTTACTATCATTTGTCCTTAAGTAATTAACGATTGAAAATAATTATCCGCGTCATATTTTAGCACTAGCAAATAGCAATTACTCGAAGTTCTCAACGAAAACGTAAGCAGCGTAATACAATGTCCACTAACGTAATCTTGGTTCTTGTAGGAAAACTCAGACGAGACTTTTATTTCTAAGCGATTTAACGGTGTAACTTGAAACTAGACATACTTGAATAGAAACATGCCGAGTAGGGTGGTGCTTCTGCTGCTAATGAGTTGGAGAGAACGCTGCAATATTGTGCGTAGTACTTCTAGTTCTGGTTATTACATTCCAGACCTGCACAACTATGCATGACGCTTCCCATTTTGAAGGAAAAGGCATGCATGCGTTATGTTAATATCGAAAGGAGATAAGATGAACTTTAAAATAGGAGAAAAAAAAAAGAAGGGTTAAATTCAGTTTTTTCCATTATGTTTTGGTCAATTTTGGTCAATGTCACTTTGTCATGCCAGCCTGCGGTTGATTAATGCCATCAGCATTTTCTCCTTGCATGATTTCATTCCATTATGGTATTGAATGCTATGCAATAAAAAGTCAATGAGTATAAATTGAGTGTTATAAAGATAAGAATATTGCATTGAATAAATTTACATATAAAATAAGATAGAATTATATATAAATATATTAGAGAAAAATAGATATAATACTTATTAAGAAAAAGATAAAATAATCTCGCTTTAAATTATTTAATAATATAAAAAGAAGATTATTAAAAATCTTAATAATTAGAGATAAAAAAAGACTAATAAAAATTATATGTAAAATTGTTAAAAAAGACTTAAAATTAAACGGCCTTTACAATTAAATGGCCTTTATAAAGCCATAATTTATTATGGAACTTAATGATGTTTCATCATGTAACTCACTTATTGAGAAAAGATTTGATTATAATATGATTTCATTCCATTAACTTGAACTACAAATTCATAACTAATGGGAAGTAGACAAATTAAGAGTCATGTCTTGATATGTGCAAAATTGTTCACGTTTACATGTGCAAATGTGTTGGTTTAACGGACTATAAAATAAACAAACACTTCCTTAGTTGATATAGCTAAACAGAAATACAAGTAGCTCACAAATATGTTGGCAATGAAACCGCATGGGAAGCAAAGCAATATCAGAACAAACCACAAGGGGTAAAGTCACACAAAATCCTACTGTCACCCCTAACCAAGGGAGCAAACTAAATTTAACCCCCAAATAAAAATCGAAACGGTAAAACTGTTAATCTAACTGCAACAACACGATTCTACAGTCTAGCTGACTAGGTTGGCATATTTCACAACGACTACATATGCACATATATCATATTCATTTCATATCATATATTATACATTCTCATCAACAAATCTAAGAAAGTCAACCCTACACGCCTCCTTAACTGGCCCAAAAAAGCAATGGAGGCAAATTACAAAGGAACGATCTCCTAATAAGCAGTTTAAAATTTAAGATATCCCCATATATTAACAAGGAATACTAGTAAGACCAGCACAATAGCAGAAACTGCAAAAACAGAAGACCACATGGCACGATTGGAGGAAGCCTTTGACGTGTAACGGACCCTTCTGCCCAATATAAAGTCTTTTATCCCAAAGAAGGATTCCGCAGTTGCAACTTGTTGCTGACAAACCTTTCTTGTGTCAGCTGACTCAGGAGATGTCTTCTCCGGTTCATCCACATCATTAGTAGCAGTGGCACTCTCACCAGCAGCATGGTTTTCTGAAGCTTTACTCACCTGCAAACGAGGAACTCACAAATCTCACAACACATGCAGTGACATCTCTGAGTTAGATATACAAGTTAAATAAACAAACTTCTTACCCCGGAAATGGTTGGTTTTGGATTATGGTCTTCTGGTGCACAACTCCCATCTTTTTCCGTCTCACTGGAACCACATGGATTCATAACAAACCAACTCAATCGTATTCTCCTTTGCGCATTGCCTTGCGAAGTGTCCATGTTTGGCTGTTCGTTTTGAAATTGTCGAGTCCTTATCCTGATTCCAGTATCACCACCAACAACCGTATTAAAGTTTCTTGATTGCTCATAATCATTGACCCCATCATACGCTTGGTCCATTCTAACATCATTTGAGAAAGCCATGTGGGAACTGTTTTGAAATAATCCCACATTGCTCTTCTGCTCATCGCCACTAAGGTTAGAGGTGATGGCATTGCAAAATTCATTGCTTAGCAACAAAGGAATATTTCTGTCAATTGCCTCCTCAGGATAAGCAGCATGTAATGCTTGCAGATGCTGCAGCATACAATAAGACTAACATTATACAAGTAGCACAAGCAAACCATGCTAAGTACACTCATATAATCAGATATGACGCAAGTTGCGATTTGATGTGATAATTTTGAGGGCAATTAGCATTAAAACATCAATTAAAAAAGGGTTAGAGCTTCCACTAGGTGTTTCAAATTAACACATGTCAATTTGGTGCCAAAATCTAGAATAACCAAAAAGATAAATAGGGTTAGAGCTATTACCATCATATTGGCCACTTCCACATTTGAATCGGTGCATGATCCATTGTCCTTAACATTAATCAAGGTAGAGTTCAACTTTTGACTTATGGAGTCCTCATAGGCAAACTCATTATAATTAGCAACCAAGTTTAAAAAGTCTGAAATATTTGTCTCATTTGTACCATACTGAAGATGCAGCCCACAATGGCCATCTAATTCATTGTTTGCTTGCAAATAAAATGCTGGCGGAATATGCACATGGTCTGGGGAGAATAGTTTGTCATCCGGTTGCTCATTTGTTGGATCATAAAATATGTCCCATTTCCATGGCTGAACGGCCTGAAGTAGTAAACATCAAGAATAGTTACTAAATCAACAAATTCAATGTCTGCAAATCAATTAAGGGGGAATGAAAACCAGAAAAAGAAGAAGAAGATATAATAGATTAAAACTCAGTTTGCCCATCTAACCTCTGCAGCTGGTTCTACAAATTTATTTTGAGCGTTATAAGCATCACATCCATCGCTATGGCAATCACCCGGGGTTATAATGTTGGATATTGCTTCCTCAGAGTTCTCAGCGATAACTGCTGGCTGCTTATCATCTTCGGTTGCCAGTGAGGAAGATACTGGAACCAGAGTTGGATAAGATTGTATTTCTTCTGGAGAGTTATTGGCAGTCATAGGAGTTGAAGCAGTCTGCTCCACTTCTTCACAGTTTGACACTTCAAGACTCTCATCTTGTTTCTTAAATAATCGGCAAATGACATATGGATTCTGGTATAAGTCAAATCAACCAAAATGAAAAGTTAGCAATATATCATCATCTTCATATAATTACTTAGCTAGTCATAAATTGTAGTAGCTTTATGTTAATTAATATATATAGACCTGTAGGCAGTAGTGCATAAGGGTTATGAGGAGGTGGACCAGAGGCAATGGAAAAGTGTAACTGTGTAAGGGTGCAGTATTAGAAATTGAACTAGAAAAATGAAACACAAGATCACCAAGAACATTCAGAATAAAAAAAACTAGGTGAAGAATTAATTCTAAGAGATATTAGATACAATAGTCAAAATGGTTCACTCAAACTCAGCAAACAGGAGCTTCCGAAATGCATATAACCTTGAGAAGTATCAAATTCAAAACCAAAAATTTTCTGCTTCACCAAATAGTAAAAGTAGGAAAATAGCTACCCTCAAGTGAAAAAAAAAAAAATCAGGAAAATAAGACAAGAAACAAAACTAAAAAAAAAAATCTAATAGCTGATTGAGTCAACTTTGCTTTACTAAATTGACACAAATATGTAAAATGATCATTTTATGAACCAGATTGGAAGAAGAACAAACTTAAATCATCATTCATCAAATAGAGGGGGCAAAAAAACATTTTAACAATTTATACAGTTCAGTTCAGTGAAAAACTATATAGCCATTACAGTTTACAAGGATTCAATGTCACAACCCCACAACAAGTTAATAACAAAGAAAGATCAAAAGCAGATGTAAAACAATAAAAACAGTAGATGAGACTATACCTGTCCAGGATTGGTACCATCAAGCTCCTTCAGGGTAGGCCTGTACTCATGCATAACCCAATTGGTCCTCTTTCCTTTGGGAGCACGACCAGAATAGAAAACTAGAGTCTTCTTCATTCCAATCAAGGTCGAGCCAGACTTAATTTTGCGATCCTTGCCCGTTGCCTTCCAGTACCCACGACTTGTTGCTCGGTTCAATCGATGACCATTTGGATACTTGCGGTCCTGTGGACAGAAGAAGAACCACTCTGGATCCTTGGTCCTCACCACTGACAAATCTACAACAAACTCAACACAAACCCCACCCCCACCAACCCAAGGAACAAGAAAATGAGCAAATTAAATAGCATAACCACCATGTTGGTGATTCTACAACATTAATTCCACATAGTTTGATTCAAGACCACTTATATTCTTTTAACATTATAAGTTTGTGCACACGATTTATGAATTTGAAAACTAATTCAGCACGCTCAATTCCTTAAACCCATGAAAACAATCCAAACAACATAACATAAGCCTATAAAACTCAGAATTTTAAAACAATAGTGTTGTCCGAGAGAAATATTAGTAAAGCAAAAAGACTAGAACTTTTCCAATTCTGTAAACAACAGAATTCAACAAATTATAATTTCAGACAGAAGAACAACGAAAATTGCAGAGATAAAAATAAAAATAAAAAATAAAAATACCAGGCAAATCCCAAGGCTCCCATTTGCAGACATCGATTTCACGAATAACCCAAACATCATTACCATTTCCGTTGATCTTTTGGCGCAAGTAGTAATCAATAAGCTCCTCGTCAGTAGGACGGAATCGGAAACCTAGAGGCAGCGAATTCAGAGACACCACCGCCATCTCCTCCCCGCGCGGCGGAGGAGGGTAACAGTCCACCACAGCCATAAAATGAAAACGAGTGTTGTTTTTTCACAAGCAAGAGAAATAGAAGAAAAGTGAAAGAAGAGAAGTAAAAGGAAAAACTTTGAAGAAGCCCTGGATTATATATAAAAAAAGAAATAAGAAGCAGAAGCAGAAGCAGAAGCAGAATTGGGAATCAGCGGATTCTGATAAATTTTGTAGCTTTTTCAGATTTCACACTAGCAAGGCAAAAGGAAGCTGCTGAGGAAAGAGAGAAGAGTTAGCGAGAGAAAGACCCTGGTTAGAATGTGTTATTACAGTTTGATTGTCCGCGTTTAAATTCCTCGTATATACGGTATTACGATGTATTAGGATCTTAGCCTCGTTTTTCGATTAAACTACGATAATGCCAGTCCGTGCAGCTGCGGCTGATGTGTCAAACGCGTTGTAGAGGGTAATAAAAGGATAGGACAGGGGTAGAATGGGAATGGGGGTTGGTGGGAAATAGGACTTGCAATGAGAGTGTGACACGTGGCATCCAACTGGGCCCACTCATGTGACTTGGCGAGTAAGGAAATGAGTTACCTTTACCGGTGTGAAAGGGGGTCCAGCTCTAGAAGTTTTTTAACACAACGACAAAAACAAAATTGTACCATGGACAAAACGACAATATCCACCAATAGCTACCTCATCGTTTCTCTCTCACTCCAATCTCCATTATCCTTCAACTAGTGGAATGACAGGCTTTTTTTTTTAATCCGTAATTTTTATTTGTATTCGTGCATTTCTTTGCGATTCTCTATTTATGTAAAAGTTATTTTTTTAGTCTGTGTATCGTCAGCTGCATATTTGTACCAATATATGGATGATGTTTTGAAATTAAAACTTTTTTTATTTATGGATAAGTTATGATAAATTACTGTAATAAATAGGAATAACTAAGTAAAGTGAAAAGTCATTTTTTAATTACTTTATCCTGTTTTTTTTGAATTTTTTTATTCAGTAGTAATGGCAAATATAGAAAAAAACAGCTGAACACCAAAAAGATTTACCATCTTTATTATAGGAATAAATATTATTTTCTACTTATTATGTTACAATATTATATGTTGTAGATAAGAGTATTATGATCTGTCTTATTTTAAAATTAATTAAGACAAGTTTGTATTCTTAAATTTTGATTTGATGTGCTTCGGATTTAGTTTAAGTTACATTATTAGTTGACCAAATTTGGTCTGATATAATAAAATGTTTTAAAATTTATATATTTTTTAGAATTAACAATAAATTATATAATTTTTAAATATTAATTAATACTATTTATATAATATGATAATATTTTTATATTAATTTAATTTATTTTATAATATTTATTATAAATATTTCTTAAATTAAATTTTATATTTTTAAAATTTTATAACTTAATTATATATAATATTTAATATTATATATTTTGTATAAATATCAAATCAACTCAACCTTAATTTAATTATTAATAAGACCATAATTGAATTAAGATCGAGTTTTGAAAAATGATCTAATCAACATATTAAATGGAATTCCAATTAAACTAAATTTATCACATCTCATCTCATCCTTTAAACTAAATGTTGTTTTTATTTTGGAGACATGTTTTTATAATTTTATTTATCATTTTAGCTGATCAGTCAGTAGTGGCCTAGGTGGACGACTCAATAAAGGACAAAGCATTGATGCTACGTTGCGATTGTACAAGTTGGATTCTGTTCATATGAAATTAAGTGTATGTTTGGTACGATTTTTGATTAATGTTTTTTGAAAAAAAAATTATTGTAATAGTGTTTAATCATGTTTGGTAAAATTAGTTTTAGTTTTTACATAAAATTCAATGTAAAATAAAAAAATTTTAAAGCTAATTTTTATAATGCTGAAGATTGAAACTTATAATTTTAACTTATGATTATTCGCTTACGTTTTGATATTAAATAATTTTGTCTTATCAAATAATTTTTATTAATCATTATATACCTATTTTAGTAATTTAATGCATAAAAGCGATTAACATATCATCCAAATATATTAACTTAAAAAATCATTTTAAGTTAATATGAAAATTTATCAATTATAATCGATTATAACAAAAAGTTTTTATACAATAATCGATTATTAAGCATAATCAAATTTTTACAGCTATCCCAAACACACCCTAAGGTAAATTTGAAACTATAAAAGGTTATGACTTTTTTGAAAAAAATTAAAAATTAAAAATTATGTTGATAATTAATTATTATTATAATTGATTATAATTAATTATAATAGATTTATTTTTATATTTAGATATATTAGTTGTAAAATAATTTTAAATTAATATGATTTATTTAGATGATATAAAATTATTTTTATATATTAAATTATTAAAATATATATAAAATAATTAAAAAATATTTAATTGAAAATAAAATAATATTTATATATCAAAGTGTAAGAAATAAATTATAAATTAAAATCATAAGTTTCAATCTTTAATTTATGATTATTAATTATAAAAAAAATTACATTAAATTTCATATAATTTTTTTAAAAATATAATCTTTTTATTTAAACATAATAATTATTTTATAAAATAACTTAATTTTTAAAAATAACTGTTTAAAAAAGAATTAATATTTTCTCAATATGCTCTTATTCTACCAATGATGTTCGAATGCCGACAGCTACAATTCACATGACAAAAGTGATAGTATTTTAATAATAAATTTTAAAATTAATAAATTTAGTAATTTACAAAAATAAAATAATAAAAATAACATACATATCTTCAACCTATATAAATGTCGACATCATAGATTAGGTTATGTTATTGGTACAAGATTGCGCATATAAATATATAATTATGGTCAAATTGTGTTTGGATAAGTTTATGTGTAATTCAATTAATTTACTTTTGGAATTTGATTAAAAGTAAATTATTCATATCAAAGTTATCAGCTTCATAAGAATATATTTTAAAATTTATTCACAAAAAATTGATATAAGTGAATTTCAAACTTATAGTCATACGTTTATTATACGTCACATGCTCATCTTATTATACTAAAATTATAATATATGTATACTAGTAGTGGTGCAATTTATAAGGATTTCTTTGCAATTTCTTTGCAATTGTATTAATATATGTGTATCATAATTAATTTATTTTTATAATTTAGTTAAGAATAAATCATTCATATTAAGATTATGAGATTTACAAGAATATATTTTAAACTTAATTCCAAAAACTTGACATAACTAAAAGCATATTTGGTTGAGATTATTTCCCAAATCCCAATCAAACTGTTTTTTTTCCTAAAATAACTATTTTAATAGTATTTTAACATGTTTGATAAATTTATTTTTAGTTTTTATACAAAATTTAATGTATTATAATTTTTTTATAATACTAAATATTGAATTTTATGATTTTAATTTATAAATTATTTTTATATTTTGATATATAAATATTATTTTGTCCTCAATTAAATATTTTTTTAATCATTTCATACCTATTTTAGTAATTTAATGCATAAAAATAATTTTTTATATCATTTAAACAAAATAAATTAACTTAAAATTATTTTTCAACTAATATATTCAAACATAAAATTAATTTAATTATAATCAATTATAACAAAAAAATTTAAATAATAATTAATTATTAAAATAATTAAATTTTTACAATTATCCTAAACACGCACTTAAATTTAAACTTATAAGGATATGTTTACTATACATCACATACTCATCTACTATAATACCAAAATTATAATATATGTATACTAGTAGTCGAGCAATTTATATGGATTGCGTCATTGTCTCTTATATAATTCGCTCAAGATAAAATGATAAATAAAATTATCATTCCTAATCTCAATTGCTTTTCAATAATTTCAAAATTCAGATAAAAAAATGGCTCAGGGTAAATTAAAAAAAAAATCATGACAATTGCAGAAAAATATTAACTGGACATTTGGGTCATATCAATTTCTTAGACTCCCTCTAAGTAATGACTAAGTTAGGATTAGCTGACCAAAGATTAAAATGAATGTATAAATTTTGACATTATAGTAGGGGAAATTATAATTTTGAATAAAAAGCAAATACAAAAATGACATAGACATATTTCTTAAACTTTATTTACTATTATGGAGAAAGAAAGAGAGAAGAAAAATGTTTCTAAAATTATTAAAAATTATATTTGTGGGATTTGTGTTACTTGTTTTTGTGTAAGTAATATTGTTTTATATATAATTAAGTCATAAAACTTAAAAAATAAAAAATTTAAATTAAATATTATGATATATTTCCAAACAAGCTATATAAATATAAAATTGTCTTAAGTTCAAACTTAATTGCTATCATTATACCAAAAAATATAAATATAAAACTATTATCATGATAAGCATAATGTATTAATTTAAGTATAAAAAAATTATAAGTTATACTTAATTTTTTTAAAAATTGAAATTGTAAACATTACGTAACATCTAGAGAGCCATGCCAACCTGATGCATGGCTTAAACTTGACAAAAAAAACACACCAAGTTCAATTTTTAGAACCAAGACTAGCCTAATCAGCTTTGGCCAAGTTAGGTTGGGTTTTGAGCACTTCTATCTTTAAATATATAAGTGATATCAATTAGGTTCTTTTGAGAAAGTTAACATTAATTTAATCTCTTAATTATAAAAATTGACATTAAAATTGTTATTTTTCATAAGAAACTGCAGTCCACAAGAACCAAGAATACTATTCACAAAGCTTTTGATATAGAAACTAAATTTGTTCTGCACTGTGATCCGAGACACTAATCCCATGGGTCAACCTGATACTCATTCAGTCGGAGTCCATCGTTGACACCCCAGCGAGAATTCATGGTATACTATTGAGATCCCAGCACAACAGATGTCGAACCACAACATTGGGTAATAGCGACATTACCGTGAGATTTACCCAGTGGATAAATCTTATGAGTATCCGTAATTGTCAATCATGATCTTGCTTAATAATAGCACACATAACCTTCTTTGACGAGTCATAACTGCAATATCAACATTCTGACTTTATAGAGATCCTAATTCGCAACTATTAAGAGAACGTATCTCTCAATCCAGCTTCTATAAATACCAGGCTCAATCACCTTCTATAGGTTACTATTACTTTTTAGTATAAACCCTAATTGTGCACAGCCTGACTTGAGCGTTAGAGTGTCTTTGTTGGTATCAACCCTCCCGTTTTAACACATTCTGCCACTGTTGCGCAAGGAGAAAAACATCAGTTCGTGTCTATTCAAGTACGTGTTAATATCCACTACTGAACATTGACGACATCTGTGGGGAGATAAATTCTTATTCCCACTCAACTATGGTGAACACGAGACAGAATTCAAAGAGAAAAGAGGTTATGCAAACCTCCGTAAGCCAAAGGCAAGAACTAGTGACGCACCATCCTCCCTACCCTATTCCACCACCAGCTGCTAAAAACTCCACCGTGAGAAATTAGGCACCCAACGTTGAACCTCTACGCGATGGCCATGAAACTTTGCTTTTTGACGAGAGCCCACACCCATCACGCTGGGTCTCTGTGAGGAAAGTACTTGGTCCCCGCGTGCACGAAACCAACTCTGACATTCATGGACCTAGGATCCCAGTGCATCAGCGCTTAGGACCTAGGAATGATGATGCAGATGATCGCGTGTCCCGTCCAGAGGGCACGATTCAGTCTGATATGTCCAAAAACAATCTTCTGGACTTAGTGCAACGACAAACGACAATGTTGGAAGAGCAATGTCACAGATTGAAAAATCTAGAGTGATGCATACATGAGGGCCAGTTTAGACCACACTGTGATGACGGAAGGTGGAACTCGGTTAATAATTAAAAGAGAATGTTGCACACTAACATCTAAATGTATAATGTTAATAATAACCTGAACCTCGACGATCAGGAGCAGCTCTTCTCTGCTTAACTTATGGAATTTATGGTTCCAAGAAACTTCAAGTTTTCATCTAACGTGGAGCTCTATGACTGGATTACAGACTCTCAGGGGAACATAGACGCATATGTCCAATCTATGTGCTTTCACGAGGGATCCTCACAATCACAATCAATAATTTCAAAATTAAGATAAAAAATGGCTCAAGGTAAATTAAAAAAAATCATGACAATTGCAGAGAAATATTAACTGGATATTTGGGTCATATCAATTTCTTAGACTCCTTCTAAGTAATGACTAAGTTAGGACTAGCTGACCAAAGATTAAGGTGAATGTATAAATTTTGACATTATAGTAGGGGAAATTATAATTTCGCATAAAAAGCAAATGCAAAAATGACATAGACATATTTCTTAAACTTTATTTATTATTGTGGAGAAAGAAAGAGAGAAGAAAAATGCTCCTGCAATTATTAAAAATTATATTTGTGGGATTCTAGTTACTTGTTTTTGTGTAAGCAATATTATTTTATATATAATTAAGTCATAAAATTTTAAAAGTAAAAATTAAAATTAAATATTATGATATATTTCTAAACAAATTATATAAATATAAAATTGTCTTAAGTTTAAACTTAATTATCATCATTATATCCCAAAAATATAAATATAAAACTATTATTATGGTAAGCATAATGTATTAATTTAAGTAAAAAAATTATAATCTATCCTTAATTTTTTTAAAAATTAAAAATTTAAACATTATGTAACATCTAGAGAGTTGTGCCAACCTGATGTATGACATAAACTTCACCCAAAAACATACCGAGTACATTTTTTAGAGGGGGACCTGGCTCTCTCACCTTTGTTTTACAGATGATATAATTTTATTTGTGAAGGACCAAGTTCAGGTGATTAAGGAGATTCTTGACCTTTTCTACATTAGCTTGGGACAAAAAGTCAATAATGATGAGTCCTGTATTTTTTTTTCTTGCCAAATGTTCATCCCTCTAGAAGAAATGAACTGAGTCAAGCTTTTGGTTTTAGGCTCACTAGTGATTTACGAAGGTATCTTGGAGTTCCTTTATTGCATGAGAGCCACGAAAAACACATATAAATGCTCCTAATGTGGGTTGGGTAAGTGGAATGTGGATGGATCTTTCTTTGTGGAACAGCAAAGTGCTGCTTGTAGTGAAGTGGCTAGGAATGAATATGGTGGCTATCTTAATGGTTTTGCTTCAAATTTGGGTAGTATTTCCATTACCATACAGAGTTGAAAGGTATTGCTTTGGCCCTATATCTATTGCTCGTGATATGGGGATTGAGAAGCTGGTCATAGAATCTGATTCCAGGAGTGCTCTAAAGCTGGTCCATTCCGATCTGGAGCCGTGGCATCCCTATGCTATGGTGGTGTCATATCAGGAGTTTTCTGAGCCTTCACTGGCAAGTGGTATTCCAACACACTTTTAGGGAAGGTAATTTTGTTGCAAATGGTTTAGCAAGGCATGGTCGACATTCCCTTCCTCATGGCCTGTATATGTTTCATGAGGCTCCTTCCTTTATTTTTTTGGCTCTTCTAGCTGATGCGAGTAGTGATTCGCATGTGCGTAGTGTAGCTTTGTAGCTTTTGCTTTGATGCTCCGATGTTTCCCAAAAGAAAAATGAAGTGCTTTTGCTTATAAGGTTTTTATTTAATTCTCATTAACAACAATTTATTTTGGTAAGTGATTTACCCATTATTACCAAAATAAAAGTTATCTACCCATAAGTAGTAACTAGTAAGTATTCATGTAGGCCATTGTTGAATAAAAGATTCTCGTATAAATCCAGTTAAGTGCAGCAGGTCAATTAATATTTAATATTTTTATAGATTTTTGTATCACACATTTAAAAGTATAAAGATCTATAAAAATAAAATTTTGTTATATTCTCTTAAAAGTTTTTCTTAATAATATTCTTAATACTAAATAAAAAAATATTTAAAGAAAAAATAAATGTATTTAATGTATTAGAAATATAAAAAATATTCAATACTTTTTCATTTATTAATTAAGAAAAAAATTAAGAGAATTGTATAAGAAAATTTAAAATTATTCATGAAAATAATAAGTGCTTATTGATTTGATACACCCAACTTAAATGTTTTAAGTTTAGGCAATAATTTCTCTTATTAAAGACCCTAATATTCTCTTTATCTTAATAGGGGTAGCTTCTCTTTCTTTTAAATATTTCTTTAAAAAAAATTACAGACAAAGAGGTTAATTTGGGTGAATTTCAACCTCAAAATCAAATAATTTTCAAATAAACCTGATATTAATTGAGCTCAAGGTTTTACACAATACTAATGCTCTCTCTAATATAATGTTCCTTACCTTAAACAAAAATGATAAAAATCAAATTTAAGCTATTAAGATTGGGCTAATGGTGAAGAGCTTAAGTAGTTTACATGAGGTCATAAGTTCAAACTTCATTGTCACTATTTGTACAAAAAAAATCAAATTTAATTGTAAAAAAAAGTAAAAATATACTTATGCATATTCCACATTTCATGTTGGATGAAATAGGTGGGGGTACTTATGAACTAAATTAGACTGTGTTTAACTTGACTTAATCTTAATCTAATATTTTGATTAAATTGATTTTTTAGACTCAATTTTGGTCTAATCATGACCTTAACTAATAATTTAGTCAGGACCGAATTAACTCAATGTTTAAATAAAAATGTATAAACTTAGATATATGTAATTAAGTCATAAAATTTAATAAGTAAAACATTAAAAATTAAAATATTTTATAATATATATTTTTAAATAAATTATATTAATATAAAAATATTTTCAAATTTTATATATCCTTAATTTTTTAAAAAATTATAAGCATTAAAATATTATATAACATTAAATTAGGCTAGACAAACCCAAAATATATCTTAAACTCGGCGTACAATTATATTAAATTTAATTCTAAAAACTTAAATCCAGTTATATTATCTTTGGGTAATTAGGTCTTGAGCATCCCTTCCAACAGTCTATTATAGACCTTGTTAAATTCTGTTATTATATATCTTTTGGACCATTTGCACTTTTAACAGGCCAATCATTTTTTCTTTTACTTTGATAACATTTTGTCGGGATAAATATCAATTCTTAAATAAAAATAGAAAACGCATGCACTTTTTGCACTTTTTAGTGATTACCACGAGGGAAATGAAGATAAATAACACATATTTTTCCCCAATTTTTTCAATATTTGTTTTTGTCTTGACTATTTTAATTTGATCGTTTTAATCATTTTCAGAAACAGAAAATTAAACATGCCATGTCAATTTTATAATTATAATAATAAGATCTTTATTAACTAAATATATTTTCTAAAGTTAAAAAATCCAAACGAAAATCATTTAATTTAAAAAAACTAATATTTTAATAAATAAGACTTAAATTTATTTTTTATATTTATATTTATTTTATCAATCAAGTTAATGACACGTGTTTATTAATATTTTTTTATTTTTTAAATATAACATATACGTATATGTATTAAATAAACTTAATAGAACTATTTCTTTTCTTATTTTGATTATTTTCTCAAACGAAAACGAAAACTCAACAGGGCCCAAACCCCCCCATCCAGTTTATCCTTTCTGATTATCACTGTTCACAGAAGAGCTGAAGAAGTGAAAGTTTCCCATTCCTTAAACCTAACCCTTGTTCGTTTCCCACCCATCTCTCTGTTCGTTCCTGAAAGCTGAAATTGAAAGTCTGAAACCGAGTTCATGTTCGTGGGTTCTTCTCCTCTGTTTCTGTTCGTGTCTTTCGTGCTGTGTCAGATTTAAGCCATTGTTTGGTTCCCCTGTTGGTGCTGTTCCGGCGTGGGTTTCCTGTTCGAGCACGAGTTGCAGCATCTTCCATCCAATCTTCAACCAGCCACCAGGTATATGATTGGAATTGATGCCATTGTCTTGCTTGTTCGTGATTTTTTTTTTCCTTTTGTTTCTATGCAATTCATTTCAGTTGGTTATGTTTGGAAGTGATGCCATTGTCCTGTTTAATTAATAGAAATAGACCAATTTACTGATTTAGTATTTAGATTTTGGAGCTTGTTCGTGAACTTTGCCACTGCTTATGACACAAATTTGACTCCTTGTGTTTAATTCTATTATGTATTGTAGGGATGTTTGAGTTGTGGTTGTATCTTTTGATCTTGTGTTTGTTATTTGTATTTTGAACTTCTGAATTTATGTTTTAAATGTGCACTTGTATTGTTTTATTTGTATTTTGAACCTGTCAACTTGTGTTTTGAACTTGTGAAAATCTATGTAAATTTTTATATATTAAATATTTATATATTTATTTATTTTATGTGGTTCGACTAGTGACCCATTTATCCGTACCTTGACCGGGTTGACAACCAGTCTAAGTTTTAAAACACTTAACCTCGCTGTAAGTCCATCTCTTTCTCTCTTTCCCCCCAAAACTCCAAAATGGATAGTGAATTCATTCCTAATTTTTCTTTTTTGGGGGTGTTTATGCATCAGAATATTTAGTGGGTTCAATGATTCTATCCAAAATAATGAACTTTTGAGGTTCTCTTTTTAGTGTTTAATTTCCTGCATTTGTTTAAATTTTGTAACTTTTCTGCTGATTTCAATTATGTTCAACTATGGCTCTACCAATGGTTAGTACCGTCTTGTTTCTGCAGATTCAATGGTACTTGAGATTGACCCTTGAAAATATGAAAGTTATAAGCTTTTCTAGTGGCATAACAAAACCCAGTTTTTGGTTTGCTCAAACAGAAATGCCTATTCTAACATTTGGTCATTCTAAGTTGAGTGCTACCTTAGCTCCTCAGTTACCGTGTAACTGCATGAGGAGGATGGGGTTGATTACAAGGCTTCAGTATTCTGTTGCTGATAGGACATTGACTTCTAGTTCTGTGGGCGAACCCATGTCCAAACTGGACTCCGGTCATTTTAATAGGAAGCGGGGAGGCTCCTCATCTTTATATGCTCGTCCTAGTTTATCAAAAATGAAGAAAGATAGGGTGGCAATGCGTGAAGAGGTTTACGAATTCTTGCGGGGAATTGGCATTGCTCCTGATGAGCTCGATGGTCTTGAACTTCCTGTTACAGTTGAGGTTATGAGGGAACGCGTTGATTTTCTTCACAATTTGGGGCTTACGATTGAAGACATTAACAACTATCCACTTGTTCTTGGCTGCAGTGTCAAGAAGAATATGATTCCTGTGCTTGATTACCTTGGTAAATTGGGAGTCAGGAAATCCACGTTCACTCAGTTCTTGCGGAGATACCCACAAGTGCTCCAAGCTAGTGTGGTTGTAGATCTTGAGCCAGTGGTCAAACATCTTCAGGGGATGGATATCAAACCCGAAGATATTCCTCGAGTTCTTGAAAGGTACCCTGAAGTGTTTGGATTCAAACTTGAGGGAACCATGAGCACATCGGTTGCTTATTTGGTTGGAATTGGTGTAGGAAGAAGAGAAATTGGAGGGGTCTTAACTAGATACCCTGAGATTTTGGGGATGCGAGTCGGTAGAATCATCAAGCCTTTTGTGGACTTTCTAGAAAGCTTGGGAATTCCAAGGTTAGCCATTGCTAGACTGATAGAGCAACGACCTTATATTCTTGGATTTGGGCTGGACGAGAAGGTGAAGCCAAATGTCAAATCCCTTGAAGAGTTTAATGTTAGGAGAACATCACTTCCCTCTATAATCGCTCAGTATCCTGACATTGTTGGAACTGACTTAAAGCCAAAGCTTGTCAATCAGAGAACTTTACTCAATTCTGTACTTGATGTGGATCCTGAGGATTTTGGCAGAGTTGTTGAGAAGATGCCACAGGTAGTTAGCCTCAGTAGTGAACCTATGCTGAAGCATGTTGATTTTCTTAAGGATTGTGGGTTTTCCTTGCAGCAAATGAGGAAGATGATTGTTGGATGCCCTCAACTACTTGCTTTAAATATTGACATTATGAAACTTAGCTTTGATTACTACCAAATGGAGATGAAAAGGCCTTTGGAAGACTTGGTTACTTTTCCAGCATTCTTCACGTATGGTCTGGAGTCAACTGTAAAACCTAGACATAAGATGGTTGCCAAGAAAGGATTGAAGTGTTCTCTTGCATGGATGCTTAATTGCTCTGATGAGAAATTTGAGCAACGGATGGACTATGACACTATTGACATGGAAGAGATGGAAATGGAACCATCATTTGACATGAATTCATTGATGCAACCAAGGAGTGATGAATCAGGTTCTGATTATGAAGACAGTGATGATGATAATGATTAGAATGATGACATTACTTCAATAACTAGTTTACCTGGGAGAATTTTGATCTTCTCTTGGATTATCTTTATGTTGAGAGTATAAGTGCTATACCATTGAAAAGGTAAATTATTACATGAGTACATGTGAAGCATTTGCAAGTGTTTGTATCCTGATCCTTATGCTTGTTTTTATGATATGGTATTGAGTCTAGTACTTTAATGTTTTAAGATTCTACCTACTATATGTTTCTATACACTATTATACAAGTAGAGCTACTGATCTCCATGTCATCTATAATATTTGTAAATTTTAATACTTAAGTTCTGTCGAATAGTGAATGAGAAGTTCACTCAACGAATAAGCATTGACAATATTAGAGTGATTATGTTCTTTTTATTAATCACATTACATGTTTGGATTAACTTAATTTTTTTGTTTACAAAAAAAAAACCCGGCTTTTCAGCTAAAAGCTCTGTGCATCGTTTTGATTATTAGCTTTAATGAACATAAAATAAGCTGAGCTAAACGCGCACAATTATTCCATTTTACTCTCTCTCTCTCTCCCCTCAAACTTCCATTCACCTTTATTTATATACTTTTTATTCTTTGTAGTATGTACATGTTTAAATTTTTAAAAGATTCTAGAAAGGAAGAAGACAATTTCCATGTATTTGGCATGTAATAGAGCCTAAAAAGAATGAAATCTCAATGTAATATGTACACCACTATACCTTCCTAGTTTCTTTGTGTTTGACTCCATGTATGTCAACCTGGGATGAAAGAATGAGAAGTGGCATCAGCCAAGTTCTTTGTGTTCACCTTTTTATTTTGTGAAATGTTATCATGGAGTAAATGTGATTGCATCATTTTCTTTGCTAATGCAATTTATTTAGCTGCCATTGACCACGCTTTTCTCCTATCTGGCAGCTCATTTTCTCGTTTACATTTTATGGTTGAATATTAATATGCATTTCTTTCCTGGCCTTCCGGCTAGCCCTGATATAACAAGGACCACAGTGACATGTTCAGCTTCTGGTGACCGGGTTAGGCATATGTTTGAAAGGTGAATGGTACCTGATGTTTATGAATAGAAGTCATGTATCATGAATTTTATCGCCTTCTCTTGGTGCTTGCTCTTAGTTTGTTATTTTCCCATTGACAGAAAAAGGCCCAGCTTAGAGGTTAGCAACTTAGCATTGTCTTATTTTTCTCTACGGTGCTTGTGTTGTATATGTAAAGAAATATATCTTGTACTTGTTTCTTCCTTGCTATAACTAATAAGTAAACCTGGAACCCTGTTGAATTTGGTTGAATATAGGAATGTCAATTTAATTCCATTTATATGTTGCAATTTGCATAATATGCTGCTAGGGATGCTGCTGCTACTATTATGAGCATGATAGCATCTCACCTCACGTGCTGGCCGGAAAGGCTGAGACAGGAAAAAGGGAAAGTAGGAAAGATACTTATCATAAAAAGGGGGAAAGTTAAAGCTAAAGCTAAACAACTACATTGCTTTACTAGATTATTGATATCTAGTCTAAACGTCAAAAACACCAAATACCAACCAATCCGCACACCTTCGCCATCAGCAGCCATATACCAATTGCTATGCTCAAACAAATGTAGAAATGCTAAGTACACAATACTTAGGGTCACAACTGAACACAACAACGTAAATATTGGAGTTGGTGGTAGAATTGCCTTGTTATTTATGAATGATAAGCTTAAACAATTCATTAGTCGTTAAAATGCAATTTCCTAGTGTTTGATGCTTATAAAGGAATTTGAATTTTGGACGTATTTCTTATTGCACATCTAAGACATTCACATTACTTTGGGAATGCATATTCAGCCCCAACTTAGAAAAGAAAGAAAGGTACCCTTGCCTTTATGGGTTAACAAATCACATTTGAAGTTGGTGCAAATGACATGCTTAACGTCATTTGTAGCATATGGTTGCAGCATAATGGTAAATAATTACACGGTGCAATTGTAATTTGATGTTGACTATCTATTGATCAATCAGAAAATTGCAGTATCAAAAGTGAGTTTAAGGATGCAAGTGACAAACATATTATGAGATATGGATGCTGTCATTTTCTTTATATATGAATATATGACACTATCATGATATGTCAGAAATTACTTCTCCACAAGTGCAAGATTGGTGGGTTCTTGAAAAAAAAATGTGTAATTCTCTCAACACATGACAGTGTCCTTGTTTTTAGAAAAAAGGGAGAAGATCCAAATCCAATCGTAGATGGCTGTAAAAGAAAAAAAAGTTGGTGTTTTAATTTCTTTTGAAAAATAAAGGATACAAATTCGATATTATGAATTCGTTCCTATTGTTTGGTTGGTGTCCATAACCTACCTAGAAGTACCAATTGGATCCTGGCAGCAAACATAGAAAGGTTAATGGCACTGGCAAATTAAAGAGAAATGACTGTTTTATTAGAATTACTCTCCATTAAGGCAACGCCAAAGGACCTTTACGCTTTAATTGACTGATAAAGAGCCACACATTAAACATTGAGTACTTTTACTTCTTGTTCATATCCTGTGCAATTTCTGAGGAAAAAAGGGTGTGGGAAAACCTGTTGTACACTTTAATAAAGAAAGTTAAACGGTATAAAGAGAACCTAACTTTGTAATACGCTTTAATAAAGGTAACAAAAGCAATGATTTTAGGATTGACACAAGGCTGAAGTTTAATAACACCAATGGTGGCTGAATGATGATCACACCTCTTTTACTTTCCTTCCTGCAACCACCTTAGTAGGGGAGTAAGAAAGGTCACTTGGTGATCACACCTCTTTTTTTTTTTTTTTTGGTTTCTCAAAGTATATTCTTACTCGATAGATGAGAGATCAATCTCTTAATATACAGTCAAGTGAGTGATCACTCCTCATATTAATATCATATTAAGACTTTAATATCATATTAAAGTCTTAAAACTTGAGCAGGTGCTAATTTAGCGACAGGCTTCTTGACATTCAGTTATAGTATTATTGTTTTATAATATTGTTCGTGTTCAATTAATTGTTCATAGATTTACAACATCAGTTAGCAAATTGGGACCGTCCAACATCAAGGTTTTTGAAACTTCGACTAGACCAGACTGTAAAAGATTACAAGCATAGATGTAATCGTTTTTCTCCCATAAAACAAAATGGGTGTTACAAGCATAGACAATTCACATTCAAAAAAATCCTCTGACCTAAGTTTTGGATGTATAAATATCAATAAAGATGGGTCTAGAAGCATTTGTGGCTAGGGTCAAACTGATGGTGTGGAGATTAGTCTTATACAAAAAAGATGTGGAGGACACCACATGATCTTTAAAAAAAATTTAAAAAAAGATGGGAATTATAACTTGGCCTAACCTCTAATATTAGCTTGAGGAATAATGTAAAAATATTTGAGAGATTTGTCATCACAATTGCCTGAATAAGTAATTCAAGAGTTGTTTAAGGTTAGTTATGGTTGTTAGCCAAAAACAAAATGGTTAATGATGGTTAGAATAACAAATAATTTGATTTTGAAATATACAAGTCTACAAGAAAATGAAACGAGCTTTTGTAACATTAGAGCACGTTTGATTTCTTGTTTGTAACTCCAAAACTATGGTTTGGGCAAAAGCTATACAAGAGATAACCTTTTGTCCAAACTATGGTTTGGGGTTTTCCAAATGAAAAACCAAATACACTTTTACTGTTAATGTTAAACTATACTCTTGTGTACGCTGATTTTTTTTTAAATAAATAGTTATACAATTTATATTTTTAAAATAATAGCAGTAAAGAAAAGGTGGAGTTTTTTTAAACAATAGTATAATCAACAGCGGAGCTAGAGAGCAAAAATTTGTGTGTGGGAGGGACCATGCTTTAGAAATAAAAATTTTAAAAATATATTTCTTTGTAAATTCTTTGATTTTGAAGAAATTTGAGGAGGCTAAGTGTATGTTTGGATTGTCGTTTACCTTCCAAACGTAAGTTTATTATTGCTTGGAATGATGTGCTCTTTCATTTGGCAATTTCAATTTACATTTGCTGTAAAATACTTTTGAATTGTAACGTACTTTACACAAAAGTAAGAAAATCTTATTTTTGTAGTAAAATTTCTCACAAAAGTTTGATCAAAACTCACTTTTTATATAAAAATTTTTAAACATAAATCACGTTATTACAAACTCACTTTAAATTAAACTAAAATTTACCAATTATAATTCAAACACACACTAAAGCCTCCCTAACACCTAACGACGAGCCGCCCTTGAGTATAATAATAAATATATTAGCTTCAAATTGTTTTCTATAAAATTGTTGTGATATTGTTGCATGAAGAATAATAACATCCTACTGGACCATACTGGAGCTAAAGACTAGGCCCAACACCCTATGAACCACCCCATCGAAACATGTCTTAAAGATTCACACCCAACTCCCTCTTCCACAATGACAGAGTCAGATGACACTGGTTGAGAGTATATATTATCTTTTTATTTGAATGATAATATAAAATTTTAAGATATAAAGAAATATTTACTACAATATTTTTTAAGTTTTTAATTATTTATTACTGTAATTAAGAGAAATTATGGTGTTCATATTAAAAAATTACTTTTTTTTTCATACCTGCACACCTATAAAAAAATTACAATTAGTATCATATTGATTTATCAATTCATTTAAACAATTATAATTATAACACTTGAAATTTTTAATAAAACTCACAAGTTTTAATTCTAAATATCAATTAACCTAAACTCTAAAAGTAAAAACTATGAGCACCAAATGTATACAAAGAAATTAATGAATAAGAATGAAAAAATTAATGAATAGAAGGAAGGCTTCCATCAATTATAAAAAAGAGAACATAGAGCATAATATTGTTTCTATAAAAAATACTAAAATTTCTTAGTTTTTGTAATACTTATATTTTTATTTTTGAATTTCAAGAGGAACATGTCTCTTCTTGTACTCTTTAAATTAAATCCAACCCAAACTATAGGTCTAGTCTAAAAGTACAAGAGTTACACGACCTAACCAAACTGAGATCCGGCCCTCCATTACCTGACTTGTATAAGAAATATCTTCCAACAAAATTAAAATGTGGCTTGGTGCCATTGGAGAATATCGTAACCAAATCTTCTACAACAGTTTTAATATTTGTCAAACTTTTATACGTTTAATTTTTTTTAATTTACTCACAAATTTATTTTATATTTAACAAAAATGTTACAATTATATACAAATTAATTTGATATCTTTCACACATTAACATATGTTATAAATACAATATTTCCCTTCTACAATCATACCAATGATCACATAGTGTACAATACGCATCCCTTGTCAGTATTACTATAAATAGGTAGTGTTTACATCATAAAGAGATTCTTTTTTTTCTCTCTCTATCTCTGTGATATTTCCACCATCTTGATACTTGAGTGTAGGAGTACCTTGCGGGTAACTACCGCATTGACCAAGGCTGGAGGTGACCCAAAGCATCCAAGCCCCCACAAGTACCACCCGGCACCCGCTGAGGGAGAGCAAGTAACACCTACTAATGCTTATTTTCATCAAACAATTCAATTTATTCGTTTCTTACATCACTTTTTTTTAGGCTTTTTAATAAAAGTGGCATGGTGGTGCGCAGAGAAACTGTTTTTGCAAAGATAACAAATTTACCATTATGTCAAGACTCACCCTCTTCTTGGGCTTTTCAAGATCAAATAATGATAAGCCTATATATAACTCCAATAAATGTAAAATACTAGCCATGTTTGTTTAATTTAATGATTCTTGTTCATCTATATTTATCATTGTTTCCCAAAGCATTCCAGTAATCACCAATGTATGTTTCCTTGCATGTTCCACCATTTCACCCATTCCATTATGTGTTATTTATGTACAGAAGTCTTAATTCTAAAACCTAAGCTAGTGTGCTCCCAAGCATTGTCAGGAAATCATTTGAGACCATGGCATTCTTATTGGCATGAACACTACGGTGAGTCGTGCATGATCAGAAAGGGAGTAGTCTTCAGGCCATCTACCTTTTTCCACCTCTGGAGGGAACAAAACTGCATTTTTTACACCAAAACCAATTGTTTGCTCCCCACAATCATTTGGCCCATCATCTTGCTGCTCATGATTGTTGTCATCTCTCTGATCTGACCCTGTTGGATTCCAGATTTGCTGCTGCAACCCCACAATATTTATTCATGACCATGATTTAGCCAACAAAGTGTTAGATGAAGAACCAAATGGTCTAATCAGTCTAAGTAGGATTACTGGAAAAGTGCATTTCATTGATGATTTACAATTGGTACAAAAGACTCCTTTTATTGGAGTATAGGAGATAGCAAACTACAATTAAGGAGAGAAAATAGGAAACTACCAAAAACATACTAATCTAAAAAGGTAACTTTGCTAACTATAGGAAACTAAATATTTACAGTATTTACAACATTAATCCACAGTATTAAACATGGTTTAATACCTTTTAATGCACTGTCGACAACAATAATACTCAACACTCCCCCTCAAGCTAGTGAATGGATATCTATCATTCTCAACTTACTATTAAGATCCTGAAACTGCTTTGTGGGTAGTCTCTTAGTTAATACATGTGCCAACTGATATCCCGAAAGAACAAATGCTGTGATTATCAGTCCACTATCCAATTTCTTCTTGAAAAAGTGTCAGTCTATCTCAATGTGTTTTGTCTTGTCATGTTGAATCAGATTATGCGCAATGTTAATAATTGATTTGTTGTCACAAAACAGTTTCATAGGAGTTTCGTACTTTATTCTCAGGTCATCTAATATGATCTTTATCCATAACAACACATAAACTTCTTGTACCATAGCTCAAAACTAAGCCTCTGCACTTGACAGAGCAACCACATTCTGTTTCTTACTCCTCCATATTACTAGATTTCCACCCAAGAACATAAAATAACCTGATGTTGACCTCCTGTCAATAACTGAATCTGCATAGTCAGCATCTATGCACACTTTCATGGATAAATTTCTACCCTTTCTAAATAGTAATCCTTTTTCAGGTGTGGTTTTAAGATACTGTAGACTTCGATCCATGGCCTGCATGTGTCTTACCCTCAGGTCATGCATGAACTAGCTAACAATATTGACAGCATATGCTAGATCTAATCTGATATGTGTTAGGTATATCAATTTCTCTACTAACCTCTGATATTGAGCTCTATCAACCTTGGGACTCTCTTCATCATTTCCTATTATGTGATTTTGCTCAATGGGTACACCAGTAGCCTTACACCCGAGCTTTCTAATCTCTTTGAGAAGATTTAGGACATATTTTCTTTGAGAAATGAAGATACCTTGGTTGGCGTAAGCAACTTCAATCCCAAGGAAGTACTTTAGCCTTCCAAGATCTTTCATTTCAAACTTAGTTGCTAATTTCTCCTTTAGAAGTTGCTTCTCGACCAAGTCATCACCTGATATAATGATATCATCAACATACACAAGTAGAACAGTGAGTTTGCCTTCTTGTGAGTGTTTAAAAAAGAGAGTATGATCACTTTGACTTTGTCTGTATCCTAGGAATACCATTGTCTTTGTGAATCTTCCAAACCAAGCATGGGGAGACTGCTTTAACCTGTACAAAGCCTTTTTTAACCTGCATACCTTGTTCCTTCCACTAGTGGAATTGTATTTGAGGAGAATCTCCATATAAATTTCCTCCTCTAAGTTTCTATGGAGAAAAGCATTTTTAACATCGAATTGATGTAATTCCCACCCAACAAGGGAGAGTAATATTCTCACAATGTTCATTTTTGCTACTGGAGCAAATGTCTCCTCATAATCAATTCCATAAGTCTGAGTGTTTTCTTTTGCAACTAACCTCGCTTTATACCAATCTAGTGTACCATCAGACCGATATTTCAAAGTATATATCCATCTGCACCCTATTAACCTTTTGTCTTCTAGTTTCTCAACAATATCCCATGTTCCATTCTTTTCCAATGCACTCATCTCCTCATTCATGGCTTGAACTTAGTTCTTTTTCTTCAATGCTTCTTGTATTGATGTTGGGATTCTAATAGAATCAATGGTTGAAATGAAACTCTGGTGTTGCAAAGATAGAATTTTAGAAGAGACAAATTGAGAAATAGGGTACCTAGTACAAGATCTTTTCCCTTTCCTCAATGCAATTGGTAAGTCATTTGGGTTAGGTTCACAATTATTCAAAGGAATGTTATCAGTTTCAGAAACATGAGAACTAGTATATTTAGTACTTACTGTAGGTTCGAACGGCTAAAGTTGTTGTTGGGCCAGTTCGGGTTTTCCCCTCCTCTGATACACCAATATTGGTGTGTTGGCCTTGGCGTTGACCTTGACCTTAGTTGGTTCAGGTGGAGTACCAGAAGAATATGCTAATTCCTGTGTAGAGTCAGATAGTAAAGGAAATGAGGACTTAGGAAAGAAGGACTCAGCTTCCGGAATGTTCTCCCCCTGAAGTTGAGGAGAGTAAAGAATGACTAATCTTTATGAAAAGTGACATCCATGGAAACGAAAAAACGACGACTCAAAGGGTGAAAGCATTTGTAACCCTTCTTGTCAGGAGCATAACCCGAGAAAACACATTTGACAGCATGAGGATCAAGTTTACTGCAATGCTAGTGATGTACATGAACAAATGCCACACAACCAAAGACACTAAACTGTAGACTCAGCATAATAGGAATTAAAGGAAAGTAAGATGCATGAGTTGGATAGGACTTACAATACCAAGAACACAAGATGGTACCTGATTGATCAAATAAGCAGTAGTTAAAATAGCTTCCTCTCAGTATGAGCTAGGAACAGACATTTGGAATAGTAAAGCTCTAGTGATTTTAAGTAAATGATGATTTTTCCTTTCTGCAATACCATTTTGTTAAGGAGTATCAACATATATGAGTTGAAGAACAATACCATGCTCTTTAAAAAAATTAGAGAGATTTTGGTTGACATACTCCTTACCATTATTAGAACGCAAACGTTTAATGAAATTTTCAAATTGTGTCTAACCATACGATAAAACTGAACAAACAATTGGGACACTTCTGGTTTGTCTTTCATTAGGAAAAGTCAAGTTAGTGTAGTATAATCGTCAATGAAGGAAACAAACCATTTTTGTGCCAGAAATATTAGAAATAGATGTAGGACCCCAAACATCAGAATGAATAAGGGCAAAAGGCTCAACACTTTTATTATGACTAAGAGATAAAGTTACACGATGGTGTTTAGCAAACTTACAAACATCACAGTGAAAAAACTCAACAGACTCTTTCAAAAATAAAGATGGAAACATAGACTTAAGCAAAGTAAAAGGAGGATGTCCAAGACGCTTATGCTGTAGTCAAATTTGAGAAGTAAGAGACTCAAAATTGAACTGATGACAGGAAAGTAGCAACTTCTAACCAAGACCACCTTCAGCTCGTATATTGAGGAGATAGTACAACCTTCCCGATTCCTTAGCAACTCCAATAGTCCTCCCCGTGACAAGATGCTGAAAGACACAATGAGAATGGAAAAAGGTTACTGCATAATTTTTGTCTTATCAACCCTCTTCTAGTAAACAAGACTGGGAGATCATTGGGATTCAAAGGTGTGGGCTGCGGGATGGCTTTGGAAGTCTCGTTGTCTGACATGGTCGTAGTTTGAACAGGAGCGAAAGATGCTAGCCAATAGAATGGGACCACTGAGGAGGTGAACGGGGCCCTGGATGGTGGCACGTGGCTTACGTGCGTTGGCATGTGGACGTGCACGTGCAGGTGCGTGAGTGGTTTTCTGACTGTGAGGCTCTAAGAGATGGCCAATCAAAGGTCTGGGAGACGACGGGTGTCCTTGCTCCGACGGTTTGGGTGCGAGAAATGAACTGGGTTGTGTCACAGTCACAAGCGTGAGATGAAGGCACTGAACCCAGCGATGAAGGCTGGTTTGATCAGCAATGAAGGCTTAATACTCAACTATAGGAAACAGGAAACACACTGGTTTGATCAGCAGCAAACGTGCGATGAAGGGTGGTTTGATCAGCAATGAGGGCTTATGGCAGCGGCGGAAACAACAGAGGTTCCTAGATCGGCAGCTCTCTGATACCAACTGGAAAAGTGTATTTCATTGATGATTTATAATTGGTACAAAAGACTCCTTTTATAGAAGGAGTATAGGAAACAGCAAACTACAATTAAGGGGAGAAAATAAGAAACTACCAAAAACATGCTAATATAAAAAAGGTAACCTTGCTAACTATAGGAAACTAAATATTTACAGTGTTTACAGCATTAATCCACAGCGGTTTAATACCTTTTAATGCACTGTCGACAACAATAATACTCAACAGGATTATATACTGAGACAATGCTATTGCAGGACATATTACTAAATCACTTAATGTTTAACAGCATATAACTGTTCCATAATATGCACAAGAATATGCTATGACCAAAAAACAAGAGGGGGGGGACCAAAATACACAAACTTCACTAAATGACTGTGTTTTATTATGCCCGTACAGGTTATACTGTTTATGAACCCTGACATGTTGGATCATTCACATATCATTACCAATGACACATGCCAGCAATGGTTCATTTGAATTACACATATTATAGAACTCCACAGTTCACATGTTTTGTCTAAGGGGATGGCAACAATAATACTCATTATTAGATATAGATAATGCCATAAAAGATTGATGCCATACAATGCATTACTATATGCTCTATGGAGAAAAGCATTCAGATTTCAGGGTTAGCACTCTTAACTTATCCCTAACCTCTAGTCATTGGTTGCCCAAGTCTAAATACAATTCTTCTACTGAAAAATAGTCAAGACTTCAATGATATTTACTTAACAGCTAATTTCAAGTGAACTACTTTACCAGAAATTCTTTATAGTCAAGAACACCATTTCCTACAATATCTGCTTGGACCCACAAGTCCTTTGTCTCTTCAACACTTAGCCCATGGCAATGACCAACTAAATTAAGCTGCATAGAATAAAAAAACCTTTATCAACATGAGGACTTCTCAGACAAGCACACACATTATCTGAAACTTTAGAGAGATCATCTTGTAGTTAATATTACACCATACCTGTCGAAGTGCTTCACAGAAACCATAATAGGTAATACAATCTTCATTATCAGCCTTTAGAAAGGCAAATGCATCACTCTCTGTCATGAAAGCTCTCCGCAATAGATACTGAAAATGGAGAAATTTATTGTCAGTGACAGAATTCTGATCCACAACAAAATTGGAATCCATAACCATGATTAACGGTATGGTGCTAGTTTTACAACAACAACAAAAGCCTTTTCCTACTTTGTGGAGTCAGCTATATGAACAAAAGACGTCATTGGGTTATGTCAAAAACCAAAATTTCGGAAAGGCCATTTGATCAAAGATCTTTTTTAATGGTATGGTGCTTGTTTTGACTTGATAAAATAACTACTTTGTTGTTTGTACCCAAAAATAAAATCCTACTTTTCTACGCTCTTTATGGTTGGTCCAAAGAAGCTTTATAGATATAAATGGAATGAAATGAAAATGTGAAGATACTGTTTCTTGATGGCTATGTATTGCTAGTAACACAACCACATTAGCAAAAGTGAATGTTGTGAATGAATAAGGATTATCTCAATCAAATATAATCTTAATCCTTGCCTCAATCCCTTCCCCTTTTCCTTCCCCCTTCCCTAGGTCTGCAGGGCTTTCTATGTAATCGAAAAATAGAAAAGAAAATCTTGGTTCCTAGACAAAAATTGTTTGTTATAACTAAGTTTCATTTCAATGTTCATTTAGGTGCTCCAATAGGCTTTCTGCTTAAATTATTGCCCTTTGCCACAGGAGAAGTACAGTAGTAATGTAAAGCAAAGAGAAGGATAATACACCAAAAGCAAGAGATATTATAAAAATCCATTCAAACAATGAATGAAGTAATTTCCTTTCTGACATAGCAAGTGCTATAGTAAGCTATACTGTTTCTCATAGTCATCTTCCACACGATTTTACTTTAAAACCTGGATCCTTATCCTACACTGGGAATGTTTTCCTTATTAACTTTAGTGTCCAGTTCTCCTTTTGCTCAAAGGAAAATAATGTTCAATCTACAGAACAGACCTGTGGTCAAAAGATATACATTTTTGAAGTTCTTGCAAAGATGGTTAAAGATATTACCTTGAACATGCCAAACACTGCTTCACTCCAACTTGCTTTTACTAGTTTTCGATATTTGTCAGGATTTAGAAGCCATATAAAATCAACAGCACATATATTTCCCCGATGATTGCGGTGGCTAACCCACTGTATTGACACAATGTTAAACAAATATAAGTGATGGGCATATTATCTAGATGAAAAATTCAGAAAGCAGTGCTAAGCATATGACCTTATCAGCATCTGCATCAGTGTAGTGATGTGCGGTATCATATGATGATACAAACCCCTGAGACCTCAAGAACTTGTAAACATGTCCACGTTTGCTTCCATTCCAGTCACTAGGAAATAAAAAATTACATATAAAACATTAATAGTGATTCAAGTGTTTTTAAAATAACAGAAATAAATGGAACTCTATTTGAACTTTACCCGCATAGCATGATTGGCAGAGGCTTAAGTTGGTACTCTTTCTGATAAGATTCCACATATTGAAGTATCTTGTAGACCTGCAGAAAAGCAAAATTTAATGTATGTCTAAGTGAGCTACCAAGCTTAATAATAGGTGGTGCTTAGATACCAAATTTAAGTGCTTACACCTGATGCAGTCGTACAAGGCATAGACTTGAATCATGAGGAAATAGTAGGTGAGTGTTGACAATAAGAATTTCCTGCCTAATGTCACTGTTTTGGCATTGTGAAAATGGAAAAGCTAACTCAACATGTAACAACTGAGCTACACGATCTCCACAATCATTGAAGTGCAACTCCTTATAATTAAGAACTGTAAAATATTCCTTTTGCACTGCTATTAGAAGGCCTGTAGACTCCAAAGGAAACACCATATGAGCATTTGTGCTTAAAAATTCAACAAGAGTTGTTAACAAAACTATGCATATGGAAAATAACAGTATGAGAGCCTGATTAGCATTTAGCTGTTCACAAGGAAATAAAAAACAGAACATGTTATTCCTCAATATAAACAAAATTTTAAAGATGGTTGTTCCCTTCCTCAACATTTTCTAAATCTGTCAGTCATGTAGTGTTTCCATGAACTAAATTCAATAATTCAGTCTATCGGATTGCAGATTGGAGACATAGTATATAATCTCATTTCAAGAAAATGGTATGCAGATTGGATTGGTACTTCAATGTTCCATGGAAGAAAGGGAACCCAGTTAAAAATTCTATAACTAACGCATGAATATAATTTCCAAGGACATTTTATTTTCATTATTTTCTTATTTTCTTTAATGGGTAGTTTCAAGGACCAATTCTCCTAAAAGCTGAGGAGCAAGGATGGAACTCTGACCACTTAGTCTTGGAACCTAAAAGCTTCAGTTGTTAGGTGAAACGTCATTAATGGTTTTATTGCATCTCTAACAAATAGTCATCCATAATAAAGATGATCAGTTTGAGATATTGACAAAACTTAGAATCCAAAAGGGTATTTTCCAATTGAGGGCTAATGTTGCATACCATCACCACGGTTGTTAGTCCGTCCAAGCTTGAAACTAATATAACCAGCATCACCAAGTCTCTTCTCGTACAAATTAACAAGCTCTTCATTTCCAACCCAAAATTCCTGCACAAATCCAACATATTAGCACCATCACTCATCAAAAACAGATTTCATCACCAAAAAAAGAGGGAAAAAAAAGGAAGAAAGTTTATATGGGAAGTTGGAAACCATAACAGTTGTGTATTCAATAAAACATGCTACCACTAGCCTTTAGCCCATTAAAGAACCATGCAGGTCACTCCTATCAATTTTATTGAAACTCAGCACAAACAAAAAGGTTATCTACATGCAAACCTGAAGACAAATAATGGAAGATTTCTCATACAACAGCCAATCCAATATCCTGTGATTCCTGGCCAACCAATATGATCTGTGGTCGCTTTCACGGCAACTCTGGTCCTGCTTTACACCCCACCAAAACATAAATCAGAAAGAAAAAGCATCCAAACTGAGACTACCCCATTTAAGTATCTGACCAATGCAAATATGGGAAACACATAATGCAAAAGAAGAAGAAGAAAAAGAACCTCAGGGTCGAGGCGCTTGTATATGGGAGCAAGAATGTTAAAAGTGGTGCAGGTAATGCATGATTGTTGTTGGTTTTCCTGTATTGAAGATGCAACTGCATAACTTCCAATGCTTGAAATTCTTCTCATCTTCTTGGACCTCCTTCTATCCTTTCTCATTTTACGTCCAAATCTACCAATGCTACTCTAATATAAATAATATATTTTTGCAGTTCCTCACAATCTCTCTCATACCGTACCAAGTAGTCTAGTATCAATTACCAACTTGAATGAGGGGACAACTAAAAACAAGAGCCACTTACAGAAAGTGTCCCCTTTTTTCTTTGTGTGTGTGTCTCGAAACCAATGATGTATTGAGTATTGACTGGATATATAGTAATGTAGGATACAAGGATGAAAACAGAGATATTATTAGGTACCATTAAGAGTGATATCACAATATCAATTAAAACAAAACACGCTTAAGAATCTTATTTTAAGTGGCATTAAAGGTTCTGTTATTGATTTATTTATCTCAAAATCAAATCCTAGTTAACTATACTTTGCATGCACTTTATCAACTTCTCCTCAAATAAGACTACTAATAAGAATATTTCAAAAAAACAAAAAACCAAAAAGTTCACTAATAAGAAAAAATTTTATATTCCAAATAATAAACTAATTTCAATTTTTATAAAAATGGAAACTTTATAATTCTAAACTATAATAATGATATTTATATAATTTAGAAATTTATTCAAAAATGAAAAATCTTTATTAAATCATTAAAATAAGAAATTTCTTCTATTTTAGTCTACAGGAAATATTAATAATTTTCTTCAATAAAATTTTAGCATTTAAAACAATTACACATTACAAATCAATTTTTTTTTTTTAATTTTATGAAGCGCGTTTGAAAATAGAGTTTAATTAGTATGCACTATTAATGTAAAGAAATTTTATATTGACATTTATTAATATTTTTACAAATCAACATTTATTACTATTTTTTCTTATTAATTAAATTAAAAGTAATGTGTCAAAATATTAATTGATGTTAGTATAAAACTTTTACATTGGCCATACATACTACTTTAATTTATGAAGACGTGTTTTGATTGAGTAAGTAACTAATGAGAATGTGAAATTTTGAAATAAATGTTACACGTTTAATAAAACAAAAGTATGGGAATATAAGAAATAATTGAACCCATCTTTATGCTATAGAGGTTTTTTTTTTTTTACAACTAGTGACAGAGATTTATAAAAATATTTTTTACAACATAATTTTAAGAAATTAACATAATTAAAATTTAAATTTATGACCATATGTTTATGTACACATCACATGCTCTTCTACCAAATATATATACATACCATGATTTCATTAATTAAAAAAATATTATCTACCAAAAAAAAAATTATCTACCAAAAAAGAAAGTAAATTTCAACTTACATTATTTTTAATTTAATCTATGTACAAATTTGATATTAGGGGATAAACTTTACACTCTATGCAAAAATTATTATTCACTAAGTAATTCATAAATACTTTATGGATATTTAGTGACCTAAAAGCTTAGTAAGAAAATTACATATGAGGTCTTAATTATGCCAATTATTCTTTAAACTTATTCAATAGTGATTTATCGTAATAGAAGTGGATTACAATTCTAAACGAATCTTATCTATAATATAATGAGTTTGAGTCATGAAATCATCACTTTGAAATGATTTTATCTAGCCACTACTTTCAATCTAAAATTAAGTGAAATTTTAGTCAAAGATCCAAAACTTTTTTTTCACTTAAACCTAATTTTTCCTTAATTATGATATATTATTGGAAGTTTAAAAAACTTATTCCTTACTTTATTTTTATTTTTTACTCATCTTTATTTCCTCACAAATATTTTTAGTATCACGTGATAATTTTATATTTAACGGTTTGCTTTTTGGATAATGTTTTTTGCACAAAGTTTGAAGTTTAATAAATTTCAAACCCTAAAATTTAATCTGTACTTGAAACAAAATTGAAATATGTAAGCTGTAATTTGTAGAAAAATTGCTAGTAATTTGATATGAGAAAATACAACAATATTATTCACTTTTCTTTTTCTTTCTTTTTTTTTTGTGATTTCTTAGGATATATTAATATTTTTCGATTACGGAAGAATACGATGAGGCATATTCATAAATGGTATCTTCAGAACTTATACCTTTATTTTCTTCTAAGATGATAATTTGCTTATCTGCTTAACTCTTCGTAGATTTTATTCACTTCGCTTTTTTTTTTTTTTTTTCTGTTTTCACTTTGCTCTTAAACACATATTTTATATTGTTTGACATTTGCAAACATCTTATGACGTACATTAGGAGATAAGTTTTTACACATTATTAAAATTGGTGCCGACTTTTCTTGATAAAAACGTACAATAATAGTACCAAAACTTGCAAATGTGATGTGACCAAAACATTAGTTTAAAATAATTTTATTTGAGTCAGATAAAATAGAATAAATGTTCAGATTGATCCTCTAAAGCTTTTATATGAAATATCAAATTATTATTTTTAAATATTTGAGACACTAATTTGATCTTTTAATATTTAACCTAAATGTCACTTTATTCTTTTAATATATCTTTAAACATCAAAGTCCCTAATTTGATGTTTATTTTACACTAAAAAATTAATTAAACTGATGTTAAAATTTTTTAAAGAAATAATTTAATCTCTTAAATATTTTAGAAGGCAAAAGTATTTATTCCAGAAAAAATATAATGACAAGTAGTGGGAAAAGAATCAAGTCAACGTTATCTTTTAGGAACAGGCAGTGATGGTGATAGTCTCGGTGGGAATCGGGCCACAGAATGTGTTATTATTATCTTTTGGCCGAAGGTTAGAAAAGTGAGAAAAAAAAAAAAAGAAACACCGAATCAGTGTCTGTTTTCTGAGGCCAACCAATGGATGCCATGATTATGGATTCGGCGGTGCCTTATTTTTCTATTAAAATGTAAAGTCCAACTGTATGAGTAATTAAGTCAGAAACAACCATGATTTTTTTAATTATTTTTTACATTATTTTTTATATTAGTGATTGAAAAATGATGTTCATATCTTTTTTTTTTTTTACACTTATTTTCACATTTATTTTAAATGAGTATAATTAAGTGAAAAAAATAATAAAATAAAAATGATATAATTAATAATATAAAAAATAAAAATAATATAATTAATAATATGATGAGTAATATAAAAAATGATATGAACAAAAAATAATATAAAAAATTTAGAGTTATTATTGATTACATTATTTTTTTATTATTCTCACTCATTTAATTACAACTATTTAAAAATGAGATTAAAAAATAATATTATATTAAAAATATATAAAAACATCATTCTTCCAGTTAAAAATGTTCAAAAGGTATGAATCTCTATACAAGGGCTTCAAATTCCAACTTACAGGGTCACAAGATACTAAAACTTCAAGTCAAGTTCTTATCTTCTTTTGTGCCAGGTCTTTTCTTCTTATATTCCTTTCCTACTATCTAGCATATTTGAGCCCTTTACGATATTAAAACTTCGTCGATGGGTCAGTTAATAGAGCATGTTTGGTTTTCAGTTGGAACCTCAAATACACGTTTAACATTTTTGAAGAATGTGCAAATTTGTTTAGCTTTATTTTAGTTATTACTATTTGAACTGAATTTGAGCTCTAACATTCATTTGCCCAAAAGCAAGAAATTTTTGCTTTTGGGTTATAATTTATCCGTTGGTAATTTTTATCACTTATATTTATTTTATCAAATTCACTTTTGATATAAAAATTTTTAAACATAAATCATGTTATTATAAACTTATTTTTAATTAAATTTAAGTTTATAAACATACTTTTAACTAAACTTAAGTTTACCAAGTTATAATCTAAACACACACTAAATCTATAGAAAGAGAATACATTTTTTATTTTGGTACATAGAAGGTGCAAACACTTTATATTAGATAAAGGGGAATATAATTTAGTGGAAGATCCTATTGTTTCACATCACCATCACACTTCAATCTTAAAAATTGAAACTAATATGAATTGAGTTACAAATTTGTTAACAAAAGAAAACATATTTGAATGCAAGTAAATTACAAGTTGTTCTTAATGATTTGACCCGATTTCATGTTGTTATATCATAATTTAAAAAGTGATATTTTACTTTTTAAAGTTTTTTTAGTGACAAAGTGAAAAATCCCTTTATATAAAAGTATTTTCACAAAAAAAAAGTTAATTTTCAGCGTACATTTTTGACTAATTTGAAGCCATTAGTAAAAGACAAAAAAAAAAAAATCCTGGATTTATGGTTTCTTGGCGGCCCAATATTCCTGAAACATCTTTTAACAATATAGTAGAATGCTAATACATCTAAAATTAGAGCAAAAATTTTTTCTTTAAACTTGTCTATACCAAACAAAAATTTGGATCCCACGTCCTATGCTTTGTCATAAACGAGCTTGGAGCAAAATTTGCTCCCAAAATTTGACGTGCAATAACCGGTCAATTTTCATAGACTTTTTTTAAAATATTTTTTTGTTATAGTAGAGAGAAAAATAAGTGGTGATTAAAAAAATAAATAAATGGTGATTTCCAGAGGTGGAGGGAGGGAGGGGGGACATAGGTATGCCATGGTCTTTTCTAACTTTATCATTCTCTTTGTATACTCTTTCATATATTTAGTTTATGACTCTTATAAAATGAGTTAAGTTTACACTTAACTTTTTTAGTTATTTGAAATTTTTGTGCAAATGATATAATTTTTGTAATTTTACAAGATTTATCTATACAAATTAAAAAGTAAAAAATTTAAAGAAAGTAAAAAGAAAAAAAAAAAAATTTCTCTATGTTATATATGTTTAGTCTGGCCTCCCTTATACTAAATTTCCTGCTCCGCTCTTGGTGATTTCTATATAAGTAATAGTAATTAATAACTTAAATCACTATTTATCACTAATTATAAGTCACCAAATTATGAATTAATACATATGAAAATTATTAAGTGGTGACTAAAAGGAAAATAAATAGTGATTCCTATATAAGTAGTGATGCTTAATAACTTGAACTTAATCACCACATAATAAACTTAAATCACTATTGACACCAATCATGAGTCACTAAATCATGAATTAATACACATAAAAGTTATTAAGTGATGACTAAGAAAAAAAATGGAAATTTCTGTATAAGTAGTAGTGTTAAATGTCGTAAGCTTGTATCATTACATAATAAATTTAAATCACCATTTTTCACAACTCATATGTCACTAAATTATAAATAAAATTAATTCATGTGATAACTAAATAAGTGGTGAACATGAAAAAAATAAGTAATAATTTTTATGCAAGTTGTGGTAATTAATTATTTAAATTTAGTTGATATTTTTAAAGACTTACTTATTATGCAAGTATCAAATAATTATTTTAAATTGTTAATTTTAGATCAAAATCAACAACTCTAAATGCTTTCTCCAATGCTTCATAAAATTTTAGGAAAATAATGTCATTATATCATTTTTCTAATCACACTACTATTTATACCATTATTTAATGGTTGTAATTAAGTGAGAAAAAGTGATAAGAAAAAAGTGATATAATTTATGGTATGGAGAATAATGTAAAAAGTGATGTGAAAAAAAATGAGAAAATCATGATTAAAAATTTTATTAACACAATAAACTTTTCGCAGTACAAATGGAGGTTTGATCAAAGTAAAAAAATTTTGACTTCGCATCTAAGTGCATGGGAAAGTGTGCTATTATTTGCGTTAACAGAAAGCTAAAACTATTGAAAAAAGATCATTAAACACCTTTTTTAAGGGTGTATACACTATTAACACTCTTTTTAAAAATATCAGATTTAGTAAGAAAAAATTATTAAAAAAAATATGATAAATGATATTAAAAGAAATATAAAAAAATATACATGTATTATTAATGATAAGAATATCACAACTGAAAACTAATATGGATTTAGTTGGGAGAAAGCAATGGGAGTAACGTGAAGAGCCTCCAAAAATTCAAGAAGAGAATATTTGGTGAAGAAACCCATGATCCAAATATTTGTTTGGATATCTAATTTTAGCCTACATATATTCCTAGAGGAATAAATTTGTTAGAGTATTTTATAAAAATAAAATTTTATAAAATAAAATAAATACGTTCTATAGTTTAACAGCCAAGTAAGATAAATGATCATATAAGAGACACTTAAGCATATCATTGTTTCTTTTATGTGACTAATAATTATATGAATTATGGACTGTTCCCTTTTATCATGGACTTATAACATAAGTCTAACAAAGAGACATCAAAACTCACTTCACTTGGGCCAAATCTCTAAAACATATTTAGTTAAAGAATGTGGCCTTGTGACATGTTTTTATTAGAACATTTTATAACTATCTCATGATTACCTGTTGAGTAGTGAGTGGTGAGTTCACGTCTTCCTCGCCTTCTTGACTCCTATAAATAGCTATCGTCACCTTGAGGAAATGACTTTTGGCTGAAATCAGATAGAATCCATCATAGTACCTCCATAGACTCTACCTAGAGCAAGGATAGAACAATGAGGAATTTGTTAAAATGAAATTCCCTCCTTCTCTCAGCACACTATTATGTAAAGCAAGTACGGTGGTAGCTTGATAGTAGCTGTTAAATTTAGGGGTGTGCAAAAAATCCAAAAGAACCAAACCAAACTTTAAATTGAACCAAACCACTCCATAAATAACCATATTTTTCTGAACCAATTTTTATAACCCGAACCATTTTCTTTTTAATATTGGTTTGGTTAATAATTTTTTATCCCGTTCGGTTAAGTGGTTCACCATTAAAAACCAAACCTTTTCTACTCTTTAGAAATCATTCTAAAACCAATCCTCATTCACGTTTCTGAAAATTCTGATATGAGTTTTATGAACCCTAATCCCCAAATCAATAATCCTAACCCCAAATCGAGCACCACGATTCGACGAGGTCGCTACTCACTACGTTGCTCGTCATCTGCAACGTCGATCTGCGTAACTATGTAACTACACTGCATAACTACATTTTCTTCTTTTCTGGGTCGATCTGCATCTTAATCTTTCTGCTTCTGCTTCGATCTGCATCTTAATCTTACTGCTTCGATCTGCGTAACTTGTTGTTGCTGCTTCGATCTACATATCTTGCTATAGATTTGTTTGTTTTAGATTTGTTTTAGATTATGGTATTTTGGTGATTGTTGGAGTTCTAATTTCTGGGTGAGGTGGTTTGCGAATGAAATCTTGTTTCTGATTTAATGGTGATGAAGGTTGTGTGGTATTTTTTATTTTGTTTGGGATTGTTTACTAATTTTCTCTAGTTTAAGTGTTTTCTCTGATTTCATTGAGTAATTAGAGCTTCAATAGTTCAGATATTAGGACTATTTTGTATAGAGCAATCTAAAAATAAATAAAACAACATCTTATCTTGCATGCTTGATCTAGTTTAAGTGTTATTTTGCATGTTTGATTCTAATAAATGAAGTATCTGGTTTCATATGTTGCCATTCAGTGTTTCTTGCTCATTTATCTAACTTTGCCTTCTGCTTGAAATCTCCAAGATCTAGGATTTTCAAAATTTATGGAAAGTTATGATGTTGGGATTGAACAAACCAAAGATGAAGAAACTGTGAGTATATTTATGACTTATATCATAAGAATGTGGAGATTTACATGTAGGATTTTTTGGTGAATTCACTAATGTCTTTCATTAGTTCTCTCTACCTTCAGTATTTAAATTTTCATTTTCTGTTGTGGTGAGAACCCTTGGTTTGATTAACTGTCCTGCCTATAAGTTATCCATAAAATTTCAAGTATAACCAAGAAATGACTTTTTAATTTTATTGTTACAACAATCATGCTAAAATCATGTATTGCTACTTCATTTTATTTGCTTTTCTTACTGTTAATAGCTGACACTTGAACAAAATGCTTCCTTACAGAGCTTAAAACACGTTGAATATTGCCCAGTTTTATCACCTCCAGTTCTGAATATAAAAATTACAATGCTGAAGTAGTGGAATGTGCTTGTGTGATTGGTGTGCCTGAGGTTAAGGTAATGACTAAATTAGTGCTTTTGTAAGTTATGTTTGCTTTGCTAGTTAATCTCAGAAATTTCTATCTCCACCTTCTCAAGCCTAGAAAGCTTTCCATTGCAAATTAATATTTATGCTTGTCCTTGTTCTATATAAGGTTGCTTATGAAGTTGGTTTTGGAAAAAGCTTATTTGGGAGGCTGCGCTCATTGGGTCATCCAAATCACTTTCTCAATATACAGTACAGGATGCATCCAGCAATCACTTTCCAAATTCACACTTCTATTTAAACCAAATTATTGATGCTCCAAATGTTGGGCGAAAGAACTATAGAAAGCAATATCTCCTGGGGCCAATGTTTGGCCGCTCAGGCCAACTTTCCGTGGACCTCGATTTCCACGTTGGATGGAAAAGTATGTTTTCATTATCATATTGGTAAATGTCTATGTGAAATTTTGTTTAGTGTTCTTTAGTTGATATATAATTTATTTCTATTTGTTATCATGTTTACTTTTAAAAAAAAATATTTTTTAAATTTATTTTATACTTGGCATTCTATAACGTTTGGGATGGATGCCTATCGTTAGAAGTTAGAACTTAATAATGTGTGATATTTAATCTTGTACGCTGTTCTTGACATTGTTTTCCTTGCCCTGTTTTTTGTTTTCATTTTTCTAGTGGTGTGTCCTCTTTCAACTAGTTCATTCATGAACTTTCTGTGGATTCTGATAATTCAAGCCTGGAATACTCATCTGGAGAAAAAGATAGTGATGGATATGAATCTCCTGAATCTCCCTTATCTCTCAGTTCTAGAGCCTCTAATGCTAGTTTTACCAATTATGGTAGGCATCAGATGGATTGGATCCAGTATATCTTACTTTGGATTTTGGTTGCAGTAAAGTTTTTGCTGGGGATTCCACTTTGTCTTTTCCAGTTAGCTTATTATGGGGTGTCAAAAGCACTGTCTATCTCTGAAAATCAGCATCCTTCATAATTACATTCACATCAGAGGATGCAAAGCCTCAAGGACCAAATTATCCACCGTACTACTGATAGGAGACATGGAGTCGTAGAGTTTGTACAATCTCTTGGATTACATTTTAATCTTTATGTTGCTCAGGTATGTTTTTACCTTTTTATTTTTACTATTTTTTGATTCAGTTCAGGTTTAACACATCTTCATGCAATTTAATAAACTAAATCTTGAGGCTGTCAACAGCCATATAATTGTTTAAGACTTCTGTTGTTTCTATTGTTATGTACATATACATTGTTTTAGAATTTTTCATCAATTGTTAGTAAAACTCTTGTTGACTGAACTGCAAGCTTCTAGCTATTTGTTGACTGAGATTAATTTCAATTCTCAGATCATAGCTGTTTGTTAGTAAACCTCTGCTATTTCTTGGTGCTTGTTAAAACACATCAAGGAAAAAAATTCAATTTTCCCCCCATTTTTTTCGTATACAAAAAAATACATGAATTGATGTAAAATGTGGTCCTTTTACATGCAGCAAAATCATTTTTAAACCAGTTTTATGAATTAGTTTCATAGAAAAACTAATTTTTTAAACTGGTTTCATGAAAAACCAGTTCTAAACTGGTTTTTGAACTGGTTCAGAAACCCAAACCGGGTAAACCGGTTCAGAACCGATTTTAAACTAGTTCAGAACTAGTTTGGAACTGGTTCAAAACTGGTTCTAAATCCAAACTGTTTCTGAACCAGTTTTAAACCCGAACCGGTTCTAAACCGGTTCTGAACCGGTTTATCGAACCAAAATCGGTTCGACCCCATAAGAACCGGTTCGGTTTGAAAACCGAACCGCATTACCAGTTCAGTTCGGTTTGGTTCAGTTTTTTATGCCGAAGCGAACCATGCCCACCCCTAGTTAAATTCTTGCTTTATAGTGCAGCAAGTCCTTTTTCTGACTATAAATCCTTGTACTGCTTTTGGTTGCTTCGATTTAGATGTTATCTATGTTTTCTGCTGGACATCATTAATTACTGCTCTACCATTGCTACTTTGATTCAGTTTTTGCTGTTTGGTTCATTATCAATTGTTGTTTTGCTGGTTTTTTGTGTTGTTGCTCTGGTGTTCAGTTGGCAACAATGGTTCAAACAAGGAAAAATGAGCCAAATAACGAAGGAGAAAAAGACACAGTTCATGATGATCCAATTATCCGAGAAATGCAATGTCTGTTAGAAGAATAGTGTCAGGAGATCGCCAAGCTCAGAGATGAATGTGCTCGCAATGAGTCGACTCATCAAGAGCTCAGTGACGTGGAAGAAGAGGATACTCAACAGAGTGATCAACGAACAAATATGGAGCGGCCTCAAAATTCGCGATCGGTTCAAAGGAGCATTAGGAGTGGAGCGGTCAAGAATTTAGGCTCTTCCCCACATTCCTTTAGAATGTGTTTGGAATGTAAAAAAATAAGAAATGATTTGATTTGTAAGTCAAATTTAATTAAATTTTATGTTTGAAATGTTAAAAAATAAGAAATAATTTGATTTTTAAAATTCTATGAATTTTACTCTTTTTATTTTAGAAATTTCATCAAATTTGATAGGATTTGGTATGATTTGATTTGATTTGAAATAAATAGATTATTTTACTCTTAGTAACTACCTCTAACCATATTTAATAAGGGTTAAAATGTAAAATAATAAAACTAAATTAAATCAATTCTCATTTTAATGAATTCTAAACACAAAATTTAATTTCTAAATCAATTCAATACTTTTTTTTTAATTCTAAACATAAAATTTGATTTCTAAATTAAATAAAATCAATTCAAATCAAATCAAATCAAATCATTTCTTATTTTTATTCATTTCAAATACGACCTTACAAATCTTATCATGTCAGTACCAATGAAAACAATAGAGGAAGAAGGGGCCATCAAGTCAGAAGGATAGCACCAATGAACCAATATATGAGACCTGAACTAATGAACCAAGCATTATTTCCAAAAAGTGTAAGGAGGCCACATTATGATGAATACACTCCCCATAATACCGAGCGTGACGTGATTTTGAAAGAAGAATCTAGTACTGGTCTAATTCAATATCCAATGCCACCAGTAGAAATACATCCAGAAGCAGATCAGACGAAAAGATGTGAATTTCATTGAACTTATGGGCATACTATCTGAGATTGTTTAGTTCTACGAGACGAGATTGAAGAGTTAATAAGAGCAGGACATCTTGGAAAGTACGTGTTCAAAAAAGAAGGGACAAAGATCAAGGAAGAAATGCTAATTTTGAAGAAGGAGGAGTTTCAAACTCAAAAGGAAATTAGGTGAAGGATAATAAAAGAAAAGTAGAGGAGCAACAGATTTTCCCAAACCAAATTCGAGGTATAATTAATACCAATGGGTCTTTTCTTCTTATATTCCTTTCCTACTATCTAGCATATTTGAGCCCTTTACGATATTAAAACTTCGTTGATGGGCCAGTTAATAAGTCTATAGAAAGAGAATACATTTTTTATTTTGGTACGTAGAAGGTGCAAACACTTTATATTAGATAAAGGGGAATGTAATTTAGTGGAAGATCCTATTGTTCACATCACCATCACACTTCAATCTTAAAAATTGAATCTAATATGAATTGAGTTACAAATTCGGTAGCAAAAGAAAACATATTTTAATGCAAGTAAATTACAAGTTGTTCTTAATGATTTGATCCGATTTCATGTTATTTGATGAACCGTCAATATGTTCTATTTTTACGATTCAATTACTTAGTTTTTCATATTCTTTTTATTTATTTTAATGAATTTTATTTGTTAGTTTTGTTATATTTTAGTTTTGTTTAATTATGTTTTTATTAAGTGTTTTGTGTATTTTTGTCAAGTAATTGTACAAAAAGAAAAAATTTCTGAAGATAAATATGTGAAGGATTCTTATCTTATTCTTAGATATTAATTAGAATTCTAATTGGATACAAAATTTTAGAATGGAGATTGGATAATGATTCTCAAAGAGATTTGATTTGGAGTAAAATTCGGATTCCCACACTATCCTGACCATTCCTCATTAATTAAGCCATATCTTGAGTTACAGAGATCAGATTGACGCGTCGTTTGTGGTGTTGGAAAGCTAACAAAAAATCCTACAACTTCTCTGTTGAAATAAAGGGCAAAATCGGTCATCTAAAGGGTGAGAAAATTCATGCAAGTGAGATACGAAAATCTGTCAGCTTTTCTATAAAAGGGGGAAAACGAGTTTAGCAAGGAACTTTCTTGATTGAGCAGATTGTACAGAAAATCCCTAATCCTGAGAGAGTTGTTTTGCGACGGCAGACCTTGGAGGACGATTTCAAAGGAGGATTCTTGAAGGCTTGAAGATCTTAACCTCCATTAAAGGGGTTTTGATTTCTCTTTCTTTTTAGTTTCTCTTTTCCTTTGGGTTTTCTTTCCATGAGTTTGTATTTTGATATGAGTTTGTTTTTATTGAACATGAGTAACTAAACTCATAGCTAGGGCTATGGGGGATCTTGTTTTCCTTATTATTTGGGTTTGATTTCTAATTTGATTATGGTAATTTCTTTTTGGGTTTATCATATTGTTTGTATTCTTGTCAGAATTTGATCACTTTTGGCATGTGTTAATTCATTGTTTGACTGGTGACTATCCGCATTCAATGAGTGAATCTATATGATAAGCCTAGGATTAGATTGGTGAATGACCAAACATCGATTTATCCTACCAATGGAATTGACGGTATGTTAGTTCATCTCTTGAATTGAAACTTGATGCATTCTTGATTAATTCAACTAAATGACCAAATAGGTGAATTAAATTAGGAATAGAATATTGTTTCATTCATGACTATTGGGATTCAATAGTAAATAAGAGAATATTGGTAAAAGAATTACCTTAATCATAATTGAAAGAAAATCTGAATAATTAGATTCAAGTGAACCTTACACCCTAGTCTCTTTTTTATTGATTACATTTTCTTTATTTAATTGTTCATTGTTTTTCTTTAATTGTTTATTTTGATTTTAATTTGAATTTCTTCATACACTTTCGATTGTCTGAATAACAAAGAATTTAGCGAATCTAGTAATTACTAATTATTTCTCGTGGGATCGATAACTGGGACTCAAGTCTTATATTACTTGGCGATAGAGTCACTTGCTCTTAGTGTATTTTACGCGTACTATTATTATATTATAATTTTAAAAGTGATATTTTACTTTTTAAAGATTTTTTTAGTAACAAAAGTGAAAAATCCCTTTATATAAAAGTATAAATTCAATAAACAAAGTTAATTTTCAGCGAACATTTTTTTACTAATTTGAAGCCATTAGTAAAAGAAAAAAAAATCAGGGTTTAATGTTTCTGACGGCCTAATATGCCCGAAACATATTTTAACAATATAGTAGAATGCTAAAATCTAGTGGTTGTTAATTTTTTTTATATTAAATCTTTTGGTTGTTTGATCCATCTAAAATTAGAGCCAACTTTTTTTCTCTAAACTTGTCTAAACCAAACAAAAATTTGGATCCCACGTCCTATGCTTTGTTTGTTTTAGATTTTAGAGCAATACAAAGGAGCCGTTTATATGGTACTCATAACCGGGCTTGGAGCAAAATTTGTTCCCAAAATTTTACCTGCAATAGCCGGTCAATTTTCATTGACTTTTTTTTTTAAACATTTTTCTGTTATGATAGAGGGGAAAATAAGTGTTTATCAAGAGAGAAAATAAATAATAATTTTTATATAAATAAATGTGATTAATAACTTAAACTTAAATAACTGCATAATAAACTTAAATCACTATTTGTCATTAATCATAAATCACCAGATCATGAATTAATACACATAAAAGTTACTAAGTAGTTATTAAGAAAAAAATGAATAGTGATTATTATGTAAATAATGATGATTAATAACTTAAACTTAAATTACCATATAATAAACTTAAATTACTATTTAGTACCATTCATAAGTCATTAGATGATGAATTACTAGATCATAAATTAATACACATAAAAGTTATTAAGTCATGACTAAAGGAAAAATAAATGGTGATTTCTATGTATGAAATCGCTCGAACCAATTTTTATTATAAACTCTAACAATAGCTTATGGTATGGTATGATACTTAAAATGGCATAACATTTTCTCTCTCTAAACTTTCTTTTTTCTTAAAAAAATTATACACATAAAAATTATTAAGTAATGACTAAAAGAAAAATAAATAATGATTTCTATGTATAAACTCTCTCTAAACTTTCTTTTTTTCTGAAAAATTCTAAATCAGGATGAAATTATTATGATTAATTAGAAGTATGGATAAAATATTGATAAAAGAGACAATAAGAAGAGTTTTAATTTATTTTAAAAAATAATTTAAAGTTTTAAAAATTAAATTTATCAGTGTGAATGGATGATTAAAAATGATAACAGCTTTATCAATGCATGTTGGTCCGAGTGAAAAATGTTTGAATCCTTTAAAAATGTAGTCTTAGGTTTGATCTTGAGATTCATATATATGAAAATAACACTGTTGAAAAAAGTTTTTGCTGAAGCACTTAACTGTAGTTTGAAATATTAATCTCTCACTTATTAAGCAATGATACTCTAATAAACAAAAAAAATGACAACAACTCTAACCCCGAAGCTTCTATTAATTCAATCTCTCTCATTTTCTTTCATTCTCACCCTTTCAATATTACTTTTGTCACTCTTATCATATGCCCCTATATTCTTATAGCATTGTGCACGATAATGCTGCTTTTGTTATTTAACCACCATTATTTAACAAAAAAAAAAATGCCAGAAAGTTTTATTTTTAAACATTTTTTAAACTTTTAAAAGAAACTTCATTTAAAAAAAATAGGATTATTACATTACTAGGAAAAAGAAGGTATTTATAAATATATGGGTCATATTTTCTTACTTTTAAGAAATTTTGCTACTCCTAACAAAAAATATATTAAATAATAATACAAATAATATTTGTTTATTATAGAATTATTTGAAAATAAGAATACATGCTGGGGTATGATAAAATTCTCCTACACAATGTTTAAAAAATTGGATTGAACCGGTTAGATTATGAACCAATTATGTCTTCGATTTGAGCATTTTCTAGTTTAATCATAAATTTGATCGAATGAACTAATTGAAACATGACTTGGGAGTCTCACCAGTTCAATCTCTAATTTGATTTTTGAAACATTGTTCCTACCTGTATAAATAGTTTTAAGGGGATAAAATTTGATGCCAAGCAACGCATTGCTTTCAGTTTAGGCTTGATAATTAACAGATAGGGATAAATTTTTGCTCAATTTGATTTGACACATTCTTAGGGACTAAAAATCAAATCTGCCTTGCAAGAAAAATAGTAAAACCCGCATTCTATTTTCCCTTGCCCAATATTTAAACTAGTAATGATAATTTTTTTTTTCTTACAAGAAAATTTAGGGTTTATGGTAGTTGTTCGATTCCAAGATCAAGGTAGGTCTCCAAGCTTAATGATCCAAATAACCCACCAACAATTGATCTGACAAGATTCGAACCTAGCTAACTTAGTATCAGTTGTGCCAAGTATTGTTGATTAACTAATAACAACAAATTAATATAATTAAGTTTATTTTTAATAAAATTAAACATAATATTTATTCAAATGAGTAGTGCAAGACTGCGTGAATTAAGTATAAACCTGCAGCCGATCCCACCCTGTAAACCCGTCCATGCAAAATGGGGCGAAATTAGTAGCCTTGAATCGGAGTGTGATTATCAAAGCCTATTCGACTATTTTAGTTTCAGCTATCAGTTTCAGTTTCTTCCCATGCTCGACTTGATGTAATGTCATGGTTCAATATCATGTCACGATCCACAACAAGGCTTACTTACTAGTTAAACCAAAATTTGTGAGGCTTTCTTTGCTACGAAGGAGAACAATGGAGATTGGAAAGGAAGGAATATAATAGAAAAGTAAAGACAGGAAAGGAAAAGAGAAGTGAGGGAGTTATCACTTCCCTTGTTTGATAACACCCAATGGAAAGGAAGGAATATTGTTTGGTTTAATCAAAGAAAAAAATTAAAATGCATATTAATAATATTGGGATGGATAAAAACATATGGGAGTCACTCATGCTTTGTTTAGTATGCAGTTTTGGAAGGGAAGAGAAAGGAAAGCACTCAAGGATTGAGGCTTTCCCTCCTTTGGTACCTCTTTCACATTAAATTCTAACCTATTCCAAAAGTATTATTCGAGATAGTTTTATAACTTGTTAATACTTAATTTAATAGTATTTTATTTTTTAATTTAACAACATATATGATTATAAATGACAAATGTTACATTTTTATTAGACTAATATAATGCTCTAAGAGTGTACAAGAATTTCTCCTCTTTGATAACAAAAAGGAAGGGAATTGAAGGGGGATGTTTTCCATGGACCCCACAGAAATCTCACTCATCGTTGCATAGGTGGATTTGGAGAGAATAAGTGAGTTTTGACTGGGTCTCAGATGTTTTAATCCACATTCCAATACTATTAACCATAGTTAATAAAATCGGACCGAACTAGTCAATCAGAACGGTTGAATCGGGAATCAGTCGATCAACCAATCTGGTCATACTACTTAAACCATTGTTTTGAAAATTGATTTCAAATCGCCAAACCTGATGTGAACTGACCAGACCATGCTGACCAACAGCGGTTTGAATCGGTTCACTCCAAGTATTTGTTGACATAAAATAGCAAAATAACAAGGGCGAAAATGAAACTTTGCTCCCAATACATAATAATGCAACTCATTTACCTCTATTCCAATAAGCAATTGTTATTATTAAGGCTAACTTTTTAATTAAATCTCATATTTTGTTTTGTATTTTAAATTTATAACATTTAAATATTTATATAATGTGAAAATATATTTTAATTATAATAATAAATTAATAATTTAGTTTTAATTAATGATAATGTAAAGAATTCTAATTTTTTACTTTAATTATACATTTATTTAATTAATACTTCATGTACTATAAGATTACTTATCAATATTTTTATATTAAAAGAATAATATTATAATTTTAAATTAATAAAAATGTACTTAAAATATTAAAGTCCTGTACCAATGTATATGGGTTCGAGTAGAGAAGGGACTCAGTCTCTTAAGCATATAATCATGGATTCAATCCCAAGATTCATGTGTATAGAGATAGTATTGTTAGGAGGAGTCCTCACTTAGCAGGCGCTAACCATGTTTCGATAAATTAATCTATCATTTATTGGATGAGAGAATACTTTCGAGAAATAAAAAATATATTAAAGTCCTATTTATAAAAATTAGTAATATTGATATAAATGAAAAATAGTATTGCAATATATATATATATATATATATATATATATATATATATATATATATATATATATATATATATATATCCCGGTTCAACCATGATTCAACCATTGAATCATGAATCAATTCTTTTATCGGTCTGATTTTCAGAACCTAACTATTAACATGCATTTATATTCTTTTTCTTAATGAAATCAAACAGAGAGAAAAAAGAGATGCTTCATTTTCATTGAGTGATACCAAACAAGGGAAGTAATAATTACCTCAATTCTCTTTTCATTTCTTTCTTATTGTATTCTTTCATTTCTTTTATCCTCCTCCGTACCAAACAAAGAGAGGAAAGAGATGCTTCATTTTCATTGAATGATACCAAACAATAGAAGTGATAATTACCTCACTTCTCATTTCCTTTCTTTCTTATTGTATTCTTTCATTTCCTTTATCCTTCTTTGTACCAAATAAAGTCTCAATTTTTTCCCCTTCACTTCCAATTCTCCCAAAAATAGAGGGATTAAAATTTGTGGGACTTATAAATTTTTTATTCATCCCTTTTCTTCTATCCTCACTACCATACCAAACAAAAAATAATTTCTAATCAATCGTGATTTTCTTTTCCTTTTCCTCCCATTTATCATGCCAAACAGACCAAGATCCAGCTCTAAAGCTTGCAATTCCACATTTTGATGTGACTTTTGTTTTTTACTTTTTGTACTTTTGAGTTTTTTGAGTCTTCCTCACCTGGACGCATTTAGGATACAACAAATATGGGATGAGGTTATTAACACTCTAAAATATTTATTTACACTCTTTATTAACTAATCAAATTTTTATTTTTTAAAAAATTATAAGTGATTAATAAGGAGTATAAAAAAATAATTAGAAGTGCTAATAATAACACTGTAAGTATAAATAGTTGTACAACAACCACTTTTTTCATTAATCACCGGTCTTCCATTTTTTTGTTGTTGTAGTTTTGGCTTTTTTTATTTGGTTGGGTGTATATATGTATTTGAAGAAATGTAAATATTATTAGTTGAAATCTGTAGAGTTTTTTACATGTATAGTTATTTATTAAAAAAGGAAGAATGATTTGGTTGAGTTTATGTGCAGATCTAAGTATATGTAAATATTACTGTAACGTCCTACTCTAATAATAATAATTTCTCTAATATGTTTACTAGACAGTTACATAAAACTATTATTAATATCAATTTGGTTTTAAAATTTTACATCAAGAATTAGTACTTAATATTTATACATGCTTCATATAAGACAAAACTCCCCCCAAAGAAAATACAAGCTCCTTCAGACTAGGGTTAAAAATTTGCTTGACGCAAGCATTAATCATGAATCTTAGAGTGTGCACTTTCTGAAATACCATACAAAATTATGTGAAATAAAACTTAGTAGGAATGAGCAAAAATAATAATAAGTTTGAACTAATGATATTTCAGTCGTCACATGTACAGAAAACATGTTACCACCCTTTTCCATCTTTCTTTCTAAAAATCCATAACTTAGGTCGAAATCGAAAAGTCAGTCAAAAATCAAAGATAAAATCAAGAACAAAAGTCGAAGAGCAGTAATCTAATTCAAAGGAGGTCGAAATCATAATCAAGATGAGTAATTTCAACAATAACTTTTCTTCTAAAAAATACAAAGATCGAAATGGAAGAGCAATGATCAAAAGATAGAAATCGAAATCAAATTTAAAAGAGAATAAAATATCCATAATTCTTTAATTTCTCTTCTTCAAAACATCTGTTGTAAGATCTCTTTGAAACAACTCTTGAAAAGTCTCTTTAAATAAACTCTTATAAAATCTCTTTAAAACATTTCTTATAAGATCTCTTGAAAAATCTCTTTGTAACATCTCTTGTAAAATCTCTTTAAAACATCTATGAAGTAATTTAAAAAAGTAGTTTTTTTCTCTTCATCCCAATGTTAAAGCTCTTCAACCAGATGTGCATGTTTTTCTTCATCAAGGCGTCCCCCAATGCTTTCATCATGACCACAATAATTTTTTTAATTGAGACGTCCTTCAATTTTCTCATCACGGTCACAATAATAATTTATAATTAAGGCGTCTCTCAATCCTCTTATCATGGCCATAATAATAATCTCTAATTGAGACGTCCCTCAATTCTCTCATCATGACCACAATAATAATTCTCTTACATATTGATTCATTAATACAATGGAACAACATTAATGAACTTTTAAAAAAATTGAATTTAACAAATCAAGAAGATTTTATTAAAATCTGATGAATTTTCTAATTAAAATACAAATTAGTAAAAGATAATTTTTTTTGGATAAAATCATTAAGAAATAGGAATCAAAGAGAAAGATAAGGAAATTTTAAGAATTCTAAATTTAATAGTAAAGATCAAAAATTGAAATAATGATAAAAAAATTGAATAACAGAGTTTGAAATCACAAAACAAAAATTGAAATAAAAAATAGAAATCAAAATTAAAGAATTAGGAATTGAATTCGAAATTAGAAATCAAAGTAGAGTTCGAAATCGAAATAAAGGAAACAAAAATATACTTAGAAGTCAAAATAGTATCAAATGTAATTTGAAATCGAAGACAATATTGAAATAGAAATCAAAATAGGAGAGAAACGAGAGTTCTTAAGAGTCAAAGCAGATCATCAAAATAGAAAGGTAAGGATCGAAATCAAAACAAGAGAAAAATGAGTACATAATAGATTATCAAACATAATTGAAAATCAAAGAAAATATCGAAATCAAACAGAAAAGAGAATCTCAAAATCAAGAAAGTAAAATCGAAATACTAAAGTAATTTCGATCAACTCTAAAGAAAATAAGATACCCTACATTAGTTTTGAATGTCAAAAATTCGATGGAATATACAAAGGTTGATCAACGATGAACCAGAGTTAAGATCAGTAGAAAGAAAGGGGAAAAGAATGTGTTTTCACCCTTCCTACTTTACTAAAAATCGTGTTTGAAAGTGTGGATGAGAGTGAATAGATCATTGTTGGGTAATGGTGAGCAAGGGAAATGAAAAGAAAACAAGATGAAATTCTCACTTTTCTCTCTCACTGGGCGTTTTCTGGTGGTGTGGAAAAGGAAACAAATGAGTTTATAAAGGGAAATGACTTCTTCAAGAAGCCATTAGATATTTTTTATAATGGCTTCTTCAAGAAACCTTGAGATATTTTTTTTCCAATGGCTTCTTCAAGAAGTCCTGAGATATGAGTTTATAAAGGAGAATGAGTTCTTCAAGAAGCCATTAGATATTTTTTATAATGACTTCTTCAAGAAGTATTGAGATATTTTTCCAATGGTTTCTTCAAGAAGCCTTGAGATATTTTTTTCTAATGATTTCTTTAAGAAATCTTGAGATATTTTTTTTTTCTAATGGCTTCTTCAAGAAGTCTTAAGATATTTTTTTCAATAACTTCTTCAAGAAGCCTTGAAATATTTTTTTTCTTCCTCTAGAATTATCTAAAGCACGTGCTTATCATCATTATTCTTACCTCATTAAATTGATTTTTTTTACCATTATAATTATAACTTTGACACTTGTTATCTCAAGTTACCATTGATTTTTCTTCTTTGTATTACTATTTTGAGGGTTGTTACAATTATCAATTTAAATATGTAAAGTTTCTTATATATATAATTATTTATAATAAAAAACTAATATAAGTTTTTTGTGTGTGAGCCATGTGTATAAATATTATCTATTAAAATCTATACAATTTTTAAATGTAAAATTACGTATAATAAAAAAAAAAAAAGATTTACCTATACTCAAAGTTATAGGTAATTGACCTCCACGGTTGATCTATTTTTTTCCAAACATCAACAATAATTTTTGGTTATTGTATCTATACAATAACTTGTTGCATTGAAAATGCAACCCATCCTCACCAGTTGGTCCTAATTGCCAACAGTCCCATTATTCGTCCAATTTTTATACTTTAATTTTTTTTAACTCATTCACAAATTTATTTTATATACTATAAAAATGTTACAGTTATATATAACTTAATTTCACATTTATCTCATACCAAAATATGGTGAATATACATTTACTATATTCTGGGTAGATAAAAAAATATTTCCGAATTGCCAATGGGGCGGTGCAAATGCGTTTTCCTTGTTGCAGCTGTCGTGCTTGCCTCACATATATCATTTATCTGATTTGTTAACAAGAAATATAACTCCTACATTTAAATCCTTACATATTTTCTTAAGTTTATATATATATATTTTAAAAGAGTAGGAAGTGAGGCTAGTTTAAAATTTTTTCTCAATAGTAATAAGTGTAAAGAAGAGATATATGTATTTAGATGTAGGTATAACACTCGGTACTTGGATTTTTTTTTTCCCTTTTTAAGCCGAGATATGCAAAACCAAAAGGAAAAACAAGGGAGGGATTATATTGCATTGAGTTATTGAATCCCGAGCAGTGTTAAATGCACATATAAAATGCATCGAATTCTCACTGCTTTTGAATTAATGGATGAAACTTTTTCATCCATCATTTCATTCACTTTTTTCATTCACATTTCATCCATCACAATATCACGTACCTGATTTCATTTCTGCTGAGAGATATATGCACAATCTCTATGTCTATGTGCACTATACATTTCCAATTAAATCCTCTTTCCATCATCCTCCAACCTTTACCCCAATACTGGCTCAGTTCTTTCATATTTATTTATTTTTAATTATATTTTTTAAATTATCTGTCATTTAAAAATATAAAAAAATATTAGTTAATTTTTCTAATATTATCCTCATACTTTATTATCTCAACCAAATCTAAGAATTATATATAATTCATAATTAATGAAGTTTTACAATTTCTTAAACTATCTCTCTCATACACATAATTCATAATTTTGGGAGAAATAAAATAATAGAGTAATAGAAAAGATAATTTAATTATATTAGATTATATTTTTTATATTTAAATTATTTAATAGTATCTTTAATCCTTATAAAAAAATTTAAAAGACATATATATAAAAGGACGGATGGAATATTAAGTAAGTTTCACACTTGGCCACTTTCAACTCCGAAGGTCCAAGCTTTTGTCTACTGTACGTGGAGAAAACTTTTTTGTTGGAGAAATGACTAGTTAGGTTGGCGTGTTGGTAATTGATTTCCCTTTGGGTTACACAAAAAAGTTTTAGCTATACCATGAACTGATTAATCAATAATTTACTTATGAAAAATTTTATGATGCTCATCTTATTTTATAATGTATAGTATCTAAGATGAGTAGTTAAGCATTTTATTAATTATTGATTATTTTTAAACATATAATTAAATTTTTTATGTGATCTAAACTGTAATTAATTTCAACATTCTCCCTTATTTGTTTGTTTTGTTCTTCATTTTTGGGTTCAAGAGTGCAAGTACAACTAAACATTTACTTTAGTTTCTGAAAAAACAAGTGTCCGTCAGATTAACTCTAAAAGATAAAAACTTTCACCTTCGTCCCTAAAAAAATAAAACCGTATATCAGTTTGGTCCCCAAACAAACCCTATCACATTAGTCCCCAATTAGGGACCAATCTAAAATATATGAATTAATCTTTCAAAAATTAAAGTAAAAGTTTTCATCTTTCAAGAACTAATTCAATGGACGTAAGATCTTTCAGAGACCAAAGTATAGGCTTAGTTGTACAGTAACATTGGTTTGTTTGAATTTGATCCAGTTAACACGAGTTTCAGCTAAACAACCGCTATGGCATTAGAGACTCAAACCCAATTTTCAAAATATGGACTTTACAGGTCCGAACCATAGCCCCATAAAAATAGTCACAAGAATTTCATTGACATACGCTCCAAGAAGGGGTACATTCATTCCTTAAATAAATGGTTTCTATGCTGATTAATACTTGTGCAACGTTACCAATCAATTATGGCCAGCTCCTTCTAATACATTTATAAGAAAGTAAAATGACACTGCTTTGTGAATCCAAAAGAAAAAAAAATGACACTGCTTTCTCTGTAAAAGAGTGCCCTGCTCGTTGGAGGAGCCATGCCATGGAAACTACAAAGAAACATAGAGAGACACGAAATGAGAAGAAAAGTGCACAAAGGCGCAAGAACAGAATAAGCTTTTCTGCTAGCCTGCCCAATGATGTGCATGGTGCTGTTGCACATAGTTTCTGTGCTGTAAGTTACTCTGCCAACCCTTTTGATGACATACGAAAATCAATCCTTGAGATGATTGTCAATGTGGGAATTCATGACTGGGATGAAATGGAAGAGTTGGTTTACTGCTATATTGCTCTCAACTCATCAGAGCTTCATGGTATTATATGTCAAGCATTTGTTAGTCTATGTTGTCCACTTTTGTAATGAAGGGCTAAGCTAATTATCACTTTAGAGCATAGTCCCTCACATTTACATTGTAATAATCAGCAACAAACGCCATCGCTACAGTAACTTTCACATAATTTGGTAAATAAGCAGTAAAGTTCTCTACCTAGATTTCTAGCCCTCCTATTTCATCTCTGTTTCTTCAGAAAGAAACCAGGAAAAATGAAATTGATATAGAAAGAGAGGCTGGGAGTTTATACTTATTTGGTGAAAACTAATATATTTAATAGTAATATATTTTTCTTGAATATTAGTGAAGACTTGGTTCATGACAGTAGAAAAAGGCTTTTGTTGTTGATGTTTTATATTATTCATGAATAATATTTATTTTCAGCTTTCAAGGCAAGATCTTGACAAAAAACTAATCTTGCTATTAAAGGTTTTAATTTTCAATTTCTGTCAGTCTTTTCTACTTCTAGAACTACACTATTGTTAGGTGAAGAACTAGGTACTACAATGGCTGTTGATTGCACCCCAGAAGGCTCAGCAGTCATGCTTGTTGATATTTCTCCAGCTGCTACATTTGGTTGAGGCAAGCGCCGTGTCTCCTTCTTTTTGCCCCACAGAAAGGAGTACAATCCCATTATGATCAAAACCATGCCCAGCAACCTGTAAATAGATTTTAGATTAGTGATTTTCTTTTTTGTATCATAAAGAATAACCAAAGCTAGATTATCAAAGAGGCTGTTAAGAAAAAAAAAATTGAAAATAGGCATAATGTCAAGGAAAAATGTTCATACGTTCCAACTTTTAATGGTTCACCAAGTATGAAAGCTTCTGATATGGCCACAAAGATAAGAGCCAGTGGATTGAACATTGGGGGATAAGTAGGTCCTTTGATCGTAATAGCCCAAGATAGTATGCAAAAGGTAGCAGCCGTAGCCAGTGCTCCCTACACAAACAAATCCCACTTGTTAATAACTTCAGAGTGTTCATGATCCTGATTTAAAGTTTAAACTCAAATTAAATCATATTTGATAGTTCAAAAATTTTAGAAACCAAGCTACATCATGATTTATGATTTAGTTGATATAGAAATTATTATAAAAAATATAATAAATGGTAAGAAAGATCTTAGCACTCAAATATTTAAATAAATAATGACGTACTTAGTATTAGTTTTAATAATATTTTTAATTTAAGTATCCTCATAGTATGAATTCATTCGATACAAAGTAGCTGCAATTTGAAGGTAAGCATTCAGTAAATCTAATTACCGAGTACACTATTGTGATCAATTGTAGATTCCACTGTAATCTCCAAGAAGCTTTACTGGAATCTAAGCATAAGCCTATTATTGTTGCCTGAATTGTTGCCATAATGCATGCTAGCATTGTTCCCCAATACCTGAATGGAAATATTTTAAGCAACCTGACCTGTTTAAATTGAAAATAGCTATTTAAGAAGGATAATAATCACATTGAAGGCAATTTTCACAAAACTGAAATGGATACCAGGTGGTTGTTTTGCTAAATTTATGTGTTAATCCTCTGCAGTTCAAAAGAGAACTGCAGGTGGTGCAGTTCCAATCTAACAACTGGCAATCTTTAAATCATGTGTTCTTCCAATTTTTTATCATAAAAAAAATATTTTGAAAGGTTGAGATCTTCTACAGAACTGCAGAGGGTCTTGATCTGTGTTATAGTGAGTTGTAAAATATTTACTGGCGGTTTATTTCACAATAATTGTTTGACACTTCATTAAATATAATCAATAGTCAACAAATGTTTGACAATTCACCTCAAGTACAGTATCCATGAAAAAAAAAAAGAAAAAAAAAAGATGAGTAGTGAGATAATCTCCAAAGAAAATCAGGCTAAATACTACCAAAAAAAAAATTAGCTTCACCTATAAAAATGGCTAAACCAGAGGTATTTATACTAATGGAGAATGGGAGGCATACTTGCGCAATAAACCAAGCTGTGTATGAGAAGCAGCTGCAAACCAAAAAGAGAGTGCCACGAAGCATGTGTGTTTTGTGTGCCACAACAGTAGTCTGAGCGTGATGACTATGATGACCAATATAAAATTCCTTCCCCTTGTAAAGACTGGTAGCTAATGCGCCCCCAACACATAAAAATGCACCCAAAGACTTGGCTTTACCAGCCCACGTTTGCAGGCCCAGTTTCTCCATTCTGCAGTAATTCGTGAACAAATGTTATGCAATAATGCTAAGCATATGACAGATTTATTTATATAGGGTGGTCTTTCTAGATACCTGCATACAATAGATGTAAGGAAGGTGCATATAGGAACCAAGTTGAGAAAGTTGACAGAGTAAGTAGCTGAAGTGTCTCGCAGACCATAATAGAACAGTCCCAGAGCCATGGTCATCCTGTAATTGGTGCCATCACATTGTTAGAAAGCCAACAAGACAAATCACCAATTATTATATATCCATTCTACTGTACAGAACCTGTAACAATTATATGTATTTGAATTATAGATGAAGTTAAAAGGAACTGAGCATGTGAGTGCTTACTTGGATTAAGCATTTCAAATTAAATCATGTTAATACTTATATACAATATATATTGCAATTACAACTCCAGGTAATTCACCCATATAACTATATAATTATTGAAAGAAAAATGAAGACAAACTACTTAAATTAACTCATAAAGTTGTACTTACTAATTATATACATTTGCAGCTATATGTAATATTCCTTAAGTGGCATTTTCTATCTTAGGCATTGAAAGAAAGGGATAAACACAGGTGTCTGACAAATAGACCATGAAATTATGAGTTAGATTGGTCATGCTATGAAAATTTTCATAGTCGCACAAATCACTTGGACAAAGAACATGTGCAGTATTCATAAATTGGGAAAAATAATGAGTTTGGATCTTCTTTTATATCATGGTCACCTTATTAGAACGAGATACACACAAAATTTATCATGTAAGGATCCATTATGATTTGTTACAGTGTGCACTACTTATATTTAATATTGGCACAATAATACACTGTGTCATTATTTCTCTAACAGGACCCTCTCCTGAAATTTAACAACATTAGAGAATCTAATTTAAAAATAATGTAATTAATTTAGGATAAAACTTAAATAAAATTCCTTAGATACTTGTGGTGTTATTTTCTAATAAAAATATAACACGTGTCTTATTCTTCAATAAAAATATAACATGTGTATTAAGTTTTAGTCACTTAATTATTATTTTTTAAATTTTTATTAATGAGTTATAAAAAAATATACACATGTCAAATTTTTATTAGAAAATAACACAACAAACACCTAAAAAACTTTATTTAAGTTTTATCCATTAATTTATTCTATTTTTGCTGTCGGTAAGGGCTCCAAATGCCTATTATCATCCAAGAAAAAAAAAAAGGTTCTGTTTCTTCATAAAAGCAATTTTGGTTTTTGGTTGTAAACCGTTTACAAGAATTATACAAGTGCTTTTATTTAGTTAAAAGCACTTTTAAATATGCAATGTTACGGCTAAATTGACTCATTTATTCTCTATTTTGTTTTTGGCTAACTATCCAAAAAACAAAGTAATATGAATTGGTTGTTCTCAACACAAAAAGGAATAGATTTGCTAAAAGTGTAAAAAGAAGAGCTTTGGACGCAAATCTAAGTTGGGTTTTCATTAAAAAAAAAATTGTAAAAACTGATAGCGCAGTTCACATCCAACATGGTCACTGCAAACAACTTGATTTGAATTTTTTTTTTTTGTAATCTCCATATTTTTTTTTGTAATCTGCAATTTTTTTTTTCTTCCCAGCACAGCCAAACCAATCACACTAAAACACAAGCTCATATCCACCAGGCCTAACGTACCCAAATGTACCCAATGTAAATTAATAAATGCACGATCGGTTGCCATCGAAGAGTTGAAAATTAGATGAAGGCTAGCTTACTTTCTCACACTTCTTTGTCCGTATTTAGAAATGGTACTGCTTACAGATAAACTTCCAAAATAAACGGCACATTCACAGGTCAAATAATTGTTCCATAAAAGGTGAAAGTGATGAATGATATGGACCAGCAAGACGTAGTTATTTCAAGTCTGGCAAAGTACTTGCAGCAGGCTATAGACACTTTAAAATTCCAAGAGAAGTTTATCTTCATATGTTTTTCTATCGAGCATGAAATTGACAACCATTTTATAAAGGTGATCTTAAAGTGAAGATAATTGAGATTCATTCAAGTTTCAATACCCTGCAACATATATATATATATATACAAACAAACTTAATCTCACATCTCCTGATGTTCATTTTTTGAAGAGGGTATGTATTTATTAAAATTTTAAAAGCAAAACCTCTACTTGTCATTTATCAATGAATGCTCATATTTGTTTTTTTGACTTATAAACACATATAATTATTTAGTTTAGAAAATGTTCCAATAGGAACTGAAGAATGCGTACCCCACTAAGGCGTTAACGAAGAGCCAAAACCAAACTGACCAACTGAACTTCTTTGCGCGGCCTCTGCAACCACAACACATATCATTCAAGAGAACAAACAAAAGGGGTGGGGGAGGGGGGAATTAAGATAAAATGCAAGAACAAAGATTAAACATAGAGAAGAATAGAGGAAATGAAGTTAAGGGGATAGAGTGCTAGACTACATATAATGGAACTAAGAACCAAGAGACTAATCAATAGAATGAAAAGCTTAATTACCTTTCAAAGTAGAAAGCAAAGGGGGCAACACAAATAGCAGCAACAATATGACGATATGCAATGAGTGAAAAAATGAAAGTGCCTTCAACCAATATGACCCTTGAAAGCAGCTGCATCCCAGTTGCAAACAACTGCACTAGTAACATGCTCAGCACAGCCTGCGAAGACTGGAACCATTCCTTCACACTTCTCATGTTCTCTGCCTCTCTGTCCCTCCTTGTCTTTGTCTAAGGAAAAGAAAAACGAAACAAGCAAAATAAGGTGGCTAAACTCGGTGTCTTTGTCTCTTCTTACAAAAGAGAGTCAAATATGTCAATAAAGAGAGAAGAAAGAAGCGGTTTTGGTTCAGCACCTGAGGTATGTATTTAACTATCTGATACACACAAGCACAACACAAGTGAAAATCAAAAGTCAAGTAAAGAGAACCTAAGACACACTCTAAGGCACAAAAAAAGTGAGTAGAAATAAATGCTGGAAAGCTTTCGAAAAATCTGAAGGGCTGAAGATATGGTGAGTGGTGACAGATGCCATACATTTGAGCAAAACTATTATGTTAAGAAACTCCCTGTGTCAGCATGCCACTAGTCTCCATGTTTGTCGCCATTACATGTTGTACAGTGTCATTCGTGATATAATAATAATATGCATTATATATTCTTATAGTTATATAGTTGGAACATTTCGTGAAGGCAATCGGTGCCGTTCTCGCTAGGAGTTAATGTATTCTATATAAGGAAGTGCCATTGTTTGAACAAATTTCTTATCAAAAAGTTCAAATGTGAGTAAGCCATGGAAGTAAAGAAAGATGATGAAACAAGTGTTGAAGGTTTCTGGAGTCAATATTGGTTAATATATGGCCAAAAGTAACAAGCAATATTATTCTTGTGTACATATAGATGTACCACTTCATATTTATATATAAGAGATAAAAAATTAGAGAGAGAATAATTTTTTATAATGAATGAGTTTAATAAAATCCGTTCATCATCTCTTTCATTTTTATCTCTTCTGTATAAATGTGACTTAGTATATTTGTATGCACACCAAAATATCTCAAGTAACAATATATCAAGCAGTTGTTAGTTACACGGCTCTTTGAACTTTCCTTGTTTTTCTTTTTCTTTTTTACTTTTGAATTATTCTCACCTTATTTTCTACATGACTTCTGCTGTAAACACTTAAGAATCTCATTTTAAAAAAATAAAAATTCTAAGAATTGGAAACATTTGAATGAGATAGCTTAATCCTTAAGCCTAGGGCACGTTTTTTATGTGAAGTTAAATTGTTAGGATTGATTCCATTTTTCCTTATGTTATTGTTTTCTTTCTTATATATATATATATATATATTATTTTTTTTATATCATCCTTATTTATTTGGGTGTTTATTTGCAGGAAAGTTTCAGACTCCCCATAGTACCCATGGATGTTCCAATTTGCTTCAACCTAGTATGTTGCTTGTGCATTGCATGAAATAATTATATATATATAACACAGGCGTAGTATTTTCTAGATATAAATTTCTAAATTATTTATTAAAAGAGAGCAAACCAAATTAAAAGTTAAGAATAAAGACCAGCATTTTTTTAATAGAGAATAAAGACCAGTTTTAGCATGATAATTATTTGATAAATGAATTTTCAACGAGAAAAATACGCTTTTATGCCACCAACTAATGAAAACTGCAATACAGATTTTAAAACCTTTTTAAAACTCAAATATGTATATTGTACTTAAGCACTTAAAAAAATATGAAAACTAACAAAGTTAAAAAAATGAATTTATTCATTGCCTTTGTTATACTTCCTATCAAGCTGTAGTACTGGATAATTAGCTTTGTAATAAATTTGAAGATGTAAATTGGGTTAGTGAAATGGAGTAAAGCAACAAAAACAGAAGTAAAAAAGAAGAAGAAAAAAGAGAGAAATGGAGAGCTTTTAAAAGAATATAATGTCTAGTTAATTAACACTATCAACTTGATGAGAAGCTTTATTTGCAATTTTCAACATTGTTGTAAGGTTAAGCCACAAAGATTGGGTTAGTAGAGGGATTTGAGTAGTTTGCATGATATTTTAAGCTCAAACTTCAATACTTTTATTGTATAAAAAAAAAACACTTGTAAGGTTGAATTTTTTTCTTTGTTCTTATTGTACTTAATGGCACTAAATATGCTCAAACTCCATGACAAAAATAAAATCTCAAACTTCTATGACAAAAATTAAGATATATGAATTGAGAGGGAGAGAGAGAAATTTACCTTTTATGCCACACTTAGAGTAGACAACTTTCAAAGAGCTGGAAAACTGATTAATCTGAATAAATTGTAACTGTCATGACCCTTTTCTGAAGATGCTTTTGGTATCAAATGCAACAATAGCGACATTCACGAATCTCTGCAACTGCATTGGGCCTTCTTTAAAATGTAAAACGAAATTCTTCAGCAATCTATATATACAGCAATGAAAGGAAAATATTATTGTTTTAACCAAATGTATGCTACGTACCTTGATGGAGTGGAGAACTATTGATTCTGCAATTAATCAATACCACGCGTGGTTGTCATTGTGGGTATGATATATAAGAGTTTTGAAGTGAACAGATAAACATGAGTTGTGCTTTGAGGAAAAAAAGGATGATAGAGTGCTTTTCGTAGCTGACTTCTCTTTGGGAGAGAAAAACTACCATGCCATCTCATGTTTGTTATTTTTGGATCAGATACAATCCAAGTGAAACTACCTACCAACAAATAAGGGATTTTGACTCTCGCATGTGACTTAATTATAAATTAAATATCTATGTTAATTAAAGAATGTTTCCAAATAGCATTGATCATTTTAGAATGGGAAGTAATTAGTAAAAAACCATTATGTAAAAATGTTTAGAACTAAATTAGTTGGCTTGAGTTTAGGTGATTTTCTCTTTATTCTTTCAATTTCTATTTGGTAGATTTTGACTGAAAAGTGTGTCACACCATTCATAACACATTTTATGAAATCTTTTCGTGTGATATACTAACTTAGTATTATTCATTTGATTAATAAGAATTAAAAAGAAAAAAAAGTGTCTTAAAAAAATCATTGCAAAAAATTATATCAATCAAATGATAATAGAAGCTGCATTTCTTCTTCTTTTTTTAAAGTATTCTCATTCGATAAGTGATAAGCTAATATTTTAAGGTATGGTCAGATTCCTAAGTCAGAATCCATCCCAATGATATTATTTCTATACACATTAATCTCAAGATGAAATTTAAGATCACATGCTTAAAGGACTTAAACATCTTCCACTCGAATTAATACATTAGTTAAAATGTGTACTTCTAATTCCTTTTACACATTTCAAAATAACTATGTACAGCTCACAAACTACATTTTAACTTTGTGCGAAATAGATGTTATTAAGGTGTTTAGTTTTTAAATATAAAGTATTTGGTAATTATCTAAATTTTAAAAAATTAATTCTCATCTAAATCAATTTTAATATAAAACTTATTTTTAAAAAATTTATTATGAAGTTGATATTTTCTAATCCAACTTTTTTACACTCTCTCTAATCTTTTTTTTAACAACTCTTTTTTCGTTTTTATTCTTTCTTTTTCTCTTTCATATTTTGTTTTTATTTCAATATTTAAATTTTAAATGTAGTTATAACTTTATAGATGGTTTAAGACAAATTTTAACTAAACTAAGAATAAATTAGAACTAATTACAAAAGAGTTTAATTGGTATACATTGTTAGTATAAAGTAGTTCTACATTGACATTCACTAATATTTGACAAATCAGTATTTATTGTTATTTCTTTTTCTTAATAATTAAAATAAAAGTAAATGTGTCAATACAAGAAGAGAAGGTTGTGAAATTAATACAAGAAGAGAATGACCTCTAGACAACTTAGGCCTTATTAATTATTTGAAATTAGTAGTAGTGGTTTTACTCTGAAATTTTGAAAATATTATTAATGTATATGTTGATATTTTTTTTTATCAAAATGGAATTTAAACATGGAGATGGATTGAATTTTTTAAAGATTATGATATGAGTTGTCATATATGATCGTTTAGAAAGTGAATTTGAAAGAAAATTTAAGAATTTGAATCTTTTAGTGATCTTTAAGCCAAATATGAATTGACAGGTTATTGGAGTGTTGGAAGCAAAAATCATAGAGACATAAAAAGAAGATTAGTTTTTGCAAGCTCTTAAGGAAGTAATACTTGAAAGGAAAATGAAGTGATTATGGAGAGAGAAATTCTAAGAAGTACATAAGAGTATACGAATCATCAGGACCTTAAAAGCAATTTTGGTGACTTAGGATTAGATTTGAAATAACTAGGACCCTCAGGTTGTTATAACTCTAAGAAATTCCGGAATGAAAATGGGATAATATTTCTATGGATTTTATTATATCAATCTAGGTCATGATGCTATATGGATGGTTTGTAAATAGACTAACGAAGTTAGGATTATTTTAACCCAAGGTTTATCTCTAAGACAAGGATAAAAATTTTGTGGCAAAGTCAAAAGTGGAAGAAGATACATGAGAAGCTGAGGAAGATTTTAAGTGAAAATATTCAGACTTCTTTTAGCAATCAAAATTTTGAGGACAAAATTTTTATAAGAAGAGAAGAATGTACTATCTCTAAAAAATATTAAATAAAAATAAAATAACAACCTTCAAGAAACAAAAGTTGATAAATATTTTTTCAAGAAAAGACCCATTTATTCAAATAACCAAAAGGTTATTTGAATAAAACCTTTTCTGCATGAAAATATAGGGGAAACCACATCACTTTATTCGAATAAGGCTTATGTTATTCAAATAAAGTGATTCATATCAGAAACAATGGGAGATGTAGCACGTTGCAGCAAAAGTGGAAACTCTAGTTTCCATTTTAGTTTCACTCCCTTATGATGACTCAAACTAAATAGTTCCAAAGAAACTAAACTAGACCAAGCCTTGATAAGACCAAGGAAACAATCATTGGCAACAATATATGTCAAGTTTGGATTGGAAAATAATTATTAACAAGCTACAAGTGGCAGTACCAGATTTGAAGTAATAATCGAAAAAACAAATGGTGAAAATCTGGTAGAGCGCAGTTGAAAAAGAGTGACAAGTGTCCAACAATTAAAGGAAAATGAATTAAGAGTAAACAAGTGTTTCAAACATTAATTGTAGAAGGAATGGATATAAGATATAACAGAAAACGTGTAACAAATTTGGATAAAAATTAGACTAGCAATAATGATTACATAGAGATATTTTTCTAGAAATTGAATCTCATTTTAACACCAAAGCATGTCTATAACATTCTTGCATCACCCATACTTCATCACCCATACGTAAGGCATCATTTCTCAGCTCTATAAATACCCTTTCAGCTCCACCACCTCATCACAACACATCCAAACCAAGCTATAAGAACCAGCCCCTATTTTTTTCACCATCTTCAACTTCACCATCTTCAACCACATTACCACCAAGCCAAATTCTGAAAACTAGGTAGGAAGTAGTAAAAACATCATCCTTTTCTCTCTATTTCTTCTACCCATACCTTCCAATCCATTACCTTGCTTTCAATCTCATTTGCTCTGCTTTTGATTCAGTAAAATAATGACATACTAATATCTGCAAAATCTAATTTTTGAAGGGTTTATTCGAATAGACTTTGTTTTATTCGAATAAACCATGTTAAAGCACTTCAGAAAATGCATTTTTGACTATTTTATTCGAATAATGTTATTCGAATAAAGTTGCTGAAATGCTTCAAAATACTATTTTTTGGGTAATTTATTTTAATAAACATTCCTTTGTTCGAATAAAGGTTGACAGAACTAAAAGATTTATTCTAATAACGATTTTGTTATTCTGATAATGGTTTTGTTATTCTGATAACACTTTTATTAGTCTAATAACGATTTTGATTGAAAAGCTTTGGAAATAAAATTTTAAATATAATTAATTTATTATGAGCTATTCTTTTAACTCTTTTTATCAATATTTCATTATTTAATTTTATTATGAGTTATTTTATGTTATTCTTTCTATTGGATAAGTTAATTATTAATTATTATTAATGTTCTTTATCAGTGTTTTTATTTTTTTATATACTATAATGATACATGTTTTAATACAAGTTTATTTTTAATGCCGCTCTATGAAAAAAGTATTTTTGAAATGTCATTCCATGGATAAAAATGAATCAATGTGCAAAGAGATATCGTGACCATGATTAGAGATTATTAGGGACCGCCCTGATTAGAGATTATTGTGGTCATGATCAGAGGACATTGAGGGACGTCTCTTTGTCAAGAGATTATTGAGGATTCCTCGGATGAGAAATATCATGGCCATGATTAGAGATTATTGGAAGACGCCCTGATTAGAGATTATTGTGGTCATGATCAGAGGACTTTGAGGGATACCTCATTGTCATAGAGAGATGAGGTATTCCTCAACTAGAGAATATTATGGCCATGATTAGAGATTATAGGGGGACGCCCTAATTAGAGATTATTATGGTCATAATCAGAGGACTTTGAGGGACGCCTCATTGTCATAGAAAAAGATGCACATTTGATTAAGAGTATTGAAATGAGATGACACTGATAAAGATGACATTGAAAAGATAATAAAGATAATGATATTTATAAGATGCTGATGATGCTGATAATGATAAATGATGAAGATATTATGAAAAGAAAAATGTTGATTAATGAAGAAAAGAGGAATTTTGAGATTTATCACTCCTTTATTTTATTTGAGTTACTTATTCATTCATTATTGATTCATTATTTTGAAATTACTTACTCTTATACTAGATTTACATACTTTTATATTTTAAATATAATATTATTTACTACTCATCAATTTATTTTTTAAAATAATGGTTTACTTATTATTTTTAATTTGTGAACTTTCTAATATGGTTTTAGAAATAAAGCATTATAAAGGGTGAAATATATAGTTATTTTTGCTATTTTCCTATTGAGATTTGTATCTCACTCCTTTGTGATTTAACATTTTAGATCAGGAACAGAAGAAGTTTTGATAGATTTTCATACTGAGCAAGTTTATAGGTCAGAGCTTAGAGATTATGTTAATATTTTAAATAGTGGCACCTTAATTGTCAGCCTAAATTTTTAGAAAATAGGTACCTAATTTAGAAATATTTGTACGAAATTATGTAAATTATTATATATAAATGAGTTAATAATCATGTTAAAAGTTGTTTGTAACATGTTATTTTTATTAGAATTAAACTCTACAATTCTAAAATAAAATGATGAAAATTAGAGTTGGACATTACAAAACTCACCATGTGTTTCATCAAAGATTTTTCTAACTATTCATTTTCTACTGAGAATTTTAAATTCTCACTCTGTTCATGGTGATTTTAGACTAGCACATGATGCATTAGGATTATCATCCAGATTAACTATGCATGGATTTTGATTTCTGAGGAAAAGAGGATATATTAGAGTTATTAGAGATATATATATATGTTTTTACTCTTGAGTAAACACTATGATTAGTTTGTATAACTGACTGAAGGCATCATCTTTTTTAAGGGCTATAGGTTATATGTTATGCAATATGACCTTGTGATATAGTTTAGTAATGCTTATTTTACAGCCAGTAATGATTTATGTATATACGACTAATAACATGATCTTGACAATGACCTACTAGCTCTTGATGCAATGATATAGTAAATATTTTTTAGCTCGTACTATGTGTTGGCACAATATTAGTTTTAGTTATAAAAAAAATTAACACAAATCTAATTCAAGTATTAGTTCTAAAACACTCATAAGGTAAGAAAGTAAAATTTTTGTTATTTGAGTAAACTTGTGAAGGGGTGATTACAAGAATCATGCATTGATTTCTTTATAGCATCTTTCATAGAATATATCTAATAATATGTTATATGAGTTTTATTAAACTAATATTGGATATGACTCTATTTGAATGAATATGTGCATGATTACATTCTAGTGTTGTATAAGACATCATGCATATTAGGTAAAGTGTTCTTTGTTGTATCCTATATAGAACATATTTATTAGTAATTGATAAATGTCTTATTTGAATATATCTATGAAAGTCTTATATACATGTTGAATTAACTAGAATTATACATTTATGAATCATGTATATGAAGACATTGAATTATGAATTTGGACTAAGATAGTTCAAGCACTAAGAGTGAGCATTGCAACAAGAAAGTGTGAAAATAAATTTGCTCCAATGGTTTAATATGTTAAGTTTTAATTATGACAAATACAAGACAAAAAGAATGATATTCATGTTACATAGATGTGCTTAATGAGATATATTGTATCATGCATGATTATATACTTTATTTAATTATTTTCACTTAATAATCATGCAATGAGATATGTGTAACATTTTTTATATAATATATCTAATAATACTTTATATGAGTTATAATGAATTAATATTAGATTTGGTTCTATTTAAATAAAAATGTGCAAAGTGTTCTTTGTTGCATCCTATATAGAGCATATGAAGATATTGAATTATAAATTTAGACTAACTATATTTGTTGAAGTGAACAATACTTAAAATAGTCCAAGTACTAAAAGTGAGCATTGCAATAAGAAAATAAAAGATCATGCAGGTTTTGATGATAACAAAGCTAAGCCAAAGACCAAGTCCAATGAAAGATTAATTGGTATAGTTTATAGGACTTAGGATTTTTATGTGAGAAAATTTCTAGATATCTCAAATATATTTTTAAATCTTTACAAATGATTTTTACATGTTAAAATGCCCAACAAATATGTTTTGAAAAGCTAGTCATAGTGGTAGTTGAAAACTATAAAAAATAGTCAAGTTTAAGTTTTGAAGAGCTAATCTTTGGTTAATCTTTTGATCATAACTTTCAAAATACTTTAATTATTTTGTGTGGAACTTATTTTATTTGAAAATAGACTCAAATATATTTTCACTGAGTGGTTATTTGCTTAAAATATATGAGAAATAAAGAAGTTATGGTGTTTAAAGTCATTTTCTAAGCATCAGAGTGTTGTAAATACGTTTTTAACGAAACAGAGGCTTGATAATCGATTACATGATCTTTGTAATCGATTAAAACCTGCTCAGAAAGCCCAGAGCGTGTTCTTAGAGTCATGTAATCGATTACAACATTCATGTAATCGATTACACGAGCCTGTAAGTCCACAACGATTCTTTTTTTAGCATTTAATACTTAAATTAATTACCCCTAATGACTCTTTTTCACAAAACACTATATATACATGCTTTTGGGTTATATTTTACATAAAACAAACATTGAAGAACATCTTTCTCAAGGGTTTAATCCGAGTTTCATCTTATTCCTTTTTTGTGCTCTGTTTTTATCAATTATTTGAGATATCTTTTAGAGTTTCGTAGACTTCAATTTGTATCTTCTACTCTTGTGAGAGTTTCTCCTTTCTTCTATACCTGATTCATTGTAAATAGGGTGAGACATTCCTCAAAGAATTGTAAAGGTGAGGTATCCCTGATTGTTGAGGCTCAAGCACAAAGGGTGAGACATCTTAAGGTGTGAAGAGTGCTTTAGTTTGTAAATGTTTCAAACACATGTTCAAGCTTGAAGTGATAGTGAAAAATCTCGGATAGTTTACTTGAGGACTGGACATAGGCCATAAGTGGTTGGTGGTTGAACCAAGATAAATTCTTGAGTTTGATTCTCTCTTTCTTACACTCTTTATATCCTATATTAACTTAATTTATGCATGTTCCGCTGATCTATTAATTGAGTGATTTAAAATGCTTAATTTTTTAATGTTATTTTAAAAATTTGTGCTCACCAAATTCACCTCCCTTCTTGGGTGATGGTTGTCATGGCTAACAGAAAGTAAATGATCTCAATTATACTTTACTTAAGAATAATGAAAATGATAATATATTCTAATCATTTGTAAAATTTGAAGAGAATAAATTTTTAGAAGCTTGAATTGCATCAAAAAGTCTAAGAACTAGAATTGATATATTTTTTTTTAGGCTTTCTCCTATGTATAGATAGATGTTTTACAAGAAAAGAACTCAAATATGTTTTTCAATCTTTACAATTGGTTTTTACATGCTAAAATGTCCAACAAACATGTTTTAAAAAAAGCTAGTCATGATGGTAGTTTAAATCTTTGAAAATTAGCCAAGTTTGAGTTTTGAAAAATTGACATTTAGTCACTCTTTTGATCATAACTTTGAAAATAATTTGATTTTTGCTATAAACTTGTTTCATATGAAAATAGACTCAAATATCTTTCTAATAGGTGTTTATTTGCTTAAAACAAATAAGAAATAAAAGAGTTATAACTATTTAAAGTCAATTTTTGAATATCAAAATGACTGTAATCAATTACGAGAACATTGTAATCAATTACATTGTTCTTGGATGTCCAAAAAAGCTTGTAATCGATTACCATGAAGTTATAATCAATTACCAACAACACAAAATGTCTGTAATTGATTACCAACATATTATAATTGATTAAAAATGAGCTCCTAATGGTTATAAATGATTAGTTTTCATAATAAAATATTTCTAAACACCACCAATGACTAAATTATCAATTGGGCTCTATATGTAAGTGAAGATTGAAGCATTCACATATCTAGAAACTCTTGAATACTTGTTTTAATATTTAAATCATCAAAATCATATTTTGAGCTATTCATTATTAAAATCTTTCTATCTTATTAGTTCTTCAAGTTGTATATCCACTCTTTAAGAGAGTTTATATTGTAATCTTCATTGTAATCACTTCTAGAGGGTGGAAAGTCCCTCAAGTGAGATCAAGGGTAAGGTTTTACCTTAGAGTGAAGTGTCCGAGGCTTATACACAAAGGGTAGAGGATTCCAAAGTTGTAGTAATTGCTCAAAGTTTGTAAAAAAATTTCAAGCACCTATGAAGTTTGAAGAGTTGGAAGTTCTAGCACAAGGGTGGAGGATCCCCAAGGTGTGAGGAGCGCTCTTGTTTGTACAAATATTTTCCTAACACTCGTGAAGTCTAAGAGATAGTGAAGAAAATATTAAGTTAAGCTTTGGGACTGAATGTAGGCCACAAATAGTTGGTGGCTGAACCAGGATATTCTTGAGTTTGATTCTCTTTTCCCTACGCTCTTTAATTTTTATATTTGCTGCACTATAATTATCTATTGTGTATCTTGTCAAATTGGTGCTTTGATGTTAATAACTTAATATCTAGCTCGTTTGGTAGATTTTTCTTTTAATCCAAGTTTTAATTGAGTAATATATAATAGTTGTACCTTTGTTATACATGTTTTACTGTATTTATTGATTGAGTGCATCAAAATATTTAATTTTTTAATGATGTTTTAAAAATTTATAATCACTTAATTCACCTCATTCTTGAGTAATGGTTGTCATGGCTATCAAGTGACAATACTGATGTTGTCGACAAAAAGTTTTGAAAAGAGATTAAGTCTAAAAGAGCACGTGACAAGCGTATGACTTTTTAGAAGATTTTTTATTATAAAAGTGCAAGTTATAGGGCAAACTCCACAACGGGGAGTTATTCCCACTACTTTCAAGCGTACATGGCTTACTATGAAAACATGTAGAGAGGATGTGCACTAGTGGAAGAGAGACAGTAACTACTAGGGACAGGAGGCGAAATCTTAACAAGCATCATATCATTACAAGATCATTGGATGCAGATAGTAGTTATTAGATATATTTATAAATAAGGGGTCTTGGTAACATTGCAAAATATCTTGAACACTTTACACTCTTCATCTGTAGCAAGAAGACTAGTTCCAGTGACCACCCTTTTCATTTTCATTTCCTAGATTAGTTAGACATTTTTCTAGATTATTAGCTTCTTAGCTTCAACCTTAGGAGTAGTTCGTAGCTCATGGCTTGTTCTTAGCTCGTGCTTGGATATGCATTGTAAGTGTAATCTTCAAGTTCAATTTTAATTCAAAGTTATATTATGGCACATTCTATTTATATTTGTTGATATTTAATTATGCTTTAACTTTTCCACACACTATTTTATCATTAAGTATCACAAGAGTTGACTATAAAAACACAAAATTTTGGATTAAGTACATTATAGTCCCATAGAGAGAGTTAGGTTCCCCCTCTCTATTTTAATTAAAGGGACCAAATTCCAAAGCTTTTAGACCACATGTCAACTTCGTAGGTCACGTAAGATTATGAATATTTTATCCAAAAACATTATTTTTTAACTAAATATATGTAACAAAATTTATCAAGTTACAAATTGAAACCAATTTATTGAACCTAAAACACTTAATTAATACAAGCAGTGGCATAGTCACGTATTGTTGAGGATGTGCACCCTCTGAGAAATAATAGAAGACTAGTATATTTTCATGATATTTCACTTGTATTGACACAAAATTTAAAAACAATAAATAAAAGTTATAAGATGTAGGCTAACAATATCTAATAATGTTTAAAGATCTGATACGGGTTCGTATCTGACACTGGTACATTTGACATTTTGAAGTATCCGTACTACTTAGACTATAAGGGTTTAATATAAATATTTGGATATAACAATTAGGCTATAAAGGAACCTCTAGAAAACTACTTGTCAATATCCAAGATATTTACTAGAGATATTTTATAGTCCTAGTAAATATCTAGATATTTTATAAGTTAGGTGGAGAAGGTTCTAACATTCCATTTTCACCACACTAGGATATATCTCCACCTTCTACCACCCTTTATTGACAGGGTAGAGCACTTATAAATAGGTGAGGCCTTTTTAGGTCATACCATAGAGGATTAGACAATCAGCTTCTGAGTTGAATGTTATTCAACAAGCACTCATTTACTTGGTTTCACAGCTTAATTTAAGGTTATACATTGGCACATTGAGTTCAAGTAACTCGTGAGCTTAAAGTGAACTAAGTTTGAACTAATAAAATGAGAACAATTTCTTATTGAGCTAAGCTTAAGTTAGCTCTGGTTCGGCTCAGCTCGACTCATTTTCAACCCTTCTTTCATATAATTAATTTTATTTATTTATTTTAATCAATAAAAATAACTATGTTAATTGAAGAATAACTTTGCAAATAGTATCATGGATAATAAACTACTTAGCAAAAAATACATATAAATTAGTTTGCTTAAACTTAAGTCATTTTTTCTTTTTTCTTTGAATTTCTATTTGTTATATTATGAATGAAAAAGTTTCTATTCATATAACACATTTCATCAATTCCTTCCATGTGATATACCACTGTTAATTTAGCATTATTCATTTGATCAATAAGAAATCAAGGAAAGCTAAATAAGTCGTTGTACTATGCTCTCTCTTGTCAATGGAGCATCCATGCTTCCTTGACTTGACATGAGATCTAAGTTATTATAATTTATAATAAAGTACTTTGTTATGTTTTAATTTCAGTCCCACATATATTTTTATTATCATTTTAATCTTTCACAATGTCTTTTAATTATTTGTAATTATTATTTAGTCCTTGTTCTTTTCCTCCACTTCTGGAATGGTGGTCTTCAAGCTCCACCTTCTCGTGTTACACTCTATGGCGAGCTCCATCTTCTTGGCGTCGCACTCTTTGGCGAACTCCCCACTGACATCTTTAGCAACTTATGTAATTCAAATTACTTCATTAACCTTTGTCGTCCTATGGCAGAAGTGTAGGTACATCACCACTCAAGACCAACATCACCACTTCCCTCCCAAAGTGACCGAACAAGAGAACATGGACAAAGGTATGGCTTCTCGCTATAGACCCAATGCTCCCAAATGTGAACACTGCATATGCATCACCATCTTCCTAGCATCATAATCCTCATCGTCTACCTTGCCTACCATCCCTCCAAGCCTCGGTTCTCGGTGGCCAACGCCACATCTATGGCCTCAACGCAACCTCCCAACCACTCAGTGCAATGAAGGATTTTAGGGCAAATTTTGAAAAGTTCAACTTTCAGTGTATCCATATGTCCAGTTGCCTGTGATGCATGCCTATTGTTGATAAATTCTTCTTACTAATCAACAATTATCATAACAAGGAGCACAAATGCTCCATTGACAAGAGGGAGCATGGTAAAATGACCCATATGGCAAAGAATTATATCAATCAAATGATACAGAAGGTGGATTTGTAATTTCTTTTACATATGTTAAAATAACTATTTACAGCTCACAAGCTAAATTTTAACTTTTAATAGTTGTTAATGGTTTCATAAATTCAAAGTTCAATTAGACCCACCTAAACGGCTAAACATACTCATGTTTGTTTCTTTTTTGTTTTGTTTTGTTTTTGTTTTATATATAACTCTCTCATCAGGTTTGCACAAATTAATTAGTCTTCAAAGAAATTTTTTTTAAATATTTGTAATTTCTTTTGTGCATGAAAAAATAACTACTTACATCTCACAAGCTATATTACAACATTTTATAAAATAATTGTTAATGGTGTGCACAAATCCTAACTTTAATTAGACCTAGTTCAACATGCTCAAATTTGTTTTTAAAGTAAACTCCTATTCTAGTTTTTGAAAGATACACTCCTTTTTAATTTAGTCTTATTACATTTTAAAAATTTATTATTTATTATTTATTATTTTTTAAATTTAGTCCCTTACATATTAAATCTTATGACCTTATACAAACTACCCAAATCCCTTATCATTGGCTCAGGTGGCTTTATTAAATTTATTAATTTGATCCCTTAAAGTTCATGCATCCATATTTTAGTACCTCCATCCAAATGATGAAAGTGAATGTCTCAACAGTTTGGGGCGACCCAATGACTTGATCTAAGCCAATAAAAATTTTTTTTGTTAGTTCTAGCCATGGGCGTGATCGTGTATAAAAACAATGAAATCAATATAGTACTATTCAAGTAGTGGTTTCAAGTTTCAACTATTGTCCCGATTGGATCCAAACTCCCCAAAGTGTTGTGTTTTTTTAACTAAATATATGCAACAAAATTTATTAAGCTATACATTCATGCCAATTTATTAAACCCCAAAAGCTTAGTTAATATAAGTAATGACTGAGTCACATATTGTTGAGGGTCTGCATAAGCACCCTCTAATACACAATAGAAGGCTAGTATTTATTACATTTTTATGAGATTTCACTTGTATTGACACAAATTTTAAAAATAATAAATAAAAATTATAAGATGTTGGCAAACAATATCTAATAATGTTCAGTTAAAAAAATCTAATAATGTTTAAAGATCCGATACAGATTATTATTTGAAACCAGTACAATATATATTTTGAAGTATCTATGCTACTTAGACCATAAGGGTTTAAAAATAGTTTTGATCTCTGGATATAATTATGTTATAAAGGAACCTTTAGAAAAATCCTTATAAATATTCAAGATATTTACCAGAGATATTTGCTAGAGATATCCTTGTAGTTAGGTGGGAAAGGTTCTAAAATTTTATTTTCACTATATACTTAGCTACATATTCACGTTCCTTTATTGACGAGGTTGATCACTTATAAATAGGTGATGCTCTTTTAGGCTAAACCTTAAAGAATTAGTCTGTCAACTTCCAGGCTAAATTTTCTTTAACGAGCACTTGATTACTTGGTTTCACAGCTTAATCCAACGCTCGATATTGACTCATTGAGTTCAAGTAGCTCATAAGCCTACAATAGATAGAGCTCAAGCTAAAAACAAAAAGAGCTTAATTTCTTATTGTGCTGAGCTTGAGCCTAACTTGATTGGGCTCAAGTCAACTCATTTTCAACCCTATTTACATATAACTTAATTATATTTATGTTAAATCCATAAAAATAACTATGTTAATTATAGAATATGTTTGCAAATAGGATCCATCATTTTAGCATGAGATATAATTAGTAATAAACCATTTTGTAAAAATGCATAAAATTAGTTGGCTTAAATTTAGGCAATTTTGTCTTTTTTCCTTTAATTTTTATTTGTTATATTTTGACTGAGATTTTTTTGTCACATTATTCATATAACACATTTCATGATATCTTTTGTGTGATATACCACTGATGATTTAACATTATTTATTTGATTAATAAGAATTTAAAGAAAGTTAATTATGACAAAGAATTATATCAATTAAATGATACAGATGATGTATTTATAATTTCTTTTACACATGTCAAGGTAATTATTTATAGCTCACAAGTGGAATTTTAACTTTTTGTGAAATAGTTATTAAGGGTTTCTACAAATTCAAACTTTAATTAGAACCACCTAAACAACTAAACATACTCAAATTTGTTTCTTTCTTTTTATTATTATTTGTTTTTGCTTAATATATAAGTCTTTGCACATCATCAAGTGTGCACAAATTAAGTAGTCTGCAAAAATATTTTCTTTTTAAATATTTATAATTTCTTTTATGCATGACAAATTAACTAATTACATCTCACAAGCTATATTCTAACGTCTTCCAAAATAATTGTTAATGGTGTGGACAAATTCTAACTTTAATTAGACCCACCTCAACATGTTTTAAAAACTAGATTGGTCATTAAACCGGTTAAGGCACCGGTTCATGGTTCACTGGTTCAACCGTAGTCGAATCGGTGATAATTATAAGTATATATATATAGTAATAAAATAATATACTAATATCTCACATTATGGAATTGCAAAGTGTTTTAAAGTCTTACATTGTATAATGAGTGAAGCATTTAAGTATACAACAATATAAAAGTAGGGGTGGAAATAGGTCAGGTCAGGCCAGGCTTTGCCTTAAATAGTCCCGACTTGTATCTCAATTATAAGGCCTGAGCCTAGCCTGTGAGCCTGTTATAGGCCGATTTTTAAGGCCTAGCCTGACCTTTTTAAAAGTCTGGCATGGCCTGAAAACCTATTTAAAAACTTACTTTGCAATGAGGCCTTTAAATAGGCTAACATGCTAACCTTTAAATAGGCCAATAAGCATTTATATAAGCTAACAAACCTACTTTTAAATAGGTCAATATGTCTTACATAGGCTAACAAACCTACCTTTAAATAAGTCATATGCCTTTACATAAGTTAACAGGCCTAAACCTTGAAATAAGTCAACGGGCCTACTCAAAGCTAATAGGCATTTGTTATAATTTAACACTCACCTTCTAATTTTATAGATACTCACCACTTTCTTACTCGGTCTTTGGTCGATGTGGGACTTGAAGATATATCAAGTTGCTCACTTTCTTACTCTAATCTTTCAAGTTCCACATCGACTAAAAATCAGAGTAAGAAAGTAGTGAGCATCTATAAAAGTAGAGAGTGAGTGTTAATTTATTATTTTCATTCTAATAAATATATTACATTAAATATATTAATAAATATGTTATTTCTATTCTAATTTACTAACTTAAATTTTAGTTATTGACTTTTATTAAAATTTAATTAAAAAATTTATTATATTATAATAAATTAATAATTATAATTATAATTTATAATCATTATAATTATTTATAATTATTATAATAATATATATTATATTATATATAATTAAATAGGTTTGACCGCCTACTAGGCTTAAAAGACTTATTAGATGGCCTGAGGCCTGATCTTTTTAGTTAAAAAGACTTTAAAAAAAGTCTTGACCTAGTTTGTTTAATAAAAAGGCTAGGCTAGACTAGGCCTCAGACAGGTCAGGTCATAGGCCCCTGACGAGCAACCTAGCCTATTTCCACCCCTATATAAAAGTTAAGAAGAAACTATACTTACAAGTCTCACATAGGTTAGTGAATGAAACATCTAAGTATACAACTTAAATAAAAGCTAAGATGGGGCAAACCTTCTCATATGTAGCTTAGAATTGGGCTTTATATGTGGGCCTTTATAGTTTAGAATTGGGTCTCTATTTGGATAAAAAATTATTTTTAAATGAGTTAAAAAAATTAAAAATAAAAATTGGTTCACAATCGGTTTTGATCGGTTCTTTGAAATTCCAATTTTCTAGGTTGACTGGATTGGGCTCATGGTTGGTTCACTGGTTTTTCAGTTGAACTAGCCAGCTCAAACATCCATATTTTAGTCGTCACTCTATCCAAATGATGAAGGTGAATGACTCGATGATTTGGGGTGACTCGATGACTCGATCTAAACCAATTAAAAAATTTTAGGTTAATTCGAGTTTTCAGTTATGGTCGGGTTTAAAAACATTGAAATCGATATAGATTCGTTTAACAGTTTCAAGTTTCAATTTTTAGAAATTAACTAACCAATTACCTGACTTGATGACCGAAGTCCCCAAAGCATTGTGTTTTGTTTGTGATTCTTTAACATTTCTTCACTTGACATTTCATATTTCATTAGAACTTGATCCTAAGACTAGATCACCCATTTCGCCCTTACATGCCTCAACTCCAAGCCCACGGTCCCAAACCCCATTAACGAAGTCATTAGCGTCATTCATGTGCTCTATTGTTGAGGCTTATTGCCATTGACACTTATGCTACCCTATAGCTTGCGATACGCCTATGTTGCCCAACACATGCCATTAACGACTAGTTTACATTTGAATGCATGCCTTCATCTTCCATTGCTTTATGCTTCATCTTCATTTTGTTTAAGGATTAATGTAAGCCTATTTGCTCTATCCTTGTTGCTTAATTGAAAAAAATGACCCTATTTTGGGGTAGAAAATTAGACTTGATTTGGGGTTCATGTGCTATGTATAAGAAAGGTTGTAGACACCAAACCTAATTTACTGAAAAACTTGATTTGGGTTTCATAGGCTTGATTGGAAATTTTTTATTATTTTATTTTATTTATTCCATTTTTTTATGTAGCTAGGAAAAAATAATAACACATAAAACTTGACAACCTAAAAAATTCCCCAATCTTGGATGGTTTAGTTTGGTTTAAGTTGGTTGAAAACTTTAGACAAAATTGATTCAACTTAACCCAAGCATAAGTAATCGGTTTGAATTTTATTTTTCCCAAAATCCAACATGACCCGACTAATGCGCAACCATAAATGTGTCGATATGACTTTATGAATGGACAAAAATATTAGGGATTTGAACATTAAGGAATTTGATAAAATTAATATGTAAGAAACTAAGTTGATAACAAATATATCTTTCATGAAATAAAATGGAGTCTTACTATATAAAAATTTCTACACACCATCAAGTGTGCAATAATAAGTAGTAGGTAAAAGTATTTTTTTAATAGAATCAAATTAATTATAATTTAACTTTATGACATTTGATTTTTCTTATAATTGTAACCCGAACTAGGGGTGTTCATCAGATCGGATTGACCTAATGAATCTAAAAATTTAAACCAAACCAACTAAATTGATTCAGATTAGTTCAAATAATCGAGTTGCTTCAAGTCAAAATCGATTATAAGTGATTCTTATTGATTTTGTTCTCATATTCAAGATTTTTAAGCTTGAGAATTGACCACCTTATTTTTTATTTTTTAAAATGATGCCTAATCCAATTATGTGCGTTTCTCCCTTAACCCTCACCCCACATTCAAGATTTGAAGATCTGGTGCCCTAGAGTAGCTCTCTGCGCTACACCGTTGCTATCGTGACCAATTACAACGCCGACAAGCTGCTACCGATGGCTTGCTACAGTGATAACGCTGATGAGTTGCTATGATATGGGATGAGTTGTGATACTAGCGAGCTGTTTGTGTTATGTGTTTGTAACATGCTAGTTGGATGCTAGTGTTGTTGGGACGAATTTTGTTCTGATAACACTCTCTCCGTGACACTTTTGCTGTTGGTGTGAAGTTATGGTTCAAAACTCTAGGAATGGATACGATAATGAAAGCTGCAAAGGGTGATCCAAAGTGGGTGCTTAAGATCATAAATGAGTGTGAAATTATGGGTATTGCTAAATCTCCCGGATTAATTAATCTCCAATTTATGATATATCCAAAAATATATAATGAGTTATAGGGTTAGCCGATGAGGTTGTCATGATTGAAACCTTTGAAAGCGATCTCGATGAGGGATAGATATTATTCTTATTCCACAATAGTCGCTCATGCATTAGTATCAATGAGACAACTATACGTACTAAAGTGGTTAAGAATAATGGTCTCTCCCTGTATATATAGAATAACTAAAATAAGCTAAACTTATCCACTATGATAATATCATATACATGACCCATAAACAAAATTCACATATGAATAGTACTTTAACAATAACAAACTCAATAACAATACTGATTACAGTTTGAATGAAAAAAATATTCTAATAATTTTGACATCTAATTAATCTAATTTTTATAAAATTAAAATATAATTTATATTAGTCCATATAATTTTTTTAACATGTTTATGTTTTGAGTAGAGATGAAGATGAAGAATGCTCCACAAACTCATGGCCTGGAAACTTACATTTGAGAAAAAAAGTAGGGGAAATGACGACATGCAGTCAGAAAGTGAGAATGTTCTCACGATATTTCTTTTGTCTTTTTTTTAATGTTTTTTTTTCTATTATTTCTTTCCTTTTTACACTATAAGTTAAGATTGTTCTCAATTTTTTGAAAATAGAAAAAAAAGACCTGATAAACCGATCCTAATCAACTCGATTGTGGTCAGATTAATTTAGTTCGGATTTGCTAACCAAAAAAAACACAAATCTAGATCAAATCAAATTAAACTAATTACATTTGGTTGGTTTAGATTCTTTTTTATCTTAAATTTGAACCAATTTGACCTGTGAATATATTTTTTTGTTTTTCAGAATATTTTCACTTGATAGATAAGTGATTAATCTTTTAAAATATAGTCAAACTCCTAAACGAAAACTTTTTTCAACAATATTATTTCTATACACATAAATCTTAAAATTAAATCCAAAATTATATATTAAAGTAGCCTAAATCCCCTTTACCTAGACCACCACACGATGATATCTGTGAACACTTCTAACTCGAACCAAGGTGAACTCATTGGAGGGCCGAATCATCAGTTCGTTGGTTTGATAACCAATTTTTTTCCAATTTAATTGAATGATAATTCGTTGGTGCCACAATGGCACACATGCCACATTCAAGAGCACTATTTGATCATATCACTCAGCCTATCATGGGTTTGGATTCTCTCCTATAATAGGATGGTCCTGTTGCACGAGAATAAGCACAAAAGGATGTAGGAGAGATGCAAGACCATCCTCTTGTGCCTATCTCTCTTGTAACAAGACCATCCTGTTATAGGAGTAGATCCAAACTCGTCTATCATATAGGACTGGCACATCTTGACTTTTAAGTGTGTACACTTAAGATTTTGCCACTTAATTGGTATGTGTACCACTTCTATCACTAAAAAGTTATCCTTAATATGAATCCATTCCTTAGATTTGGTAGTACTAGCTTTTATCTAAATAAATATTATATTTAATTTAATTATTAATAAAATTAATTATTTTAATTAATTTTTACTAGTTTAATATTTATTTTAAATATCAAATAAATAAAACTTGAATATATTTTTTAATTTATGAGATATAGATTAATTTTAAAATTATGATTAATTATTATATTAATTTAATTTAATTTAAAATATTCAAATGTGCAGGACGAAACACGTCAAATGCGAGTTTTAATTCCTAAAAACATGAGGTAGTGTTGGATTGAGAAAAAAACTCACTCCATTGCAAATCTACCAAATACGATTACTTTATCTTTTTTGTTGATTCTTACTTTATTCATCAAATTTAGTATATAGTTAAATGGACAGAACTTGACTCCAATTCTGAGAGAAGTTATCTCCTTCTAACCCCCTTAATCTACTATCATGTGTCTATTAACTCAATTAAGTGATGTGAGTAAATAATAAAATAGACACATGACAACAAATTAAAGGAGTTGGAGGGAGATAACTCTTCTTAAAATTGAAGTCAAGTTTTGTCCTATTTAGATTAACTTATTTTATATTCAAAATAACTTATAATTAAAAGTTATCTAATTTTTTTTAAAAAAATAAACGATTATTTTTTTAAATATAATTTAATCCAAACATACACTTATTTATCAAATTTGACTGAGAAACGCTTAGCATATTCAACTAGGCCAGTCAAGCAAGCGCCCAAAGGTGGTTTTTGACTACTAGATATAGATCTTTACTCACTATAGTTAGATAATATTCATTTCTCTAACTTGATTCAAAAAGATCATTGGTTTTTCTTTTTCTTTCTTTTTTTGGTTTTTTTCAAAACTGAACAAGGGAGATATACAAAATTATGTAAATTACAGAGGGATTAAGCTCATGAGTCATACCATGAAGTTATGAGAAAGAGTAATTGAACGGAGATTGAGACAAGAGACTCATATTTCAGAGAATCAATTTGATTTTATGCCTGGGAAGTCAACCATGGAATCAATCTATCTTCTACGAAGATTGATGGAGAGGTATTGAAGGAAACAAAAAGACCTACACATGATTTTCATTAATCTAGAAAAAGCCTATGATAGGGTACCGAGAAAGGTCTTGTGGAAGGCTTTGGAGAAGAAAGTAGTTCGTATCGCCTATATTCGAGCAATCTAAGATATGCATGAGTGGGCTAAAACTAGTGTGAGAACACAGAGTGGAGTCACAGAAGATTTTTTTATAACAATAGGACTGCACCAAGGGTTAACTTTGAGCCCATATCTTTTTACCTTGGTCTTAGATGTGCTTACTACGCATATCCAAGAGTCGGTGCCTCAATGCATGCTTTTTACAGATGATATAAACTTAGTTGAAAAGTCGAGAGAGGAAACAAATAGGAAGCTAGAGCTAGAAGACGAGCTTTGGAAGAACATGACTTTCATTTAAATAGGAGTAAGACAGAGTATATAGAATGTAAGTTCAGTAAGAAACGTGTTAATGCTAGCTTAGCAGTGAAAATTGGAGATCATACCATACCACAAGTCACAGTTTAAATATCTTGGATCTATCATATAAAATGACAGAGAGATTGAGGGAGATGTAAATCATAGGATTCAAGCTAGATGGATGAAGTGGATGAGTGCTTCAGGAGTTATTTGTGATAGAAAAATGTCTCTCAAGTTTAAGGGTAAATTTTACCGCACAGTTATAAGACTCGCGATGTTGTATGATATTGAATGTTGGGCGATAAAAAACTAATAAGAGCATAATATCAATGTCGCGGAAATGAGGATGTTGCGCTGGATATATGGCCATACAAGACAAGATATGATTAGGATTGAATGCATTAGAGAGAAAGTAAGGGTAGCACCTATTGTGGAAAAGATGAAAGAATTTCGCCTTAGGTGGTAACATATAAGGAGAAAACCCTTAGAAGTCCTTGTAAGAAGAGTAAATTAGGTAGAGAATAGTCCAATAACTAGAGGTAGAGGAAGACAAAAAAAGATTATAGGTGAAACGATTAAAAAGATTTAGATTTGAATCACATTTCTAAAGACTTAGTTTATGATAAAGTACAATGACGTCGTTTGATCTATGTAGTTGACTCTACCTAATAAGAAAAAATTTGGTTGTTGTTATTATTTTCAATCAGCCTAACCGATCAGGATCTTACAACTTTTTTATTCGACCGTAGAATTTTTATTTTTATATTTTTGGTCTGAGACTGTAAGATAATAGGATCTTACAACTACGCGTCCCTTTAAGCAATTGTAAGAGTTCTGTAAGTTCTGGGCCTAACCCAAAAAATTGTGGGCTTTTCTTTTCATAGAAGATTTGTGAGCTTTTCTCGTAAAGGAGTTTTGTCATTGTTGATTGAGAAAATGGCCTCCTAGTACTAATCTAGATATTAAAATGACTGGCCCAAAATCCAAAACAACACACCGGCCCAATTCCAATGGCCCAATAGCACCACCATCTTCTTCTCCTTCTCCCACAGCTTTCCCTTCTCTCTTCGACATATATAATCCCCTCTAGGGTTTCAAAAACCCTAATCTTCTCTCACACTCACACACAGTAGAGAGAGAGAGAGAAAGCACCATGAAGACGATTCTTTCCTCGGAAACCATGAACATCCCCGAGGGGGTGAGTATCAAGGTGCACGCGAAGGTGATCGAGGTGGAGGGTCCTCGGGGCAAATTGGTCCGTGACTTCAAGCATTTGAACCTCGATTTTCAGCTCATCACCGACGAGAACGGCAAGAGGAAGCTGAAGATTGACGCGTGGTTCGGGTCCCGGAAAACCTCCGCCGCCATCCGCACCGCACTCAGCCACGTCGAGAACCTCATCACTGGCGTCACCAAGGGTTACCGCTACAAGATGAGGTTCGTCTATGCTCACTTTCCCATCAACGCCAGCATCGCCAAAAACAACACCTCCATTGAGATCCGTAACTTCCTCGGCGAAAAGAAGGTAATTTTTCAACAAATTTCCTCTTTTTCTTGTCATGTCAGTGTTTGGACTATTTGGCAGTGTTTATTTGTCGTTGATTGATGCGAAGTCTTTTTACCTTATTTTTTTAAAAAAATATGACATTGTCTGTGGGTTAATCATAGTTTGTAGCTCTGTGTGTGTGTGCTTTTTAGTGTTCTATGTTCAAAATTTGATATGGTTACATATAGGAATTTCAGGGTTAATTTTTACTTTCGTTGTTTAATTAAGCATATCCTGGTCAAAATGATCATGCGATGTAATTGTATATACTGATACTCATACAATACACCTGCATTCGTATTTTTAGCGTGTCCCTGATTTTTTTTGTGAATACCTACCACCTTTAAAGTTATGTTATTCAAAAAATTCAAGTCCTGTTCACCAGTTAGGCAATTTCCTCCCTCAACGCAATCTTGTGTTCCTCAAAATTATCACACAAAAATAGCAAAGTTTCATATATAATATATATTTTATTTAATATATATAGTTGTACCCGTATCTTTATTTTTAAAAAAACTATCGTATTTACGTATTGTATCATACTGGATACTCTTATCAGTACCTATGTAACATAGGATGTACCCAATGTTGTTGGGATTATAAATTGTTTTCATTGCTACAAAATTCACAAGGGTTCTTCAATAATTTATTATTATGGACTTGGTTTTTTGACATGGCTAATCATATTCTTAAAATTTATCAGCAACTTTCTTTAAATATCTGTGGTTTTTATGTATGTCCTTAGTTTTAAGTGATTAGCATTTGGTGTATATTGAGACTAATGTGCATTTTCAAAGCATTTAATTTCTTGGTCATTTAGTGAAGCATGAGAAGAACCGTGTGTTTATGAATTGATCTTCTGCAGCTTGGATAATGTGTATTAGTTCTTCTGTTTGCTTACTTCCATTTTTTCCTTGATCGGCCAGGAGATGGTATTAACTTATTCCACTCCTTAATATGCTATTGGTACTTTTGTTGAACTTGATGCATTTCAATTTCCTATTCTCCTATTTTTCAGCATTGTGTTTTTCGCTGTTGTTTTTAACATCTTAGGGGCACTAATGTGGTATTGCTTGCTTGTTTGTATAATGCTGGATGATGCAATTGGTTGGCATAGACAGATAGGCTTCCCTGCAGGTGATATACTCTTTTTTATTAAATTGAAATATGTATTTGTTGGCCATATTCTTAGGTGAGGAAAGTGGACATGCTTGAAGGTGTTTCTGTTGTTCGATCTGAAAAGGTAAAGGATGAGTTGGTTTTGGATGGAAATGATATTGAGCTTGTTTCTCGCTCTTGTGCCCTCATTAACCAGGTCCGCAGTTCTCTCCCTCTCATTACACGCAATCAAACCTTGTCCAATTTTGCTCTTGCTTTGATTGTAATTGTAATTCTTTTTTTTTTCCTTCCCTCTTTTGATTGCAACAGAAATGCCATGTTAAAAATAAAGATATCCGGAAGTTCCTTGACGGTATCTATGTTAGCGAGAAGGGGACAATACTTGAAGAGTAGATGGTGGACAAATAGGAATATTGATATTAGTTTGAGTCACCCATCTGCCTGGATTCTTTACTGTTTAGTGGTGAGTCTTTGGAGACAGTTTTTGTTAACTTTTTGAGGTTTGATTTACAATTTTTGTGTTATCAAAGTTATCTTTCTGGAGATCTTATTTAAAAATTTTAATTGCAGTTGTATCCATCGGAATTGAATATTTTAGTTTTGGTGTTACTTCACAACTTTGGTACCCCTTTAGAGTGGGTGGCACTGTTTATCTGCAACTGCAAGACTGTTCGGAGAGCACGTAGCCAGTGCCACGCAAAATCGAAAAATCAAACAAAAAAATCGAATTGAAAAAATAAAATTTTGATTCTTTTTTATTGAATTTTTAAAAATTGATTCAATTAAATCGAATTTTGAATTTAATTTAATTTAAAAAATTAATATTATATAATAGGTATAATTATTTTTTGGTCTCTTTTAATATAGTTAATTTTGATTTTAGTCTTTTTATATTTTTTTATCTTATTTTAATCTTTTTAAATTTCGAAAGAGGAGAAAGTAGTTTCGAAAATAAGGTATCGGTAGAGTTTAATTTTATTTGTCTTGAAATTTGAAATTTAAAGAGATTAAAATGAGATAAAAAATTTTAAATAGATTAAAATAAAAATATTATATTTGAATAAATTAAAAAGATAATTAAGTTTATATAATATATTTATTTTTTATTAAATTTATATTTTTAATTATAATAATTTTTTTTTACTCACATATCTTAATTTATGTGTTTAAATATTATTTTAAGTGTATGTATTGGTTATTTTTATTTTATATTTTTAATAAGTTGAATTGTTTTTATCTAACATAATTCAAGGCAAATCGACCAAAATGCCATTCTCCCCAAATTTATTTATCAATTTGTTATCATTGTCAAACTATTTATCAAACTGTCACTGATTTTGTTATGTTCAAATTTTATATTATTTTTCGTTTTATGTGAGATGGTATTAATATTGGCCAGCATCCATTAATATGTGGGATGCGTACTTTTGTTGATATGCATTTCAATCCATCCTATTTTGGATGCCTATGCAGCGTGTTTTTTGCTGTTATCCCACGTGAATGCGTTTGCTTGCTTTTTATAATGCTGTGATCTCACGATGGCTTCCCTAAAAATAATATAAACTTCACATTATATGTATGTATTTGTTGGCCATATTCTTAACTCATTCCACGTGAATTTCTTAAAAAAAAGGATCCAGTTGGTTTTGGATGGAAATGAATTGATTTTTCTATCTTGTGCCCTCTTAAAGAATTACACCACAATATTGAGGGACATCAGTTTCAATTAGTTTATTTATAAGCCAAGTATTTGTTCCTAAACCCTAAACATATTTATTCGATGTGAGACTTTCAAAAGCATATTTGGATTTGGATTTGGATTTGAAAGAAAAATGTATTTCTTACAAACAAATACAAATCTAAATATGCTTTTGAAAGTCTCACATTGAATAAATATGTTTTATTTTACTTACTTTTTGCTTTGATTTACAATTTTTGTGTTATCAAAGTTATCCATTCGAACAAATATATTTTGTTATCTTACTTAATATTTTAGTTTGCTTGCTAATAACAAAGTTCCACATCGACTACTTTACTGATCGAAGTTCGGAATACTTAGCTTATAAAAATAAGCTAAAATCAAACAAATTGATGTCCCTTAATATTTTTGATTATTGACTTTTTAAAAATTGATTCACATGTAAATTATATGTGTTTAATTTAATTTTTTAAAAAATTCATATTATGGAATGGGTTAAGTCTTTTTTAGTCTCTTTTAATATAACGTGGAAGTTTATATTATTTTTTTAGTCATTTTTACGAAAGAGATACGCCAGTTTAAAAATAAGGCGTCCAACCGGGATCGTCATTTTATGTCTTGAAATTTGAAATTTAAAGAGATCCAAAATGTGGGATTTTTTAAATCCTGATTAAAATGATATTATATTTAAAGATCCCACGTAATTAAAAATAATATAAAATTACTAACGCGACAAAAATCAATTTTAATTTTTTACTCATAAATAGTTTGAAAATGAAGACAAATTGGTAAATAAATTTGGGGGGAATGGCATTTTGGTCGATTTGCCCATAATTCAATGTTTAAAAAAATTTTGGTCTAAAAATTAATTAAATTAATATAATTTAAATTGAATTAGATTGATTCAATTTTTAAAATGTAATCAGCATAATTTAATTCAAATTTACATAAATAATACAATTTAGATTAATTAATTTTTTAACTTAAATCAATTAAAACTAAATTAATAATAATCGATTAATATTATATAATATATTTATTTATTATTGGTTTTATATTTTTATTTATAATAATTTTAATTTTTTTATTTTTTTATTTTATGCAATCAAATATTAATTTAAATATATAAAATAAGTTTTTTTTTATTTTTTTATTAAATTAAATTACTTTTAACTCATAATATTCCATGCTTAAAAGGTTTTTAATTAAAAATTTATTAAATCGATTTAGATTGAATGAATTTTAGAATATAATAAATTTAATGTAAATTGATGTAAATAATATTATTTTATTAATTAATTTTTCAATTTAAAATCGATTTAAACTGAGTTCTGAATACCCTTGGAGTGTGCAAATTATGATCCAAAGTACAAACATGCTATAATTATTTAAACAAGTAATTTTTATCTTAATTTTAGTTTCGGTTGTAAGTAAGGTCACCAATTTCATTTATTTATGCCTTTCCAAACGGCAAATTCATTTACTATGTAACAAATGTTGAGAGGTGGTCCACCTTTGAAGAATTACGCACGACGTCGCAACGGCAGTAACTGAAGTTGATAATCTTTTCCTTGGTTGAACAGTGATAAATTCCTTTTGTGGCGGTGGTGGATAAGCGTATTGATTATATTTTTCTTGCATATTTTATGCGTTTGTGAACGGTGATGTAGTTGTTGATAACGATAAGTTGTAAGGTACATACTAATTTTAGTCAAATTTAAGTTATAATAACTTTAATTTCTTACCCACATTTTGCAATTTGTGTGTTCAAATATTATTTTAAGTATATGCATTGGCTATTTTTATTTTATATTTTTTAATAAGATTAATTGTTTTTAACTAATAAAATTCAGCGTGTAAAAATATTTTTGGTCTAAAAATTAATTAAATTGATCTAATTTAAATTAATTTAAATTAGATTGAAGGTTTGATTTTTAAAATGTAATCAGTCTAATTTAATTTAAATTTATATAAATAATATTATTTAGATCAATTAATTTTTTGACTTAAAACCGATCAAAACTAAATCATGAGCACATTTAATCTAAACTGATTAATATCGTATAATACATTTATTTGTTATTAAATTTATATTTTTACTTATAATAGTTCTAATTTTTCACACTTTTTTTATTTTATATAATCAAATATCATTTTAAATATATGAAATAAGTTATTTTTATTTTTTATTTCTTTTATTTTTTCTTTTTAATAGACTAAATTAATTTTAACTCATAATATTTAATGCTTAAATTTTTTTAATTAAAAACCGATTGAGTCGGTTTAGATTAAATAATTTTTAGAATGTAATGAATTTAATGTAAATCAATTTAAATAATTTTATTTAAATTAATTATTTTTTTAACTTAAAATTGATTCAAACTGAATTTTAAATACTCTTGGAGTGTGCAAATTATGATCCAAAGTACAAACATGCTATAATTATTTAAACAAGTAATTTTATCTTAATTTTAGTTTCGGTTGTAAGTAAGGTCACCAATTTGATTTATTTATGCCATTGCAAAAGAAAATTTTATTATTATGTAACAAATGTTCAGGAAAAAAGATGATGTTACACTTATTTTAGAGGTATAAGTATTATACATATATTTTTTTAAAAGTATATGATTGAAAAAGAGAAAATAATAAAAAAATATAAATATAATAAATAATATTAGATAAAGTATAAAAATAAATATATATATTATTTGTAATAAAAATATTAGAGTTCAATGTTAAGAGGTGGTTCACCTTTGAAGAATTACGCACTATGACGCAACGGCAGTAACTAAAATGAAAATCTTTTCCTTGGTTGAAGAGTGATAAATTCCTTTTGTGGCGGTGGTGGATAAGCATATTGATTTTATTTTCCTTGCATCGCGGAAATGTTTTATGTTTAACTAAAATATAATAGATATATATTTATCGTATTTTAGTATGAGATATTAAATTAATTTGTATATAACTATAATAATTTTATAAAATATAAAATAAATTTATAAGTAAATTAAAAAAATTAAAATATAAAAATTAAACGAATAACATAATTATTTTATGCGTTTGTGAACTGTGATGTAATAGTTGATAGGGATAAGTTGTAAGTTACATACTAATTTTAATCAAATTTAAGTTGATGTTGTACCAAAAAAGAAGAAAACTAAGTTCATCTTAATTACTTATAATAATTAGGTGATTAACTGAATTGTACGTGTTTAAACAATACAATGAATGTTTAACTAATGTAATTGATTAACTTTTTATAATTTAATGTAAAATTAAAAGTTAAATATGATTAAAGTTACAAGTGACATCGTCGCCACTTTATTATTAGAATGCTCCTTTCTTAAAACAGTAAACGTTGATAGAAAAAAGCAAAGACAGAAAAAGCAAATCAACTTTATAGTTGCATTACAATTTACGTCTTACTATTAAGGGACATCAAATTATTGTGACAATAATTCACCTTGTACGACAATTAGGCTGGACAAGATTCTATGACCTACCTCTTTATCTTATTTTTTCTTTTCTTTTCCTCTTCCATTATGTCTACTATACTAATCAGAGACCATAAAATAATAAGCAGAAGGTGCACTAATTGTTTGTTCCACATTAATATATATCTCGATTATTATACACTGCAGATGATTCCTTTTGACACGTATTACTTGATCTAAGTTTACATCTTAAAACTTTGGTTTCTTTCATTTTCATTTGGGTTACTGAAAGTGATAAGGTTGCCTTATGATAGTTCTTTATTTGACTAAAGAACAAAAATTTACGGATGAAAATTTGTCCGTGGTTGTATTATATCGTTGTAAAAAGTGTGACTGAGGTTTGATCCCCAACTAATGCACTCGCACCCCTTTTTCCTTCTATCTTTCCTTTTCTTGGGACTCCTTGTGGACATCCTTAAACCCCACCTGTGATAAGGTCTTTCCTAAACTTGTGAGGACCTAGCAAAAAAAAAAAAAGAACAAAATCTTTTTATATTTCTCTTGGAGTGAGAAAAAGAATCATCAATTTTCATAATTTTACTCACATTCAATAATAACTTTACAATGCTTTTTAAGCTCTATTTATATAATAACCTAATTAACTCCTTTGCTAACCATTAGCTAATATTCAATTACACATAACAATTCGTACCAATCTCTCTCTTTTGAAAACAATATGGCCCTTAAATTGATGAAAAAATAAAAATTACAATACATGCTAAAAAAAATTTCGCAGCTATCACCATTTTCTTTACTTGTGGACTCCTTGCAAAGTCCTGCACACCTGTCTAACAAAGTGCCTTCCACGTTTCCACCCATAATGCACTTGTCACAGCCCATAGGAACCATAACAGCAAGTAGCTTGCGGTTCCTACTCAAAACACTCAAATATGGAGCTATAGAATTTGTCTTGGCATATGCTTTGATATATATGAATTAGTTAGCAAGGAATTATAGTTAATATCTCGTGTCCCGGCACCAACAACCAGCCCCACATGTATTCATTGTACAAATCAATGGTGTTATATGGTGGCCACGTACGAAAGCCTCTAGCAAAGGTCAAGACAATTTCAAAAAATACTTTCCCTCCTTAATGAATTTTTAAAATGTTCTGAAGTGAATTCAGAAGGTACCTGAGAAAAGCACGTACACAGTAGTTTCCTCCTTAAACAGCGGCAGCTGAGCTTATTGAATAGGAGGGTGAGTACCTACAAAGTGACTCCAATGCTCAAGTCAGGTAATACTCAAGTAGGGTTATGTAATTCGATTATAAATTACCTTATTATGATGACTTAGCCTTGTATTTATAGAGCGGATGTAGAATCCTAATAAGATCCTTATTGGATGCAGGTAATTTGGGATTAGTATCCTGATGAAAATCACATTCTCATTATTAACGTGTAAATCCTCATAAATCTGAGATTATGATACAGGAAGTACTTAGCCATTTAAGGTAATTATTAGTCTTATAATATCGTAAGTTGATGATTGACAATTATGGATATTTAGTGATTTATCATCTGCATGAATCTATCAATCATGATAATATGGCCCAATACCACTCGACGTGCTAGATTACAATGTCCGGACTGCCTTATGAGTCTTCCGTTATGCCAGCCTATGGGGAGTCCGACTGTGTGCATGCTGGGTTGATCCTATGGAGCGGGATCCCAGATCACGGTCCAGAACAGTTGTCCTCAACTTGACACTTGGATGGGACAGATGATGGTCAAATTTAGAACGAATCAACCGTCAGATGGCCGATATGGTAGTCTGGAGAATATATATCGGATTCCGGATAATTACCGGTATCCATGACCTACCTTGATATGATTAAAGATCACTGCCCCCAAGTAAGAGTACTAGGGATTCTTCGAGATATCTTCAGCGCAAATTATGAACGTGATATCTGAATTGGCTAGTGGTAACAATTTGAGATTCTCAGGGAAACTGATACTTGGACTTTATTGGAAATTAGTAATCCTTTGAAGAGAATGTCAGTTTCATACAGATTTTCTCAACTGCTCCCTATCTTTGTGACTAATCAGAGATTTGAAGCATTTATTTTAGTTGACTTCACGAGGTCAAATAACCTATTATGGGACCAATCAGAATGCCTCATGCGCCCTATAAGTAGAGAATGCTTATTCAAGAGCTAGCATTCCCTTCCTTTGCATTCCTCTAGCTTTACATTCTCATGTAAAAATGGTTTCTTTCGAGAGAATAAGAGTAGCTTTTCCTTTATTTTCCATGCTTGTGAAGAGAACATCATCTTCTACAAAGATTATACTCTTATTTTTTTCTAAAGTTCTTGAAGATGTTTGATTTTCTTTGAACGTTTTTTTCTTTTTAATGGGAGCCTTTCTTTCTTGGCATAAAACTGGGTTACTATGCATTTGGAAAGGCAGTAGCCTTTCTATCCCAGCGTACATGGGAGTGTCTAACACAGCTCACTAGTGTAGAGTGATATACCTATGGTCTAATGCATAGCAAACCTACAGAATGCTCTGACCAACTCCTTTATCCTTCTCCAAGGGATTCCTAGCGCTTGACCGGGTTGACATGGTGGAGAATCGTCTTCCTTGGAAGGAAAAACCCTCTGGGAGTAACTTGGGACAGTCTGCTTTCTTTGACTTGCTTTCAAGGAAGCACCGGGTATCTGCCTCTACCATCATCTTCTAAGAAGGTAGGGGAGAATAAGTTAGCAGAATAATTCTGTTTCAGAGTGGCTTCAGTCTGTTCCGGGGTGGAGAGACTATCAGAGCAGCTCCGCAATTTGAGGCAACTTGGAATGGTTGAGGCTGGTGGAATGTCCTTCTGCATGGAAGGTCGTACCCCGTCCAACAAAGGAGAGAGTGTCCTGGTCTTTATTTGCACCGTGGAGGAGGCAGTATAAAAGACTTTGGTGTTGGTTCTGGCGTCGTGATTCCGGTTTTCCAATGTTCTTCAAAGCCAATCCACTTTTTCAAGAGACCGGGGTTTGGAAATGTGGATGTGACATGATCCGGGATACTGGAGATATTTGCTCCTTCCTCCGGGCTTCTTCAGTCACTGCTCTTTCCTTTATACATTCCATGTCTCAATATTTTCTTTTTTCTCTTTTCTGGATGTATGACGATGTATGGAATGAGAATGAATCAATAAAGATTTTATATTCCACACTTGTCCTATATTTCCCTGTTTCTTGCCGAGATAATATCGCCGAGATAAGTCCAATGCTTATTCTGGCATAACACCGTGATGATGTTGCTGGGGTAAGTCCAACGTTTATCCTAGCATAACACCATAACTTCGTCTCGGTACTTGTTTTGAAAATCAAGACGGCAAAGCTTGTTATTTTCCCTAAAAAATAAGCGTATTTTGTCCTTTACCGTAGTCCGCACTGTCAACCAAACGAGTACCATGGTTTTCAGCCGAGGTCCATCGAAAGAGTCCGAGCATCTATATGACGTTTTGAATTACTGCGCAACTATCTTTTCAACTGCTATTACAGCTGTATGGGTCACGTGGGGCGAGTTTATTGGAGGGACGTGCCTAGAGCCTCGTGTGCCATGATGGACAGCTTTTGAACTCACAATTGAGAAGACAAAAATGTCTCCTAACCATTCAGCCCTTATAAATAAGAGTTAAGGGCTCATCATCCTCACCTTACTGTTCTTGACTGATTTTACTGAGAATTTCGTGCGGCAAAGGCTTGATTTTTTAGGCGCCTTTCAACCATTTCCAAATTTCTCATCGTTCAAGCACTTTCTATCTTTGCACAGTAAGTAACTCTCTTTCAATCCCTTTTCAAGATGCTCATTGTTACTAAGAAGTAGAGTAGGAGTGTATTTCTGTCCTCTTTGCTTTTCGCAAAATAGATTTAGAGACTTCTAAGCTTTTCCTAAACTTCGTCACCTCCCCGGAACACCGTCTCCGCCACGCCAAGCACGGCGGAGGAGTCCCTCTAGAAATTTGAACTCTGGTGGGAACGGAGGTCGGTAAGGGGGTTTGAATTTTTTCGTTCTCCCCTTTCTATGTCTGAATCAATGGCGTTATTGATTCTGATAATTACTTACCGACTTCTTTGGGTGTTCTCAGGATTTTCATGGCTAAAGGAAAGAAGAAGGCTAGGGCCCAAACACCGCTCCACGAGACCCGGGATCCGGCTGACGATGACCTGATTCGAATCCAGCGAGGTCTTGGAATGGTATGCCCTTAGGTAGTGGACGATGTCTGGAATCGTCAATCTCGATTTTTAAGTGAAGTCGTACTCCGAGAATCATTATTCGTCTTGGAGTTTACCGTAAACAAAGCACGGGATAACGAATTCCAAGTCGTTTGTCTGGACTGGAATGAAATGGTGTGTTCCTGCTGGGAAGCTAGTTCACACTTTATGTTCTTGTATGAGCCTATTTTCCTTAAGCTGGGGATTTGAATGCCGTTCTCCGACTTCTAAATTACCATTCTCCGGATTCTTCACGTGGCCCCATCCCAGATCCATCCTAATGGTTGGGGTTATATAATCTCCTTTGAGAGGTTTTATAGATTAATGAACCTTAAATACTCTGTCAATATTTTCTTTTATTTTTATACACGAATAAACACCCAAGGGACAATAAGGCAGACGAGTTAGCTTGTCATCCGGTCTAGACCTGGCCGGAAATCCTTTGACGTTTTTGAAGAAAGTTTTAAAGGATTTAAGACTTCATTCTTCAAAATTAAAGTCGAGGAGGGATTTCATCCATTCTTCCTCAAACCTGATGGGGAACCCCAATTTCCTCTTTACTGGACGTAGGATTGTTGGGGTATCCCCATCAGTCTTATTGACAAAGAAGAAGGGGACCTCGACGCTGAGGAGCTTAAGTCGATCAAGTTCATAACCCAATATACTAAACGGCATGAGAACATCAATATCAGAGATGTTCTCTGTGTTCCTGGTGATGATTTTCTCCTTGCTTTTTTAGGTAGGAATTAGGGTGTTATTACTGGTAGTGACCTTAGGTTTTTGCATTCTATCTTCATGCATTCTCGTTGTTTTGCTGTGCTGATCGTGTACTTATTTTTTTTTTGTTTCAGTAAGCAACATGACTTCTAGATCTTCTGTGGTTGCCCTGCAAGCTGCAAGATCCCGGAGAAAGGGGGCGAAGTCCGCAGCCTCTTCTTCCACTGCCGCCCCGACGTCCTCTAGTCAGGGAGTTATTGTTGGGGAGAAAGTTGGTCAACCGGGTTCCCCCCCGAAATCTTCAAGGGAGAAAAAGGCAAGCTATCGAAGGATCTCTTGACCAGGATGGGAGGTCATCAGAGGGCGATGACAGAGAAAGGGAGGACCCTTTGCCAATCAACACAGGGCGCACTGATGCCGGCCCCTTCATTGCCAGGCGACTTTTGAGCAGCGAGGTTAGGCAGCATATTGCTGAGTAAGGTCTGGCCCAAACCTTGACTGTCGAGATCTGCATAATTGAAGAGACTATTGAGGATGCTAACAAGAGGGCATCGGAATAGCTGAAGACCTTGAAAAAGGAAAAAGAAGAAGTTGGCCAGAAACTGAACGCGGCCCTTAAACTGAACGAGGACACTCGGCCAAGGATCGTTGAGCTGGAGAAGGCATTGGCCGATTCTGAGTCCACCAGGAAGGCCGAGAAGCTTAAAGCCGACAAGACCATTAGCGACCAAGAGGCCCAGATAATTCATCTTGAGAAGGATGTGGAGGAGATGGACACGATTTCTAGAAAGATCGGGGGAGAGCAATTCCAGAATGCCGTGGCTCAAATTCAACACTACAATCCTGGGGTTATTCTTGTCCTAGATGACGTTAGCTTGGATAAAATCTTCCATAATAGCCAACTTGTCTTTGCAAAGGATCTCGTCCTGAGTGGTCCTAACACCACCTCAGATACTACTCAGAACCCGGATGGGGAAGAGACTGGAGTTTGACTTTTTCCTTTTTTCCTGCATTTTGCCCCCTGCGTGGGGTTTTACTTCTTGTACGGATGATTGCTCCCAGTGGGGTCTTACAATTAATTACTTTGTTTTGCTGTTTATTCTCTTGTTTTTCATGGTCCGACTTGGGTCCAACGCCCATCTTCATAGTCGTTTTAATGGACTTAGAAAAATCTCTTCGTCGTAGGAAAACCATGGTCCGGGATCCTACACTCATACCGTTGAGTGAATGGCATTCCACTTGACTTAGGTAGAAATAACGCCTTAGTCTGTAATCTAACGTTTATAACAATCAAACGTTGTGAAATTTTAGACTTAGGCAAAATAATACCTTAATCCATATTCCAGTGCTTATTATGGGAAGCATTTGGAATCGCAGATATAGGTAAGAATAACGCCTTGGTTCAGGGTATATTATGCGAAAACCCTTTTACCTTAGGCATAAATACTATTTAACCTTACCCGGGGTACCCTAATAATCATTTAGATTTTTGGGATCCCTTCCTGACTTAGGTATAAAGAAGAAGTGTGTACATATGATCCATACTGCCTCCTGTTTAGTTGACCTTTTAACAGTCAATGCCGTGCGTTGAATAAAATGTGATATCTGAATGACTCTATTTTATTGATGATATTGGGGGCACAAAAGTCTATACAGAGCATATTATTCGAAATTAGGATGGATCAAACATAATTCTACTAGAGGGCTAGGCCGTTGCGAGCATTTAGCTATAGTATTTTCTTAGTTTATCCGCATTCCAATAATTATTGACCGGGGTGCCAGATAACGTTTCCAGGGTGTAAGCTCCCTTACCCGTACTGGTGACGACACGATAGGGGCCTTCCCAGTTAGGGGCTAATTTTCCTTGGGAGGCATTTTTCCCTCCTATGTCGGCTCTCCTGGGCACTAGGTCGCCCGACTAGAATTTTCTTGAGACCACTTTCTTGTTGTACTTGGCCGCCATCTTTTGTTTAAGGGCGACATCCCGTATGTGAGCCACGTTTCTTCTTTCTTCCAGTAAGTCCAAGTCTTCTCTAATTAGACCAGGGTTGCTATCAGATGAGAATTGTTGGTAACGCCAACTTGGCTCTCCAATCTCTACCGGGATCATGGCTTCGTAACCGTAGGTCAATTTGAATGGAGATTCACCCGTGGTGGAATGAGGAGTAGTCTGGTACGCCTAGAGAAGATGATCAAGTTGCTCGACCCAGTTCCCCATGGCTTTATCTAACCTCCTTTTTATGCCTCGCACGATAATCCTATTGGCTGCTTCGGTTTGTCCGTTTGTCCTGGGGTTCTCCACGGAGCTACAATAGTGCTTTATTTTCAATCCGGCCAGTAGTTCTCCAAAGCTTTTATCTTTAAACTGGGTGCCGTTATCCGTTACAATGGATTCCGGCACGCTAAATCTGGTGATGATGTGGCGCCAAGTAAACTTTTGGATTCGTGCTGAGGTAATAGTGACCAGGGTTTCGGCCTCAATCCATTTTGTAAAATAATCTACCGCTACCACTAAGTACTTAAACTGACCTGGGGCCTGGGGGAAAGGACCCAAAATGTCCATGCCCTATCTGTAAAAAGGCCATGGTACCGAGGTCGTGAACAACTCTTCAGAGGGAGCTTGATAATAATCGGCATGGCACTGACATTTATCACAGATCTGAACGTGTGCTTGAGAGTCAGCCTCCATCGTTGGCCAATAGTATCCTGCCCTTAATACTTTTTGGGCTAGGTTCTTGCCTCCTAAATGGTGACCGCAGCTTCCCTCATGGACTTCGGCTAGAGCATATTCTGCTTCCTTCGGAGTTAGGCATTTGAGAAGGTGTGAACACCCAATTTTGTCCGGGGCATTTTGTAAATAAGTAAAAAAAAAAAAAAGATAAAAAAAATAATCTTTCAACCCATTAACCCGTAACTCATAAACCAACCCGTTAACCCATAACCCGTTAACCCACAACCCATCGCTTATCCTCACACTTAAACTCATCACTTATCCTAAACCAACCTATCCTAAACTAACCATAACTCATCCTACTACAAACTTATCCTAAACCAACCTATCCTAAACTAACTCAAACTCATCCTACCACAAACTTATCCTAACATAAACCCATCCTATCTCAAACCCATCCTAAACAAACTTATCCTAAACCTCCCATCACTTATCCTAAACAAACTCCTAATCACATTCTAACTCAAACACCTCACCTAATCCTCTCCTATAAAACACCTAACCCATACATCGAACAGTATACTAAGAACCCGACATACTCTCACCTAGCCTCACTTACACACTTCGCCTACATAGCCATATTATTCTCTCCATAGCAAATTTTTGCAACAATTAGCAAAACACCCTCTCGTCACGAAACCACCACCAAATCCTCCATTAAACCAAGCCTCCATCATTCCACAACCAGCTGCCCTTCACCGTCGAACCACACCGCCCAACCACCCGATCCGGTGACCATCAAAGCCCAAGACCACCGCACGCCGCTCGTTGCGCGAATCACCGTGAAAAGGCGAACTGCGCTGCACCGGTCGTCCCACGCACAGATCCGAGCCCGTCGAACTCCGTAGCGCCACCGTTAGGGTCGTCGGAGCCGCTCCTCCCTCCTCTCTCGGTGCTCCTCCCGTGACCAGCCCGCATCTCTGTTCTCTCTCGTAAGAAAAAAAACGTTCCAAAGCAAAAAGAAAACCCCCTCTTCGTTTTGCTTTTCGTAAGCCCCAATTATTTTTTTTCTCGATCGCTTTTTTTTTTTTTTTTAAGTAGTAGGGTCATTGGGCTAAAAAAATGGTAAAAGTAAAAATAAAACAAAAATAATTGATTTCTTTAAAAATAATAATAATAATAATATGGGTTATCGAGTTATGCGACTAAACTTTTTGCTAACCCTTGTATTTTGTAAACGTCTGAGTTAATGACAACTTGATGGTTTACATTATCATTATTATTATTATTATTATTATTATTATTATTATTATTATTATTATTATTATTATTATTATTATTATTTATATTATATTTAAATTATTATCATGTTTTAAATTTTTAAGTTAAATTGCTAATTGATAATCTTAAATAAAAATTTCGTAACAAACTTGATGAATAATGGGTGACGTCTCTAGCGTGACGCGAGCTTCACCTATTCAATCCTTAATTTGATTAACTGAGTCGCGACGACTTGTTAAATCAAATTTTTTTAAATAATTAAAAATAAAATCAGCCATTAATTGATAATTTTAAATAAAAATTTTGTAACAAACTTGATAATCAATGGGTGACGTCTCTAGCGTGACGCGAGCTTCACCTATTTAATTCTTAATTTGAATAACTGAGCCGCGACGACTTGTTGATTCAAATTTTTAAAGTTATTTTTTATAATAAAATCAACCAACCCAGAAATATTTTTTAAAGAACTACGTGACTTTGAATTCCTCATTGCACCTGAGGATACGTAGGAGCGGGACTCCAATTCTGTCAAGCCAAAAATTAAATTTTCATAATTTATTTGTTTATTTTATATTTTTTACGAAAGGGGTAAAACAAATATTTTCAAGAATTATTAAGAATTTGCATAATTAATTTAAGGTACCGTCTTAGGATGGGTGTGTTAGGGGTGCTGTGGGATTAAGTTTCCATCCTTCCCTACACATAACCGACTCCCGAATTCAATCTGGTTTCAAAGACTATTTTTCTTGGGTTTTCTAATTTTTCCTAATAAAATAAAATAAAATTGGTGGCGACTCCTAAACTTAATTAATTTTAGTTTAAGTTGCTATTTCGCCGCGATTAAATCGGTTGCGACAGATGGCGACTCCACTGGGGACACTTGAGAGTCAAGCCTGTAAAAGTTAGTTATGCAAAATTTTTGGTGATCTTTATGTGTTTGTTTTACCCTTTTTTTTCTTTTTATTATTTGATGATTTTTTTATATATATTAATTTTAGTGTTAATTGTTGTACTATCTGAACCTTAGGGTAGAAAATTTTTGGAATTTGTTTTGTATTTGCTTTGTTTTGCAGGATGTGGGTAGTCTTTAGGATTGTAAAGGTTTGTATGCTCTCAGCACCCACTGCACCTACACATAAAGCACACACATTCGAGTGGGGCCCTATACCCGGGTCTGAGTGAAGCTTAAGTTAAGTAGAGGTTGCGTAGTGGTAGCCATTTTGGATGTACTTCCTGTTTGGTTATCGCGAAAACCTCATCTAGAGTGTGCCTTTTTCATGAATGTCCCACACCTAGTGGTTTACCCACTTATTTCGTGGTCAACATTCTGAAATAGGACTTGGCTCTAGAGACCTCTAAAATAGAAGAGCCACCTATGAAAGTTCTCACGAACCGAAATACTCTTAGATCTTTAGGATAGAGTCTCAAGTTTAAGGCAATCCCATTAGGACACAAAGGGAGCGTACTTTCTTCTTTCTTCATGCCATCCATTCTTGCATTAAAAAAAACTTTAAAAAATACATTATCTTGCATTTTCATGTCATTCCTAGCATTCTTAAAAAAAAAAAAAACATATTGCATTCCTAGCATTCTTAAAAAAAAAAGTAAAATAATCATGCATTTTCATGACACTCATAGCATTCTTAAAAAAAAAAAAAAAAAAAAAAATCATGCATTTTCATGGCTTCCTTAGCATTTTTAAAAAAAATAAATCATGCATTCTCATAAAAAAAATCATGCATTTTCATGGCATCCTTAGCATTTTTAAAAAAATTAAAAAATAAATCATGCATTCTCATAAAAAAAAATTTCATGCATTTTCATGGCATCTTTAGCATTCTAAAAAAAATAAAAAAAATAAATCATGCATTTTCATTCCAAGCATTTAAAAAATGTTTTCATTTCATCTTATGCATGACATTAATCTCATTCATTTCCTCTCATTCTTTGTATGATGTTACCGTATTCAGCAACCATTGCACGACTAAGGAAAGAAGACACCAACCAAACCCGTGTTCACAATACAAGGGCTCGAACAAAGTTGCTTGCAGCAATGACAGCTGAAAATGAAGGCAGGAACCTAAGTTTGGAAATGGATGAAGTGAAAGGAAGGGTGGATGAGGTGACAGAATCTCAAAGAAAAATTGAGGAAATGTTGTCAGCCATGAGGGAGACCCTCACCTTGATGGGGCATTGGAGGTGCATGAGTAACCTGGGCACACTCACACCCACTGAATACCACTTCCATGAGGACAAACCTTGGAGTCACTACTGAGATACCTTATGTGGGAGGAACCTCAAACACGGCATCAGTAGTGATTCCCATTGGAGAAAGATTTCATTCATTGGAAGGTACTCGAAATGAGGTCCATGGTAACACCGAGTTTACGTGGGAACCACCACATATGTCCATTCAGATGCCAACTGGATTTCCTGCCGGTAATGGGCACACAACTATTCAGAATGATAAGATGAAAGAAGAGTGGATGGAAAAGATGGAGGAGCAAATCAAAGCGATCAAGGGTCCTAGCACCTACGGTCCCCTTGGGATAGAAGAATTGTGCCCCACTGCTAACATCGTCATCCCCAAGGATTTCAAAGTCCCAGAATTTGTCAAGTATGATGGGAGCACCAATCCCTTTTTCCATCTAAAAACTTACATTACCAAAATGTCCATTTGGTCAAGGGATTGGAAGTTCCTCGTCAATTTTTTTCATGAAAGTTTGTCTGGGCCTGCTCTGAGTGGTGTATCCAACAGGACCTTTCGAAAATCTCCTCTTGGGATGATTGGGCAAATTTGTTTATGGGACAATATCAATTTAATTTGGATACAGCCCAACTCGAGAGCAGTTGGAAACACTACAGAAGAAAAATGAAGAGACATTCAAGCAATATGCCCATAGGTGGAGAACTCTCGCAGACTCAAGTGCAACCGCCGTTAACTTTGACAGAAATGTGCTCATACTTCTTAGGGACTTTAGGAGCTCCCTATGTTGGGACAATGGCAGGTGCTGCTTACCAAGACTTTGCTGAATTAATTGCTGCTGGAGAGAGGATTGAAATTCTGGTAAAGGTTGGAAAATTGCCAATTGGCAATAATGAAGGTAGTTTCAAGAAGGGATTTTCCACTAAGAGAAATGAGCCAGAAGTGAGCTATCTGCAAAGTCAACAACCTTCACAACCCCGATATTCTCCATCCTACCCTTTATCGAGCACCCCTATATAACTCAAACACTTACCCTTCTGCACCGTCTCATCTACCTGGCCTAACCGCCCCTCCCACAAATGCACCTCAAACCCAGCCACTCCAAATCAACAATGTTCATATACCTCAACCATACGCACCAGTTCGCCCAACCAATACCCAATATCCACCTGTAGCTTCACAAAATTTCCCAAATCACCCACAGCCTCGACCAAACTTCCAAAATCAAGGTCGTTTTCGTCCCCAAGGCCTACCTCCTTTCCCAAGATTGTCCATTTCGAATGCAGAGTTATTCCAAAGGCTCTATGATACCCATTTAATTTCGGGAAGTCCTGTGCTCCCCATGGAGTCACCATTCCCGAGTTGGCATAACCCAAATTTGACTTGTAAATTTCACATGGATGCTTCTGGGCATTCCATTGAAGACTGTGAAGCTTTTAAGACAGCAGTGAGGAAGTTAATTGCTTATGGGAAGCTTGATATACAAGAGGAGGTTGGACCCGATATTGTCAACAACCCAATTCCTAATCATGGTGGAAGGAATGGGGTAAATGTTTAGAATAGTTGATCAAGGAAATCTCAGAAAGTTCAACTTAGTGGTGGTTTATAAACAATACCTTAGAGTCCTCCAACACTGGGGAATTTCTAAGCGACTGGTATTCTGATTTGTTTATCAAGTAGTTACCATGAAACGATGGTTTAATTGTATCAACCCTATGCTTGTTCGATCAATAAAATCATTTGGGTTTTGAACTTATGATAACTTTCTTGAAGCATTAATGTAATAAATTTGCATGGGTACATTGTTTCTTTTCTTTTCCATCACATTATATTTCTTGACATTTATGATGTTTCATTTTTGTAAAGTGTCTTCCTTTTATCCAATTCTTGGCAATCCCCAGTTTGGTAGATGTTAATAAAGTCCTCGAGTGCAAGTGTCTTTTGAAAGAGAAAAAAAAAAGAAAAAAATAAAAAAAAAAGAAAAAAGAATCAAAAAGAAAAAAAAGAGCAAAGAAGTAATCACTTGGTGCGCACTATCTTTTTGTCTCAAAATTAAAGTTTTGAAAATAAACAATCATGATTTGAAAATGAAGACCGCCATTTTTCTCTATCTTTTACAAAATTTCATCATTTTTATCCTCGTTACCCCTTTTGAGCTTGAAAGTTTCTTCAATAAACCCTGGATAAGGATCACCCCTACACTAGGGGATAACACAAAGCAAATGTTGATTGTCATGGTGACTATTTTGAAGCATAATGAAAAAGAAAAGGTGAAATGGGCAAGAGGTAAAAAAAAAAACTAAAAAAGGGAAGAAGAAAAAAATGAAACAAAAAAAAAAAAGAAGGGAAAGAAAAAAGAAAGAAAGTGAAATGAAATGGGTCATGACAAAGGGGAATGAAAGAAAATGAAAGGAAATGAGGAGAAATTGAGAGCAATAAGAGAAAATGTGTTTAAAAGTGCAAAAGCATTGACAAAGTTCAATTTTGAAAGTGTAAGGATCCTTAATCTTATTCAACCCTTAAACACTTGTTTGAGCTTTATATCTTTCCTTTCATAACCCTTAGCCTTGACCACGTTACAAGCCTCAAAAAGTCCATTCGATCAATGAAGGGTTGTTGTCATTTCGTTAACTTTAATTTTGAGACAAATGTTACACTCATCTAAGTGTCTAGTTCATTGCTCCTAAAAAAAAAAAAAAAAAGGGACTTTTCACTAGGGCAAGTTTCTGCCATGTTCGAGTGCGGCCCTACACTGAGGCATTCTTTTTCCTAGTTCAATTTAACCTACACTAGGACAAGTGTCTACCCCGCTTTCGATTTGACTCTAAACCGGGGCAATTTTTCTTTTCCTTAGTTCGGTTGACCAACACCGGGATAAATCTTTCGGTCACTAGAGTGAGTGTTAGCCTTATTCTATCCTAAATTGGGACAAATTTTTCTTGGTTCAATTTGACTTGATGTAGATGTTCAATAGAAGAAAATCCTTAGTCATAATGTCTAGTGAGCAACTAAAGATTATTTTCATGAGGATCAAACCAATCCATATCAAGTCAACTCTTCTTTGAGTCACATACCATCATTTGTGTCTTTTTCCATATATACCCTTTGGTGTAGTCAAACTTCCAAGGTCAATCTAGAAGTTGTTCACTTAATCAATTCCTGTTCTGTTGTACTTTTGAATCCATGTCTATCTGTTACGTAATGCTTCATGTAAGGTGAACATGAGTACAACATTATGATTTGACCATCTAATGGCAATTGCATGATGAACAATTCAAATCGAAAAGAACTTAGAAGTTCCAATTAAAGGGAAAAATGATATCCCAGGGGATAATCCAGAAACAAGAGGTACTTAAGCAAAAGGGAAAAGAGCCCGTTAGACGAAAACTCGAAAAGGCGGTTTAACCAAAAACTGGGCAATTTTGTTCAATTGGCCATACTGGGGCAAAATTTTTGAAGTATTAAAGAGAAGATATGAGTAATCAAGCAGTTGCAGAGAATCAATTAGATGAGAGACAAAGTTAAGTACTGGAGTAAAATTTTCTCTCAAGGACTCAGCCAAGCAAGGGTTCATGACAAGAGATGATCATTTCATTCCTCAAAACGAGAGTTGAAAGTGGCAAACAAGGAAAGAGAAAGAAGAAGAAAAAGGAAAGAAAGGATGAGGACCGAAGTTATCAGGTCCAATGGGCTAAAGCACGTGAACGAGGGGTTTGATTGGTCAAAGCTTTCTAAAGTCGTCCTTGGTTCAAATGATTTTTTTTAAAATAAAATTTAAAAAAAAAAGAAAAAATGGGAAAGAAAAAGGGAAAGAAAAATAAAAAAGGAAGAAAAAAGAGAAATGAAAAATGAAAAATAAAAAAGAAAAAAAAGAAAAGAAAAAAAAAGAAAAAAAAAAAAAAAGAGAGAAAAAAAAATAAAAGAAGGAGATCTTTTTGGGTCAAGATGCTCATTGTCTTTAAAATTTGTCTTTTGGGACTCTGTTGCCCATTGTTTTTTAAATTTTGGGACTCTGTTGCCCATTGTCTTTTTTAATTTCGGGACTCTGTTGCCCATTGTCTTTTTTAATTTCGGGACTCTGTTGCCCATTGTCTTTTTTAATTTCGGGACTCTGTTGCCCATTGTCATTTTAATTTCGGGACTCTGTTGCCCATTGTCATTTTAATTTCGGGACTCTGTTGCCCACTGTCTTTTAAATTTCGGGACTCTGTTGCCCATTGTCTTTTAAATTTCGGGACTCTGTTGCCCATTGTCTTTTTCATTTCGGGACTCTGTTGCCCATTGTCATTTTAATTTCGGGACTCTGTTGCCCATTGTCACTTAAATTCCGGGACTCTGTTGCCTATTGTCTTTTTAATTTCGGGACTCTGTTGCCCATTGTCATTTTAAATTTCGGGACTCTGTTGCCCATTGTCATTTAAATTTTGGGACTCTCATTGCCCATTGTCTTTTAAATTTTGGGACTCTGTTGCCCATTGTCTTTTAAATTTCGGGACTCTGTTGCCTATTGTCTTTTAAATTTCGGGACTCTGTTGCCCATTGTCATTTTAATTTCGGGACTCCGTTGCCCATTGTCACTTAAATTCTGGGACTCTGTTGCCCATTGTCATTTAAATTTTGGGCCACAGTTGCCCATTGTCTTTTAATTTTTGGGACTCAGTGTTGCCCATTGTCATTTAAATTCCGGGACTCAGTTGCCCATTGACTTTTAAATTCTGGGACTTAGTTGCCCATTGTCATTTTAAGTTCTGTTGAGCGCATCGGCTCCATGCATTTCATGCATTTTAAATTTTCATCTTTTGCTTTTGAGTGCATCGACTCCTGTCTTTTACTTTTGAGCGCATCAGCTCCTATCTTTTGCTCTTGAGGGCAATCACTCCTGTCTTTTGCTTTGAGCGCATCGGCTCCTATCTTTTAAGTTTCTATCATTGAGCGCATCGCTTTCTTTGCATTGTTTTGTTTCTTTTCGCTCCCGAACAAAATTGAGTTCATGTCTTTACTGTTCCTTACCATGATAAAATGAAAAACTACGGTTATTCTTTTTATCTAGTAAGAAACAAGTAAAGAGGGGCAACTGTGAACACCCAATTTTGTCCGGGGCATTTTGTAAATAAGTAAAAAAAAAAAAGATAAAAAAAATAATCTTTCAACCCATTAACCCGTAACTCATAAACCAACCCGTTAACCCATAACCCGTTAACCCACACCCATCATTATCCTCACACTTAAACTCATCACTTATCCTAAACCAACCTATCCTAAACTAACCATAACTCATCCTACTACAAACTTATCCTAAACCAACCTATCCTAAACTAACTCAAACTCATCCTACCACAAACTTATCCTAACATAAACCCATCCTATCTCAAACCCATCCTAAACAAACTTATCCTAAACCTCCCATCACTTATCCTAAACAAACTCCTAATCACATTCTAACTCAAACACCTCAGCCTAATCCTCTCCTATAAAACACCTAACCCATACATCGAACGGATACTAAGAACCTGACATACTCTCAGCCTAGCCTCACTTACACACTTCTGCCTACATAGCCATATTATTCTCTCCATAGCAAATTTTTGCAACAATTAGCAAAACACCCCTCTGTCACGAAACCACCACCAAATCCTCCATTAAACCAAGCCTCCATCATTCCACAACCAGCTGCCCCTTCACCGTCGAACCACACCGCCCAACCACCTGATCTGGTGACCATCAAAGCCCAGCACCACCGCACGCCGCTCGTTGCGCGAATCACCGTGAAAAGGCGAACCTGCGCTGCACCGGTCGTCCCACGCACAGGATCCGAGCCCGTCGAACTCCAGCGCGCCACCGTTAGGGTCGTCGGAGCCGCTCCTCCCTCCTCTCTGGTGCTCCTCCCCGTGACCAGCCGCATCTCTGTTCTCTCTGTAAGAAAAAAAACGTTCCAAAGCAAAAAGAAAACCCCCCCTCTTCGTTTTGCTTTTCGTAAGCCCCAATTATTTTTTTTCTGATCAGTTTTTTTTTTCTTTTTTAAGTAGTAGGGTCATTGGGCTAAAAAAATGGTAAAAGTAAAAATAAAACAAAAATAATTGATTTCTTTAAAAATAATAATAATAATAATATGGGTTATCCGAGTTAACATGACTTTACTAACCCTTGTATTTTGTAAACGTCGAGTTGCGACAACTTGATGGTTTACATTATCATTATTATTATTATTATTATTATTATTATTATTATTATTATTATTATTATTATTATTATTATTATTATTATTATTATTATTATTTATATTATATTTAAATTATTATCATGTTTTCAATTTTTTAAGTTAAATCGCTAATTGATAATCTTAAATAAAAATTTCGTAACAAACTTGATGAATAATGGGTGACGTCTCTAGCGTGACGCGAGCTTCACCTATTCAATCCTTAATTTGATTAACTGAGTCGCGACGACTTGTTAAATCAAATTTTTTTTAAATAATTAAAAATAAAATCAGCCATTAATTGATAATTTTAAATAAAAATTTTGAAACAAACTTGATAATCAATGGGTGACGTCTCAAGCGTGACGCGAGTTTCACCTATTTAATTCTTAATTTGAATAACTGAGCCGCGACGACTTGTTGATTCAAATTTTTAAAGTTATTTTTTATAATAAAATCAACCAACCCAGAAATATTTTTTAAAGAACTACGTGACTTTGAATTCCTCATTGCACTGAGGATACGTAGGAGCGGGACTCCAATTCTGTCAAGCCAAAAATTAAATTTTCATAATTTATTTGTTTATTTTATATTTTTTACGAAAGGGTAAAACAAATATTTTCAAGAATTATTAAGAATTTGCATAATTAATTTAAGGTACCGTCTTAGGATGGGTGTGTTAGGGTCTTTGTGGGATTAAGTTTCCATCCTTCCCTACACATAACCGACTCCCGAATTCAATCTGGTTTCAAAGACTATTTTTCTTGGGTTTTCTAATTTTTCCTAATAAAATAAAATAAAATTGGTGGCGACTCCTAAACTTAATTAATTTTAGTTTAAGTTGCTATTTCGCCGCGATTAAATCGGTTGCGACAGAAGGGGGGATGAGAAACCATGACGGTATAGCCGACCGTTGTAGATAGTGTACCTGACTGCGGTCTTGACCAATTTGGAGGCTTCATTTGGGTTCGGTGGTAGAGTTCTGTGTTGCAAATAGTCCAGTATGGGGGTAATCCAAGATGACTTATGGTCCTCTACTTGGAACATGTCATGATCCGTGATGGAGGGTTGAGAGAGAGTTTCCTAGATTACGGACCGATTGTTACCAGGGCTCTTGGTACTGGCCAGCTTAGACAAAAGGTCTACTCTGGAGTTCTGTTCTCTTGGAATGTGTTCTATCTTGGCCTCCTCAAAGCCCATGAGGAGTTCATGTACCTTTATTAAGTATTTTTGTAGGAGAGACTCCTTGGCTTGATATTCTCCTCAGATTTGGGAAGTTGTCAGCTGAGAATCACTGCAAAGCGTGATCCGTATTGCCCCCATATCCTTTGCCATTATCAAGCCAGCAATGCATGCTTCATACTCGGCCTGGTTGTTCGATGTTGGGAATTCAAACTTCAGGGAATGTTCCAGGGACATGTTCCAGGGTTAGTCCTCTGAATTTTCCAGTATAACCCTGGCTCTGCTTCCCTTAAGATTCGATGACCCGTCAACAAAGATGGTCCAAGAGACTCCCTTAGGGTCGCCTGGGTCCAATGTGAGCTCAGCTAGGAAGTCAGACAATGCTTGGAATTTTATTGCAAGTTGTGGTTCATAGATAATCCCAAATTCAGAGAGCTCAATTGACTATGCAATCATTCTTCCGGCCAAGTCTAGTTTATGCAATACTTGCCAGATGGGTTGATCTGTTCTTACCACCACTGGGTGCCATTGAAAATATTGCCGAAGTCTTCTTACTGCGATAATGAGTGCGAAGATGACCTTCTCTACTTTTTAGTAACGAAGTTCGAGACCCTGCAAGACCTTGCTTACAAAATAGACTGGCTTCTGTCCTTCGTCAGTTTTTCGGATCAACACTGAGCTTACAGCCTCATCATGGACAGAAAGATATAAGTAGAGTGTCTCCCCGGTATCCGGCCTTGTCAAAATAGGAGGGGAGGACAGGAGATTCTTTAAGGACATGAAGGCGTGTTCACATTCCGAAGTCCATTCAAAATTTTTCCCCTTCTTGAGTAGCTTGAACAAGGGGAGAGACTTATGGGCGGCCTTAGCCAAGAATCTTGTGAGGGCCACTACGCGCCCTGTGAGCTATTGTACTTCTTTAACGCTTCGGGGGCTTCTCATGTTAAGGATCGCCTGACACTTGTCGGGATTGGCCCCAATTCCTCAGTAGGTTAACATGAAGCCCAAAAAAATTTCGGCCTGGACCCCGAAGGCGCACTTTTTTGGGTTTAGTCTCATGTTGTGCTTCCGGACTTGTGCGAATACTTCCTCGAGGTCTGCTGTTTGTAATCCGCCCTGTGGAATTTTCACTATCATGTCATCTATATAAACTTCTAGCATATTCCCCACTTGGTCTTCAAAGACCTTATTCATCATCCTCTGGTAGGTGGCCCCTATAGTCTTCAGACCAAAGGGCATGACCTTGTAGCAGTAGCTCGCCCTATCAGTAATAAAGGCTCTTTTGTCTTCATCTCTGGCATACATGGGGATCTGATTGTACCCGAAATATGCATTCATAAATGAGAGCCATCTGAAACCCGAGGAGCTATCCACTAGCTTATCCACATTGAGAAGTGGGTATGGGTCTTTCAGACAGGCTTTATTCAAATCCGTATAATCTACGCACATTCTCCGCTTCCCATTGGATTTCTTTACCAGGACCACGTTGGAAAGTCATGTGATATAGGAGATTTCTCTGATAAAGTTACCACTTAATAGCTCATTGACTTGTTCTTCAATGACTTGTTGCCTCTCGGATCCGACATTTTTTTCTTTTAAGCAACTGGCTTGGTGCCCTCTTTGATTGACAAGTGGTGGCAGATGAAGGTGGGGTCAAGTCCGAGCATGTCGGAGGACGTCCATGCGAAAAAGTCTCTATTTTTTAACAAGAGCTCTGTCAATTGTTGTTTTTCTTCTTCATCCAGACGTGCTCCAATCTTGGTAACCTACAATGGGTTGGTTCCAAGTTGGAGGGGTTGCAATTCACCTTCTGGCTGGGGTCGAGTATCTCGAATTTCTTTTCTGACGTCTAACTCGGTCATTAGTATGTTGACCTGGTCAAGGACCGGGCCGAGGACTGCAGATCTCTCCTTCTGGGGTACTTTACAAATTTTTAAGCTCTCATTATAGTATTTTCTGGCAGTAATTTGATCACCTTTAACAGTGACGACGCCATTGTTCTTGTTGAGGAACTTCATCACGAGGTGTGTGGTAAACACCACGGCGCCAAGTGCGTTAAGAGAAGGATGACCCAGGATGATGTTATAAGCTGAAGGGCAGTCCATAATTAAGAACTTTACCTTGACCGTCCTGAAAAGTTTAGACGTTCCGAGGGTCAGGTGGGTTTCATAGTGTCCAACCGGGGTGATTTTTTCCCTGTGAAACCCATCAATTCTCCAACATGAGGAGTTAAGTCTGATTGCAGTAGCTCTAACTTCTGATAGAGATCTAGAAACATAATGTCTGTTGAACTCCCTTGGTCGACAAAAATTCGGGGGACTTCGTTATTGGATATTATCCCCGAGATGACAAGTAGATCATCATGATCTGGGATAATTTCGCCGTAGTCCTTGTCCAAGAAAGTGATAGGAGGCGTCTTTTTACCTTCTGCTTGTGTCCTGGGTGCTGAGTGGGCTACGCTAAACACAGCCATTCTAAGAGCTTTCTTTCGAGCTCCGTTTGAAGACCCTCTTCCGGCAAAGCCACCGGCAATAGTATGAATTGTCCTATTGGGCTCAGAGTGATGGTCATCATTATCATCGGGGTAAGCGTCCCTATTCCTATCTTGTCGATCGTTACTATCTCGGCGAGGTGGAGTCTGGGATCTTCTCCTAGGACTTCTTGTCCTTCTTCTGGGCTCAGGGGGTGGACTTTGACGTGGACTGCGTCTGTCATTTTTGCGTCTGTTACCCCCCTCATTATTTTGGACACGAATGATATACTGCTATAAGCGTCTGGCCTTGATTAAAAATTCAATGGCATCACGTAATTGATAGCAGTCCTCCGTATCATGGTCGTAGCCTTTATGCTATGTGCAATGCTTGGAATGATCCTTTTATTTGTGCTTCTTGATAGGAGGCGGTCTCCGGATATTCTGAAACTTCGTATGCATCACTTCCCCCAGGATCGTTTCCCGGGGTGTGTTCAGGGGAGTATAGTCAGAAGAATTCCTCTAGGGTGGCCTACCTTTTGGAGGTCGTGGCCTTGAGGAATTCTGGTTGGACTTCTAGTGGGAAGACTCACCCTTGTCCCACCTCCTGTGGTCTTCTGTTGCCTCCTCCAAGTAGACATAATTCTCGGATTGTTTCTGGAAATCAGTCAAATTATCTAGCTTCTTCTTTGCCAAGGACTTAAACAACTCAGAACCTACTCAGAGACTGCTTCTGGCGTAATGTAAGGCTATCCTGTCTTCAAAATTCTCTACGTTGGTGCATTCTGCTATGAATCGCCTGACATAATCTCGGAGGGTTTCGTCCTTTCCTTGGCAAATTTTGGCCAGGGACTCGATGGATTTAGGTTGCTCCTTGCTGGTGGTGTATTGCAACAGAAAACGCTGTTTAAGATCCGACCAGTCTACCACAGACCCTTTTGGTTGGCTGGTAAATCACTTGAGGGCTCCCTTTTTGAGGGAAAAGGGGAAAGCTCGACATAGCAACTCCATGGACCCGCCATAGAAACATAAAGACTATTCATAGGCATTTATGTGTTCCTGGGGGTCCGTGGTTCTGTCATAAATTTCCAAGTTTAGCAGAAACTTGAAGTTCCTAGGAACCCAGTACTCCATAAGTTGGTCGAGGAAGGGTTGCTCCATTGTTCCGCAGTTCTAGTTATTTATCTTGGTATTAGAAATTCTATTGCCGGCGTGAACCCTCCTTTAATTATTTTCCACGTTGGTCCTCCTGTCAAGACAATGTGGCATGGGTTAGTTTTCATGCATGGCGCGCTGCATGTTTTTCAACCTCCAAAATTGGTCATTCAGCATATCTATATGTTGTTGCAACATGTCTTGGAATTGGCATTGGGAAGCACAAGATTGGTGTGTGCATTCAGAACGAGATGCACGATCATCAACCTCATTGTTTGGCGTTCCCATATGCTGGTGCACCGGGATCCTGTGTTGTTGAATGCTCCGGTCACCTCCTTGAGCTAGGAATTCAAGTCTTTCCCTAACAGAAATCTTACGTGATGGGTTGGGGGACTCATCAGAGGCGGAGGTAGAGTGCCCATCACATTGGCTTTCTGTTCCGGGTGCCTGATTTCTCACAGCGGAGGTTTGAGCCGCAAGTGGAGGCTGTGGGAGTGGTGGACGTTGCACATCAGGATCTTGCCTTTGGTTGACAGAGGTTTGTGCAGCATCTCTTCTCGAATTTTACCTCGTGTTCACCATGATTGGGTGGGATTAGAAATTTAAGGTTTTCTACAAACAACGCCAATGTTCTGAAGTGGATTCAGAGGGTACTTTTGAAAGGCATGTACACGATGGTTTCCTCCTTAAGCAACGACAGCTGAGCGTATTGAATAGGGGGTGGGTACCTGTAAAGGGACTCCAACGCTCAAGTCAGGCAATGCTCAAGTAGGGTTATGTAATTGGATTATAGATTACCTTATTATGATGACTTAGTCTTATATTTATAGAGCGTATGTAGAATCCTAATAGGATCCTTATTGAATGCGGGTAATTTGGGATTAGTATCCTGATAAAGATCATCTTCCCATTATTAACAGGTAAATCCTCATAAATCTGAGATTATGATACAGGAAGTACTTAGCCATCTAGGGTAATTACTAGTCCTATAATATCGTAAGTTGATGATTGGCAGTTACGGATATTTAGGTATTTATCCTCTGCATGAATCTATCAATCATGATAATATGGCCCAATACCACTCGACATGCTAGATTCCAATGTCCGGACTGCCTTATGAGTCTACCGTTATGCCAGTGTCGCGACCGGAGATCGCGGCGGGAAATAGCAACTCGAAAGGATTTTAGAAGATATAAATGAAAAATGGAGTCGCCACCAATTTTATTTTAATTTAGGAAAAATTGGAAAACCTTTCTTTGAAAATGGTCTTTAGAACTAGATTGGATTCGAGAGTCGGTTATGCTTAGGGAAGGGTGGAAACTTAATCTCACTGCACCCCTAACACACCCGTCCTAACACGGTACCTTAGGTTAATTGTGTAAATTTTTAACAATCTTTGAAAATATTTATTTTACCCTTTTTTTGCAAAATATTGTAACTATTTATAAAAACGAAACCACAAAATTATGAAAATTTAATTTTGGCTTGACAGAAATGAAATTCTGCTCCTACGTATCCCCTGGTGCAATGAGGAACTCAAAGTTACGTAGTTCTTTATAAAATAAGTGTGGGTTAATTGATTTTAATTAAAAAGATTTTTATTTGAAAGCGAATCCACTCTTGCACAGGATTCAAGTTAGCACTAGGCTACTCAATAAACTCTTATGATCCAAAAGATAATGAAGATAACATTCGCTATTCAATCATCATCATTGTTCATTGCGTGGATCAAAAGATTTTATTTATTTTTTATTATTCTTTTACCCTTCTCTCCTTTTTTACCAACAGTGTATCATTTTTGCCTTAATCTGAAATGGACAGCAGCCCACGTGAATCAAACTCAAACCTCAAAAGACAGTCAACAATTCAATTTACAAGAAAAAGAGTTTGGAGACTTGGGTAGCAGTAACAGAGCACACCCCAGGGGACGTTTGGTGAGGGATTTGGACCCTGAGGTTCGACGGTCGGTTTGAGGAGATGGGGTGGTTCTGTTTTGGGATTCGACAGTTGATTGGAGGAGATGGTGGGATAGTTCTGTTTTGGGGTTCGACGGTCGGTTGGAGGATATGGTGGGATGGTTCTGTTTTGGGGTTCGACGGTCGGTTAGAGGATATGATGGTTTGTGAAGGGGTCGGTGAAGGTCGCAATGGTATGGTTCGACGGTCGGCGGAGGGGGTATGATAGTGTTTGTGAAGTTGGTCGAAGGTCACGGTGGTGTGGTTCGACGATCGGTTGGGGAGATGGGGTGGTTCTGTTTTGGGATTCGACGGTCGATTGGAGGAGATGGTGGGATAGTTACATTTTTTGGGTTCGACGGTCGGTTGGAGGATATGGTGGGATGGTTCTGTTATGGGGTTCGACGGTCGGTTGGAGGATATGATGGTTTGTGAAGTGGTCGGTGAAGGTCGCAATGGTATGGTTCGACGGTCGGCGAGAGGGGGGTATGATGGTGTTTGCGAAGTTGGTCGAAGGTCACGGTGGTGCGGTTCGACGGTCGGTTGGGGAGGATGTGATGGTTTGAGATTCGAGGGTTAAGTGAAGAGGATTTGGTTCTATTTGGGAGTTTGACAATCGGTTGGAGGTGAAGATGGGATGGTTTGTCGGTAAAGGGAGTGAAACTCACGATTCGACGGTCGATTCTAGTTGGGTTCGGTAGTGTTTGGAGAGGTTATAAAAGTTGCTTGGGTGATGGAGATCATGGAGGCTTTGAAGATAGTGAGTGTTTTGGAGGTGAAAGGAAGTGATCGGATTTGAGGTTCGACGGTCGGGTATAAGTTGGGGTTTTGAGGTGATTTCGCGTAATGGATTGTTGAAGGATGGGGCGTGGGGTTCACAATAATAGTGAGAGGGATGGTGAAGGTTGATATATGGGGATTCGACGGTCGGTGGGGGTATGATGGTTGTTGGTTCGACGGTCGGTGCAGGAGGGATTCAAGAGTCCGACGGTCGGTTGGTTGAAGGGAATGATCGGCTTCTTGGGTTTCGACGGTCGGAGAGGGTGTCGGTGAGAGGATGGTAATTGGCATTGGTGAGGTTCGACGGTCGGTTTAGGGGGATTTGGATGGTTCGACCGTCGGATATGATGGAGTTTTGTTGATAGTGTGAAGGTTTGGATGGGTTGTCGGTGAGAGGATGGTAACGGCGTTGGTGAAGTTCGACGGTCGATTTAGGGGGATTTGGATGGTTCGATCGTCGGATATGATGGAGTTTTGTTGATGGTGTGAAAGTTTGGATGGGTTATCGGTGAGGGATTTGGAGCTCACGGTTCGACGGTCGATTGGTTAAAGGTCATGGTTGAGGGAAATGTTAAGGAAGGTGTTGTTTACGTGTGCATGGGTTGATGGAAAGTAGATGTTTTTGGTCTGGAAAAGGTTGAGTGTGGGTAGTTGAAGATGAAAGTAACAAAAGGGAGATGGGTTCACGGTTGGAGAGGGGATATTGAGTTTCAGTCAGGGAGGCTTGAGTGGATATATGATATTCATTTCAGGTTGGGTGCAGAGGGATTCCTGGGTTGTGTGCAAGTGAGAATAGTTAGCAGAAATGAGCTACATGACATAAATGCAGAAGGTTACCTGTGGAGTTCAAGGTAGAGCAGTTGAAGTGAATGCTATTCCTCAGCAAAGCTTCTGTCTCCTTCTTGTTCCCTTCTCTCTGTCTCCCTTGTGATGGCTGTGTTTCTTGGAGGTTCGTGATGAAGGTGGTGAAATGAAAGGGGAGGCGTTGTTTTCTAGTGATGAAGGGGGTGAAATGGAAGGTGCTTGCTGGTTCAGTTTTTGGGTGGAGTGACTCTTGAAGGTGAATAGAAGTGAAAAATCCGTCCTCCTTTTTTTCTGATGCTCCTCTCTTTTAAATACCCCTCTTTTTTTCATCATTTCTCCCCTGACATTTTCTTCTCTTATTTTCTCTTTACGTCAACTTCCCTACGTTGAGCCTCCCATCTCCTCCTCTATCAGAACCTTTTCTTTTCTTTCCATCCTTTCACCTCCCTTTTTTTCTTACTGTTTGCCTTAAGGCATTTAATGCAATTCTTACTTTACGTGTGCGGTAACGGGCATTAAATGCATTGCCAATTTTCCTTTTTTTTTTTTTTTTTTTTTTTTTTTTTAAAACGAGATCAGCATTCTTTTCCCCTTTTTTTTTATTAAAAAAAGCTTACAAATGGGCCCATAAATATGGGCCTTTAATTAATTTAATCTCTTTTTTGTTTTTTTGTTTTTTTTGTTTTTTTTAAACGAGATCAGCATTCTTTTCCCCCTCCTTTTTTTTAAAGGCTTACAAATTTAATTAATTTAATCTCTTTTTTTTTTGTAGTCCGGTCAAAATTGAGTGTTCACAGTTGCCCCTCTTTACTTATTTTTTATTAGATAAAAAGAAAAATTGTGGTTTTTCATTTTATTGTCGTAAGAAACGAGTAAAGAAATGAACTCTAATTTTGTCCGGCAATGCATGAGAGGATAAATGCAAAACAAAGTAAAAACAATGATAGGAGGTTAAAATGCATGGAGCCGATGCGCTCAACAGAATTTAAAATACATGGAGCTGATGCGCTCAAAGAATTGACAGAAATTAAAATGCATGGAGCCGATGCGCTCAACAGAAATTAATGCATGGAGCCGATGCGCTCAAAGAAATGCCAGAAATTAAAAGACAATGGAGCCGATGCGCTCAACAAAAATTAAAAAGCATGGGCAACTGAGTCCCGGAATTTAAAACACAATGGGCAACTGCATCCCGAAATTTAAAAGGTAATGGGCAACTGCGTCCCGAAATTTAAAAGACAATGGGCAACTACGTCCCAAAATTTAAAAAACAATGGGCAACTGCGTCCCAAAATTTAAATGACAATGGGCAACTGCGTCTCGGAATTTAAAAAACAATGGGCAACTGCGTCCCGAAATTTAAAAAACAATGGGCAACTGCGTCCCGAAATTTAAATGACAATGGGCAACTGAGTCCCGAAATTTAAAAGACAATGGGCAACTGCGTCCCGAAATTTAAAAAACAATGGGCAACTGCGTCCCGAAATTTAAATGACGATGGGCAACTGCGTCCCGAAATTTAAAAGCAATGGGCAACTGAGTCCCGAAATTTAAATGACAATGGGCAACTGCGTCCCGAAATTTAAAAGACAATGGGCAACTGCGTCCCGAAATTTAAATGACAATGGCAATCTAGCGTCTGAAATTTAAATGACAATGGGCAACTGCGTCCCGAAATTTAAATGACAATGGGCAACTGCGTCCCGGAATTTAAAAAATAATGGGCAACTGCGTCCCGAAATTTAAAAGACAATGGGCAACTGAGTCCCGAAATTTAAAAGATAATGGGCAACTGCGTCCCGAAATTAAAAAAATAATGGGCAACTGCATCCCGAAATTTAAATGATAATGGGCAACTGCGTCCCGAAATTTAAAAGACAATGGGCAACTGCGTCCTGAAATTTAAAAACAATGGGCAACTGCGTCCCGAAATTTAAAAGACAATGGAGTAAGCATCTTGATCCAAAAAGATTTTTTTCTTCTTTTTTCTCTTTTTTTCTCATTTTTCTTTTTCTTTGTTTTTCCTTTTTTTTCTTTTTATTATTATTTTTATTTTATTAAAAGTCCTTTGAACCAATGACAACTTTTGGAAAGCTTTGACCAATCAAAATCCCTGTTCACATGCTTTTGCTCGTTGGACCTGATAACTTCAATCATTCTTGCTCATCATTTCTTCCCCTTTTCTTCTTCTTTCTCTTTCTTTGTTTTCCACTTTCAACTCTCCTTTCAAGGAATGGGATGAACCATTGCTTGACTGACTTCTTGAGAGAAAATTTTGCCCCTGTGTTTAACTTTATCTCTCATCCAGTTGATTCTCCGCAACTGCTTGATAACTCAATCACTGTCTCTGTTGCTACTTCCTTCAACACAGCTTCTCCTTAATCCTTCAAAAATTTTGCCCCAGTATGGCCAACTAAATGCAAACAAAATTGCCCCTGTGTAGCTGATCAAACGCAATTCAAAATTGCCCCGGTTTGGGTGCACCCTTCAAGGCGTTTCAGATCGACTTTCTCTGAGATTTTACCCATTTATTTGTCCTAACTTTTGCTTAGACCGACCTTTCGGGTTTTCAGACTAACGGGCTCTTTTTCATTTTTTTTTTTTGCTCTAACTTTTGCTTAGGCCGCCCTTTCGGGTTTTCAACCTAACGAGCTTTTCCTCCTTCTTCTTCTTTTTTTTTTTTTTTTTTTTTTGCTCGGGTGCCTCTCTCTTCCATCAAATGGGACCTCCAAGATCTCTTCAATCTGAATTGCTCATTAGGAGATTACCATTAGATGGTCAAATCGTAGTGTTGTACTCATTGTTCACCTTACCTGAAGCATTACGTAACTGACACTCATGAACTCAAAAGGTTCAACAGAACAGAAGCGAACAACTTCCAGATTGTTCTTGGAAGCTTGACTATAGAAAGGGTATTATTTACAAAGGTAAAGACAAAAGAAGTAGAATAGCAAGAAAGTACTTTTTTTTTGCCCCAGTATAGACGTGATTGATCTTGACTTGACAACTAGACACCATGACCATTTTTTCAACAGGTATATAGAAAAAAAGCCCTCATGTAGGGTATCAAATGAATATAGCTCAGAGTATGTCATTTGTGAACAGAAATTGCCCCAGTGTGAGTCACGAAGCTACACCAATTTGGGGCAAATTGAACCAAGAGAAATTTGCCCCAGTCTAGGACTGAATAGGCGAAAACTTCGCCTAGTGACCCAAAAGATTTGTCTCGATGTAGGTCAAATTGAACTAAGGAGAAACATGCCCCCATTTGGGACCAGCTCAGACAGGGTAGCAACTTGCCCAAGTGTAAGTCTTTCTTTTCTTTTCCTCTCTCTTTTTTTTATTTTTATTTTTTGATTGATTTTTTTTAGAGCAATGAATTAGGTTCTTAGATGAGCATAACATTTGTCTCAAAATTAAAGTTAGTGAAAATGATAACAATCCTTCATTGATCAGAATGGACTTTTTGAGGCTTGTAACATGGCCAATGGTATGGGTTATGAAAGGAAAGATATAAGGCTCAAACAAGTGTTTAAGGGTTTGAATGGGACCAAGGATCCTTGTTCAATGTTAAACTTTGTCAATTGCCTTTGTACTTTCAAGTACACTTTTATCTTACTGCTCTTCATTTCTTCTTTTTCTTTTCACTTTCTTTCATTCGCCTTGTCATGACTTATTTCATGTCATTTTCTTTCTCTTATCTCTTTTTTTAGTTTTTTTTTTTCTTTTTTATTTTTTCTTTTTTTTTCATTATGCTTCAAAATAGCCACCATGACAATCAACTTTACTTTGTGTCACCCCCTAGTGTAGGGGTGATCCTTGCCCAGGGTTTATTGAAGAAATTTTCAAGCTCAAAAAGGACAACGAGAGATAATGAATTCTGATGAAGGATAGAGAAACACGGCCAATCTTCATTTCAAATCTTGATTGCTCATTTTCAAAAACTTTAATTCAGAGACAAAAGGATGATACACACCAAGTGATTATTTCTTTGCTCCATTTTATTTTTTTATTTTTCTTCTTAGGCAAAGGATACTTACACACGTGAACTTTATTGACATCTACCAAACTGAGAATTACCAAGAACTGGAGTCCGATGGGCCCCCAAATACGAGGAAGACACTTTGAAGAAGTGAAAGAGAAATAAATGTCAAGAAAGACACTGAAAATGAAAGGAAACAAGATATTCATGTAAATTTATTACATCAATGCTTCAAGAAAGTTAACATAGGTTCAACACCACAAAAGTCTAAGATGACAATCACATCAATTAACGCCTCAGATCTCCCATTGCTCAGAGGTTTCAAATTGCTGGAGGATGAATGACTTCTTCAGAGATGATTATCTTGACTGGTGCAGGGAGTATTTCCCTCAGATGAGGAATGTGCTGCATCATTTTCTTTTCCTAGAGTTATGCTCCTCACTATTTCCTCCAACTCCACATTAATCTCTTCAGAGGAAGCTATATCTTGCCTAGCTTGTATTACTCTTAAAGCGAGTGATTCTCGGATTCGCACCTTGAAATCCCAACAACCCTCAACGCAACTTGATTCTTCATTCTGCTTCTCTTCTTCTTTCCTAGTTGCAGCTGGTGCAGTGATACTACAACTTGCTTTCTTCAGCCTTTCGACTACTTCAGCCATTGGTGCATGCAAGCTTCTGACCTTTCCTATGGGTGATCCTTCCATCTCCCATGCATTTACCTCATCAAGAATTGGGTTGTTGACAACACTAGGCCTAGCTATTTCTTGAATGTCAAACTTTCCATAAGCTATTAGCTTCCTTACTGCAATCTTGAAAGATTCACAATCTTCAATTGAGTGCCCTGGGATGTCCCTGTGATATTTGCAAGTTAAACTCGGATTATACCATGCTGGGAATGGTGGTTCTAAAGGACGTACAGGACTTCCTGACATGAGGTGGGCATCGAATAACCTTTGGAATAAGTCTGCGTTTGACATGGATAATCTTGGGAAAGGAGGTAGGTTTTGAGGATGGAAGCGACCTCGATTTCGGCAGTTTGGTTGAGGCTGTTGGAGGTTTGAGTAACTTTGTGGAGGTACAGGTGGATATCGGATATGAGATGGACGAGTTGGTACATATGGTGATGGCATGGGGCCATTGTTGGTTTGGAATTGTGGAGTTGGGGTGCTATTTGTGGTTGGAACAAATTGGTGGGAGGGGTAATATGGAAATGTAGGAGTAGGTGTTTGGTATGGAAAGTGAAGGTTAGGGTTATGTGGTGGTTGCTCCCCCATGAATCCGACATTACCGTGGACCTCATTTCGAGTATTCTCTGAAAAATGGCACCCTTCTCCGATAGGAAGCACTAGCGGCGCCGTGTTCGAGGTTCTTCCCTTAACAGGAAACTCAGTGGTGATCCCAGGGTTCGTCCTTATGGAAGTGATAGCTGGCAGGTGCGGATGTGCCCCAGTCACTCCTATACTTCCAGTAGCCCCAATCAAGTTGATAGTCTCCCTCATGGCCAACAACATTTCCTCCATTCTTCTCTGAGATTTTGTCATTTCAATCATCATCTCTTTCATCTCATCTACTTGCATGCTCAAATTTCTTCCTTCATCCTCAGGGTTATCAGCAGCCATTCTAGTCCGAGATTTAGGCTCGTGAATGTGGATTTGATTGGTCTCTTCCTTCCTAGGCTCTCTCTGTGGTTCAAACCAAATTGATTTATTAAAACAAAATAACATTTATCAAAGAACGAGATGAAATGCATGAGATGCGCAAAATGAATGAACTTTGAAAACACTTTTTCCATTTTTCTTTCCTTTTTTTTTTGCTATGTCATGAAAATGCAAGATGATTTATTAAAACAAAATAACATTTAACAAAAAATGGGATGAAATGCATGAGATGCACAAAATGAATGAACTTTGAAAACATTTTTTCATTTTTCTTCCGTCTTTTTTTTAAAAAAAAATGCAATGTCATGAAAATGCAAGATGCCCTTTTTTTTTCTTTTTTTTTTTTGAATGCTAGGGATGCTATGAAGATGCATGATTTTTTTTTTAAGTCAATGATGCCATGAAAATGCATGATGATTTTATTTTAGAATGCTATGTCATGAAAATGCAAGATATTTTTCCTCTTTTTTTTTATGCTAGGGATACTATGAAGATGCATGATTTTTTTTATATGCAATGTCATGAAAATGCAAGTTTTGAATGCTAGGGATGCCAAGAAGATGCATGATTTTTTTTTTAAGTCAAGGATGCCATGAAAATGCATTATGATTTTTTAGAATGCTATGCCATGAAAATGCAAGATATTTTTCCTCTTTCTTTTTTTTTTTTATGCTAGGGATGCTATGAAGATGCATGATTTTTTTATATGCAATGTCATGAAAATGCAAGTTTTTTTTTTGAATGCTAGGGATGCTATGCATGATTTTTTTAGTCAATGATGCCATGGAAATGCCTGATGATTTTTTTTGAAATGCAATGTCATGAAAATGCAAGATATTTTTTCTTCTTTTTTTTTAATGCTAGGGATGCTATGAAGATGCATGATTTTTTTTTATAATGTCATGAAAATGCAAGTTTTTTTTGAATACTAGGGATGCTATGAAGATGCATGATTTTTTTTTAATTCAAGAATGCCATGAAAATGCAAGTTTTTTCTTTTCTTTTTTTGAATGCTAGGGATGCTATGCATGATTTTTTTTAGTCAAGGATGCCATGGAAATGCATGATGATTTTTTTTTTTGAAATGCAATGTCATGAAAATGCAAGCAATGAATAGCCTCCTTTTTTTTTATGCACGAATGAAGGATATGAGAAACAGATAAATAAAGAAAGAAGAAGTACACTCCCTTTTGTGCCCTAGTCAGGTGGAGCCTAAGATTCGACAGTTACTATGTTCAATCTATCAGTGCAAGATTTTTCAGGACGGTCAAAACTTCTAAAAGTCATGGTTCCCAGATTGCCCTTATCTCGAAAGACAAGGATCCAATTCATGAATTAATCACAAGTTGGGATAAACCCTCTCAATATGATTCATCCATGATATTAGTAACAATCTGAGTGGCGTCTCGACAAATGTCAAGGGAGCATAAAGCCCTCAATAACAAAAGTCGAGACTCCTCCTATTCCTCGGCCGCATGACTCTCGGTATAGAGCCCAAAAGTGTGTGAGGTAAGTGATAGTGATGTGTGTGAGAGAGCATACAAACTGTACAAAAATTTAAAAAGAAACTACCCCCAACCTGCAAAAACATATATACAATAGCCAGGCAGCAATCATCTATCCTAAGGTTTCAACAATTATGCGCAATTAAGTACAAAATATATACAAGTATATCATGTCAAAACAAACACGGGAATAACGCTATCAGATATTTATATAGAACAAAATAAATAAAATCCATTTACAAACAAAAAGAAAACAAAAACAAGGATAAAAAGGATAAAATAAATAAATAAAAATTATTAACAATTTGCACAAGTAACAACAACAGGCTTGACTCTCCAAATGTCCCCAGTGGAGTCGCCATCTGTCGCGACCGGAGATCGCGGCGGGAAATAGCAACTCGAAAGGATTTTAGAATATATAAATGGAAAATGGAGTCGCCACCAATTTTATTTTAATTTAGAAAAAATTGGAAAACCTTTCTTTGAAAATGGTCTTTAGAACCAGATTGGATTCGGGAGTCGGTTATGCTTAGGGAAGGGTGGAAACTTAATCCCACTGCACCCCTAACACACCCGTCCTAAGACGGTACCTTAGGTTAATTGTGCAAATTTTTAACAATCTTTGAAAATATTTATTCTACCCCTTTTTGCAAAACATTGTAACTATTTATAAAAACGAAACCACAAAATTATGAAAATTTAATTTTAGCTTGACAGAAATGAAATTCTGCTCCTACGTATCCCCCGGTGCAATGGGGAACTCAAAGTTACGTAGTTCTTTATAAAATAAGTGTGGGTTAATTGATTTTAATTAAAAAGATTTTTATTTGAAAGCGAATCCACTCTTGTACAGGATTCAAGTTAGCACTAGGCTACTCAATAAACCCTTATGATCCAAAAGATAATGAAGATAGCATTCGCTATTCAATCATCATCATTGGTCATTGCGTGGATCAAAAGATTTTTTTTTATTATTCTTTTACCCTTCTCTCCTTTTTTACCAAAAGTGTATCATTTTTGCCTTAATCTGAAATGGACAGCAGCCCACGTGAATCAAACTCAAACCTCAAAAGACAGTCAACAATTCAATTTACAAGAAAAAGAGTTTGGAGACTTGGGTAGCAGTAACAGAGCACACCCCAGGGGACGTTTGGTGAGGGATTTGGACCCTGAGGTTCGACGATCGGTTTGAGGAGATGGGGTGGTTCTGTTTTGGGATTCGACAGTCGATTGGAGGAGATGGTGGGATAGTTCTGTTTTGGGGTTCGACGGTCGGTTGGAGGATATGGTGGGATGGTTCTGTTTTGGGGTTCGACGGTCGGTTGGAGGATATGATGGTTTGTGAAGCTGGTGGTGAAGGTCGCAATGGTATGGTTCGACGGTCGGCGAGAGGGGGTTATGATGGTGTTTGCGAAGTTGGTCGAAGGTCACGGTGGTGCGGTTCGACGGTCGGTTGGGGAGATGGGTTGGTTCTGTTTTGGGATTCGACGGTCGATTGGAGGATATGGTGGGATAGTTTTGTTTTGGGGTTCGACGGTCGGTTGGAGGATATGGTGGGATGGTTACTGTTATGGGGTTCGACGGTCGGTTGGAGGATATGATGGTTTGTGAAGCCGGGTCGGTGAAGGTCGCAATGGTATGGTTCGACGGTCGGCGAGAGGGGGTATGATAGTGTTTGCGAAGTTGGTCGAAGTTCACGGTGGTGCGGTTCGACGGTGGTTGGGGAGGATGTGATGGTTTGAGATTCGAGGGTTAAGTGAAGAGGGATTTGGTTCTATTTGGGAGTTTGACAATCGGTTGGAGGTGAAGATGGGATGGTTTGTCGGTAAAGGGAGTGAAACTCACGATTCGACGGTCGATTCTGGTTGGGTTCGGTAGTGTTTGGAGAGGTTATGAAAGTTGCTTGGGTGATAGGGATCATGGAGGCTTTGAAGATAGTGAGTGTTTTGGAGGTGAAAGGGAAGTGATCGGATTTGAGGTTCAACGGTCGGGTATAAGTTGGGGTTTTTGAGGTGATTTCGCGTAATGGATGGTTGAAGGATGGGGGCCGTGTGGGTTCACAATAATAGTGAGAGGGGATAGTGAAGGTTGATATATGGGGATTCGACGGTCGGTGGAGGTATGATGGTTGTTAGTTCGACGGTCGGTACAGAGGGATTCAGGAGTCCGACGGTCGGTTGGTTGAAGGGAAGGATCTGGCTTCTTGGGTTTCGACGGTCGAAGAGGGTGTCGGTGAGAGGATGGTAACTGGCGTTGGTGAGGTTCGACGGTCGGTTTAGGGAGATTTGGATGGTTTGGCCGTCGGATATGATGGAGTTTGTTGATGGTGTGAAGGTTTGGATTGGTTGTCGGTGAGAGGATGGTAACCGGCGTTGGTGAGGTTCGACGGTCGGTTTAGGGGGATTTGGATGGTTCGACCATCGAATATGATGGAGTTTTGTTAATGGTGTGAAGGTTTGGATGGGTTGTCGGTGAGGATTTGGAGCTCACGGTTCGACGGTCGGTTGGTTAAAAGTCATGGTTGAGGGAAAGGTTAAGGAATGTGTTGTTTACGTGTGCATGGGTTGATGGAAAGTAGATGTTTTGGTCCGGAAAAGGTTGAGTGTGGGTAGTTGAAGATGAAAGTAACAAAAGGGAGATGGGTTCACGGTTGGAGAGGGGATATTGAGTTTCAGTCAGGGAGGCTTGAGTAGATATATGATATTCATTTCAGGTTGGGTGCAGAGGGATTCCTGGGTTATGTGCAAGTGAGAATAGTTAGCAGAAATGAGCTACATGACATAAATGGAAGGTTACTGTGGAGTTCAAGGTAGAGAAGTTGAAGTGAATGCTATTCCTCGACAAAAGCTTCGTCTCCTTCTTGTTCCCTTCTCTCTGTCTCCTTGTGATGGTACGTGTGTTTCTTGGAGGTTCGTGATGAAGGTGGTGAAATGAAAGGGGAGGCGTTGTTTTCTGGTGATGAAGGGGGTGAAATGGAAGGTGCTTGCTGGTTCAGTTTTTGGGTGGAGTGACTCTTGAAGGTGAATAGAAGTGAAAAATCCGTCCTCCTTTTTTTCTGATGCTCCTCTCTTTTAAATACCCCTCTTTTTTTCATCATTTCTCCCCTGACATTTTCTTCTCTTATTTTCTCTTTACGTCAACCTCCCTACGTTGAGCCCCCCATCTCTCTCTCTCATCGAACATTTTCTTTTATTTCCATCCTTTCACCTCCCTCTTTTTCTTACCTGTTGCCTTAAGGCATTTACTTGCAATTCTTACTTTACGTGTGCAGGCAACATGAGACATTAAATGCATTGCCAATTTCCCTTCTTTTTTTTTTTTTTTTTTTTTTTTTTTAAACGAGATCAGCATTCTTTCCCCCCCTCCTTTTTTTTAAAAGCTTACAAATGGGCCCATAAATATGGGCCTTTAATTAATTTAATCTTTTTTTGTTTTTTTTTTTTTTTTTTTATTTTTTTGTAAACGAGATCAGCATTCTTTTCCCCTCCTTTTTTTTAAAGGCTTACAAATGGGCCAATAAATATGGGCCTTTAATTAATTTAATCTCTTTTTTTTTGGCAGCCCGGTCAAAATTGATTGTTCACAGCCAGCCTATGGAGAATCTGGCTGTGTGCATGCCGGGTTGATCCCATAAATCAGGATCCCAGATCACAGTCCAAAACACAAAAGTAGGCAACATTGTCTTGCAAACTACAGAAATTGCCACTAAGGATGCTGCCATCATCCTCTTCATTCCAACTGGTGGAGCAAAAACTATGTTGCAACCAAAACAAAATCTATTGTTGGTGTTTCAACATTAACTGGGGCACTAGACCAGCAAAATCTCAAGGAGCCCCTTTCTTTACCATCATGTGTGTAACTAATGTTAAGATTCTCACATCACCTGTCTCAATTTTTTGGGTGTAGTTTATATATTTATTGGGTCATTCACTCCACTTAATGTCAATTGATTTTAAGTTGAAACTTCACATAGTATTAAAATCAAGATCTCATTGCCTATTTCACTAGGCTTGCTTGTTAAGTGAGATGTTAAGAGTCTCATATCGTTTACCTCAATCTTTCAAGTGCAGTTTAAAGTCACTTCACTTAATGTCAATTGACTAATCACCATTAATTATGGTAGGTTATGACAACTAATTAGTATTTAAATATAATAATTATTTATTAATTAATAATATAATTGGTCAAGTACTATGGATTTATCCAAGAATTTCTCCAATAAATTCCGCACTTTTACTTTTCGCATGATTGTTCACTTTCCATCAGTTTAATCGAATTTAACCATTACTTTTATTATCCTTTGCTTTTCGAAATTATCTGTGTTCGTGTCTTAACATTATATTTGTAAACCACCAAGTATTTGAGTATCTTAGAGAAAGAAATTCTCTTCCTAGATTGTTAGCAGGAATCGAAATTTGTCTTTTTATTACAAAAATTTAGTTAAACAACTTCCAACACAAGTCAAAGTCTCAAAAAAATAATGGGTCGGTTCCTCATTCCTCAAAGCAACCCATATAGAAGGAGCACTTTCTGGCACCGAGACATTGAATACCATTAGAGCTTGTTTTCCCACTGTACAAGCAGTAGAAACCAATAATGCACCAGGTGATATTCTTTCATTCGCATCCATTACACTCTCTGGCAGCACCAGTAGCTGATTAAGAGCAGCAACACCTTCCTGTCCTTTTGAAACCATGAACAATGAAATTCCTTGGACAAAACATCTTAGCAAATATCTATCATCGGTCACAATCAGCCTAACTGCTGTGTTATATATCATCACACAAAAATTAATCACATAATGGGCCAGGGCCACCAAACCAGCAATTACAACAGTGACAAAAACCCAATAAGGGGTTAGGCTTGCACCAAAATTAAGACATAAGTGGACCAGGAATTCTCAATGACCAATTTTGCACCTCATATACCTCCTCTTTCATACTCATTCATACCCCACAGGAGCAGGTTATCTATTTTGTTGCTATCATTATTTGTTTGTTTCCCTGATAATAATGAAACACCTCAAACTCAAGTTGATTACCTCAATTCTTTTTTTTCCTCCTCTAAATAATTGATATCAGAAAATTTCAATTGCTTTTTCTCTCTTTCACCGTAGTCAAATTCATTAATCATTATCTAGTCAGATTTGCATTTTTCCGTTTTGGTTTATTTACCAACAGCACCTACTTCAAATCATCTTCCTAGCTTTATCTGTAACATTACCCGTTACCACCACTATTAGCAGTAGCAGCAGTCATATCATATTCTTAATGTAATGGCTTCCTTATACTATATCTTCTGCATATTTTGCTTAATTCATCTTCTAGCCTCCATAGGTCCATATCCAGTTGCAGTTTGTTCACCTAGTGATGCTCCAATTAATGTGACCAAGCACTTCTTCTTCCCTGATTTCAGCTTTACCAATAACCCCAGACTTGTCCATGATGTGAAGCTCCTAGGCAGTGCCAAGTTCTCAGATGAAAAGGGTGCTCTTCAAATCCCCAATGAATCCCAAGACACAGACATAAGACATCAAGCAGGGAGAGGTATCTATTCCTTCCCAATTCGCTTGCTAGATCCAAGTACTAAGACCCCAGCTTCCTTTGAAACCACCTTTTCTTTTCAGTTGAGCAATTCCACTACCTTTCAGCAAACTGATTATGGTGGTGGTAATGGCCTCACTTTCATCATTGTCCCTGATGAGTTCACTGTGGGAAGGCCAGGGCCCTGGCTTGCCATGCTCAACGATGCCTGTGAGAACAATTACAAGGCAGTGGCAATAGAGTTTGACACCAGAAGGAACCCAGAATTTGGAGATCCAAATGACAACCATGTTGGCATAAATTTAGGTACCATAATATCTACAAAAACTATCAATGTTTCTAATGTTGGAGTGTCCCTTAAGGATGGTTTTGTTCACCGTGCTTGGATCACCTATGATGGTCCTCAAAGGAGAATGGACATTCGTCTTGGACTAGCCAACCAAGAAGTTTATCCTTCCAAGCCTATCTTTTCAGAATCTATGGATCTCTATCCTTATCTAAATGAGTACATGTTTGTGGGGTTCTCAGCTTCCACAGGTAACCATACTCAAATCCACAACATACTCTCTTGGAACTTTACTTCCACTAGCCAAGCTTTTCTTCGCTTCCCTTCATCTGAATCTTGCCAGGGTAAGATCTTACTTGAGAATAGTACAGCTGCAGCTACCAATAAGTCTCCTAAAAATGAACCTCCACACAGCTTTTTGATTTTTGTGGCTGTCGTGGCATTGGCTCTAGCTGTTTTCCTTGGTTTTTACTTTATCAGTAAGCATAGAAGAAATGCTGCCAAATCAAACACTTCAGTGGAGGCTGAGATTCACAGGCCAAGGCCTCCCAACAAACCGCGCCGCTTCACTTTTTCTGAACTTTCTTATGCAACTAGATCATACAGTGAGATAGAGTTGCTTGGTAGTGATTCTAGAGGTGTGTACTATAGAGGAAAGCTTTCTAATGGCAGCCAGGTAGCTGTGAAAAGGTTCTCAGCTCAGTTTCTCAACACACATGGATCAGATAGGAGACGTTTATTGAAGGGAATCAAAACCATTAGCCATGTTCGCCACCCAAATTTGCTTCCTGTCAGAGGCTGGTGTCAAGACAACCATGAAATCATGGTGGTCTATGACTTTATCCCCAATGGCAGCCTAGACAAATGGCTATTTGGGGCTGGTGTTCTTCCATGGACGCGGCGATTCAAAGTTATTAAAGATGTAGCTGATGGCTTGAGCTTCCTCCACACAAAGCAATTAGCCCACAAGAACTTGAAGTGCAGCAGTGTGATTCTAGATGTCAGTTTTAGAGCTGTTTTGGGTGATTTTGGGTTTGTGTTATTGGGGGCAGAATCAAAACAGTTTGAGTCAGCAGTGTGTCAAGGTGCTGATGTGTTTGAATTTGGTGTCCTTGTGTTGGAAGTGATAGCTGGAAGGGGAAGGGTGGAGATAGAGCAGCGAAAGCCAGAAGAGAGGAACTTGTTGGATTTTGCTTGGAACTTGCATGAGATTGATGAGAAAGTGAAGCTGGTGGACAGAAGGATGGGATCATTGATCAACTTGGAACAGGCAATTCGTGTTCTAGAAATTGGTTTGCTTTGCACTCTAAATGAGAACAAAGGGAGGCCCTCTATGGAGCAAGTGGTGGAGTTTCTTCTTAACATGGAGAAGCCTATTCCTGAGCTGCCAAGAACTCGCCCAGTTGCATTGTTCCCCTATAATAGCGCCAACTCTGGACTTTGCAACACATACTCTTGCACTTTTAAGTGAAGCCATGATGTTACTGAAAGATTATGTGAGTGATTTATGAATAAATAGGGAAGGGATCATTCTTAGGCTTGCAATAATGGATTGATTTTCCAAATGCAGCAGATGTTTAGAGTTGTGTGTGTATGTGATGATGCTAGATTAATATTGTTGTATTTGTCTGGGGGTGTGAAGATATTTTGGTGACTATGGACTTGTGCAGAAGATAGGGTGATTTATGTTTGCATTTTGAGTATGCTTTATCATTTCTTTTGAAGCTGCACAGCCTCTATGTAGGAGTTTTTGTGACTCTATTTAAAGTCTTCTTGTTATGCGGTGGTAAGTGAAAATTGGTTGTTATTGGTAAAAAAAGGTAAAATAGACTCAATTTTCTTTTATTATTATTATTATTGACTGGCGAAAATGAACCAAATTACAATCCCACAACTAGGGAGAATGATAAACACATTATGAGTCAAACTTTTCAATTTGCAAAAAGGATAACGATAAGAGGGCTAAATTATATAAAGCAAGGCTCAATTTTATCCATCTCAGTGCATTTTCTTTTACTTTTGCCCCCTAATTTATTCAGCCCCAAGGCAATTATTCGAGTTATTTATGTTTCTGGTTTGCGCAGGAAACTATCCTTGGGCAGAGTCATGCGTAATACACAGGATGACTTGGAATACACTAGTGAATCATTCTATCATAGTGATATAGGATTTGTTTTCATGTCAAATAGCAGAAATAAAATAAAAACGATTAGTTTTAATAATTCATGGTGAAATTTAGTATATTTGACACAAATGATTTAAATTCTGAAAAAGAAAAAACTTCATAAAATTCCTGTTGATGCAATAAAATAATTTATGCCGATGCCATGATTAATTTTTTTTTAGGAAGAAACATTAGAATGATTTATGATACCACTCTTTTTTTAAAAAAAATTGCGCATCTTGTTATTGTTATTTTTTTTATGGGATTGCATCTTGTTATCTTGTATAAAAATTGTTTTTTTTTACGTGGTTATCTTGTATTTTTTGTTTAAATATGAAAATATAATTTTTTTTTCAATATCAAGTATTAATTTAGTTACAAAACCATGAAATTTATTAAATAAGATTGCAAATTTATAAATTATCCATACAATTTTAATTTTTTTAATCATTTTTCACTACTAATAAGTGTTAAGATTTCAAGATTATTCTAAAGAAAATTTTAATCTTACATTATTTAGAATAATGATATCCACACATATTTACATGCAAATCATCACCTCATATCTATATAATGGAAATATCTATTGTCACTTTTATTTATTTATTACTATTATGCTCCAACTAACTTCTTTTTTAATTTTACTAAAACACTCTTTATTAAATAGTAGACTCAAATTAGTGGTTTATTACCACTCTTATTATACCTATCAAAATTTCTCATTTACAATTATAATAAATTTTAAATATAAAACTAATTCTAATTATTGTATTAGTTTTTTATATTCAACGTGCAATTCTATTTTTAATTTTATTTATATCTAATACATTTATAAATTTTTATAAATTTAAAAAATAATAAATTATTCTCATTTGATCACCTTTTGTAAAATATTATAAAAGTAATATAATAATTATATAATAAAATTAACGCAAATTCACACCAATAAATGTTTATATAGTATGTTAATTAATAGTAAATGAACTAGTTGTGACTAACGTTTTAGTTTAAGTGATTTGACACAAATTCTTTTTAAGTAAGGTTTTAATTTTGAATTTTATGAATGAAAAAATTAATATTAAAAAAATTTTACATTGTGATTTAACTTGATTCAACTTCAAATTAATTATGATTTAATGTAACTTTTGGATATGGATAAATTTACAAAAAATAAAAATAAATGAACTAGTTGTAGTGCTAAAAATTGAAAAAAAAAATCTTATTTGACCAAAATTTGCTAATTGATAAATTATTTAGGCCCTACCCTTCATTTCATTTCATCGAATTTGTCAAATGCAAGTTAGTACTTAGTCACAGACATAAGTAAGCTTTAAGATATTCACTTTGTTTCTGATCAATAACTATATCTACTGAGTTTTGAAGTTACTGTTCATATGCAGTAACTTCAACGTGAGCTCTGATTTATCTCTTGAAAAAGAGATTTCACGCGCATAGTAACTTCACACATCTACAAAAACTTCACGCAACTACATTTGGACCACATTTGTCTTGGATGAATAGTAACTTCAACGAGTCCAGTTTAGGCCGAAAGGCAAAATATTTACTTTTCGGGTTGATGCACCAATGGAATTGGGTTGGGGTGATGGGGTCAGTCTCCTCTGAAAAGAAGTTTAGACAGATTCCCCTCACGTGAAATTTAGTTAACATGTGTGGAGGTGATTACAGTTTAGTATTTTGTCATATATAAATTATTATTTACATATTCTTATATATAAATAGAAATGTCAATTGAGCGGGAGTGGTTGTGGAGTGGGAGTGGGGAGTGGGGTGAGGATGGGTAGTACTTCCTTCATTTTTATTGTGGGTATTTATTTATGATTGTTGTAAGAGAAGTAGATATTTTTATAATTGTTAAAATAAATTAAGTTTGATGAGTTAATCTAAATAATATAATAAAATAAATAAATTAGACTAACAAATATCAATTTAAAATTAAAACTCAAGTCAACCTGTAATAAATTTGACCAACTTAACTCATTTACATTAAAAAGTAAATTAGATTGACAAAATACTAATCTAAAATTTACATGATCTGATTTAGTAGGGTTGAACCGACTAATTTTGACAATTTTAGGTATGCATAGGTATCGACAAATATTTAATAATTTAATATAAAATTTAAAATAAAATTTAACATCAATTGAATATATGAAAGTCAAATTCTATTTATTGAAATCAATTTCTTTTACTGAAAACTTAATTAATAAAAAATCTTGTTGACTATATTTTGTTCACTAAAAGTAAAGATGCAAAAATGGGTTAAACTCAATAGATCAATCATTTAAACTACAAAAAAAATGGAGGGTTTGATTGTATGTTGCGACCCATTTTTTTAGGCAAAAAAAATTTAACCCAACCTATATAATCCACGGGATATAATGGGTCAAGTTGACTCATCACGTCACTTATTTTTTGTGACGAATTAGGCAAGTTAATCTGCGTGTTAACTCATCTAATCTATTTTTTTATTCAATTTTAGATGAGTTAACCCACTTAATTCATCACTTTTTTATTTAATTTTTTGCTGGATAACCCATTTTATCTATCAGTCCATCATTATTATTATTATTTTTATATTTTAGGCAAGTAATCCACCAACCCACCATATAACGGGTAGGGGTGGAAAGCAGTCAGCTGTGCAAAGCTTTTTAAATGAACACCTTACTCAGATCTCAATTATAAGGCTCTAGTTCACTTATGAGCTGTAATAGGTCGATTTTTAAGGCCTGGCCTGGCCTTGTTAAAAGCCTAGCCTGACTTGAAGGCCTATTTAAAGGCCTACTTTGTAATGAGACATTTAAATAGGCTAACATACCTACTTTTAAATAGGCCAACAGGCCTTTATATAGATTAACAGACCTACCTTTAAATAGGTCAACATATCTTGCATAGGCTAACAAACCTACCTTTAAATAAGTCAATATGCCTTTACATGTAAAATTAACAATTCTAGCTCAAAATAAACCAATGGGCCTACTCAAAGTCAATAGGCCTTTGTTATAATTTAACACTCATCTTCTAATTTTATAGATGCTTACTACTTTTTTACTCTAGTTTTTGGTCGATGTGGGACTTGGAGATATACCAAGTTGCTCACTTTCTTACTCTAATCTTTCAAGTCCCACATCGACCAAAGATCAGAGTAAGAAAATAGTGAGCATCTATAAAAGTAAGGGGTGAGTGTTATAGATGTTCACTATTTTCTTACTCTAATCTTTGGTCGATGTGGGACTTGGAGATATACTAAGTTGCTCACTTTCTTACTCTAGTCTTTCAAGTTCCACATCGATCAAATATCAGAGTAAGAAAGTAGTGAGCATCTATAAAAGTAAGGAGTGAGTCTTAACTTATTATTTTCGTTCTAATAAATATATTACATTAAATATATCAATAAATATGTTATTTCTACTCTAACTTACTAACTTAAGTTTTAATTATTGACTTTTATTAAAATTTAATTAAAAAATATATTAATATATTATAATAAATTAATAATTATAATTATAATTTATAATTATTATAATAATATATATTATATTATATATAATTAAATAGGTCGGTAGTACTTTATCGAACTTAAAAGACTATTAGATGGCTGAGCTGGTCTTTTTTTAGTTAAACAGAACTTTTAAAAAAGTATTACTTTAATTTGTTTAGTAAATGAGTTAAGTCAGTCGGTACTCAGCGAGTCAGTCATAAGCTTTCTTGACGGACGATCTGATTTATTTCCACCCCTAATAACGGGGTGGGTTAGCCTTCTCTATCTCTTTAAATAAGTTTTTTCTCTCCTTTATATATTTTCTATTTTTAAGAAGCTATTCATTATAACTTCTCAAAATAATTAAAAATTTGGTTTTTTAATTCTAATTGTTTTAAAAAGCTTATCTAAAAATACTCTAAATTTTTTTAGAAGTGATTTTTTTAATAAAAAAAGTTTTTCAATAAAATAAAAGAAAAAACTTAAACTAATACATCCTAACTGTTTATTTAATAATTTAGACTCTAATTGAAGTTCTTATTTTAAGTAAAGTAATAAATGTTTATGAAAATAAATACATTTATATAATGAGATTAAATTTAATTATTATATATAAAGATATTAGTTTGGTAGAAGCTGTTATTCCATACGTTGCATAGGTCAAAAACACTAGCTTAATATATATTAACAAACTCAAAAACTGTTAGAGAAGCCGACAAGAAAATTATCATGGGAAAAATGCATATAGGGTAGCTAAACTTTGCCTTGATTTCAAATTACCACCATGAATTTTTAATTGTGGACTAGGGATGATAATTTTACTGCTACTTGGTAATGTAATAATACCCATGACGTAGTAATCTGTCAAATTCTCCATGGATATAAATACACTTTTAGTGTTATCCCCGTTTAATAAACGGACGTGGTGAGGTGGTTCAAAATCTTGTAGTCTGCCATAAAATTTTTATATAAAATTATTAAAAAATTTAATTATATAAATTTAAATATTATAAAGTTATATAAATTAAAAGTATTTTAGGTATTTGACATTATTTTTAGATTAAGTTGTATTGGAAAAATTTTGAAAAATTATAGTATTATGCTTTTTTTTATTTTTTATTTTTTTATTTATTTTTTAAATTTTTTGAATTTTTTACAATTTATTAGATGCCATGAATATCATGAGATCTTCGTTTACCCACAAAAAAAAATAAATAAATACCCACACAAATATAGAGGTAGGGGCAGGAGTGAATATTATTCACAGGAGCGGGAGACGAAAAACTACTACCCTTCTCCGCCCCGCCCCGTTGCCATCCCTATTGTGGACAGACCTTTAAGTTTTTGGAAACTTTGAAATATGTCAGTCCAATCACAACTTAATAATAGTTATACATAATGGGCTAGTTTGGAAGAATTTTTAAAATAAAATATTTTTATATGATTTTTTTAGAAGATTTTTTTAAAAATTAAATATTATTTTATGTTTAGCGATAATATTAGCGAATTATTTTTTTTAATGCTTGAACTATTTTTTTTGTTATAAAAATATCTTTTTTAGAAGCACTAAAATTTAACTTCTAAAAAAACATAAATTGTGTTTTTTCAATTTTTTTAAAAAAAAGTTCATTTAAACATACTAAAAATGAGTAAAAATATTTTTTTAAAAAAAATTATCTAAAAAAGTACATCCAAATGAATTCAATGTGAGTCGCACGTACTCATTAAGACATGTGACACTTTACTATTTGTATCCATATTTTTTAAATAATTTTATCTTTTCAAATATAAAAAACAAATTAATAAAAAGCCAAACATTATGAAGTCATTGTCATTATCTCATGATTTGAAATGTAAAATAAAGTGGTTGATCGCAATATAAGTGAATTATGACACCAGATGAATTTTATTTATAATTTGGGAGTTTAATTATTAGAATTGTCACACCTAACCACCATTTTCGATTTATGATTGTAAGAGTAATTTGTTATACTAAGAAAAAAATTGTAATTATTAAAAAACCGTAAAAACCAAATAAATTCATCATTGCCAGTGTTATTTAAAAAATAAGTATAATGGTTAAAAAAAAAGACTAATAGATTGAGGGATGTATATATCTTTTTTCAAAAACAAAAATTAAATTAAAAAATAAAATATTTTTTTAAAGATATGTGAATGAATGGTAGGGTGCCACATGTATTAATGAGCATGTGGAACTTATCCAAGATAAAATTTAAGAGAAAAATTTTAACCTACTCTCAAAGTAAAATTCAGAATAATTTTATAATCATTGATATTTAATATAATAATATTTTAATTTTTAATCCAAAGACATGTATGGTTTTAAATTATACATATTACACTTTTATTGAACTGGTATAATGCTCTATGAGTATACAACAACTAATTTTGGGAGTGTCTTTACATTTTTTTCCCAATTATTATATATATGTGATATATTTTATTTTTTACAACTATCTCTTTCAAATTTTTTTTTCTAGACTTTTACTTCAAGGGTTACATAAGAAAATTAAAAAAATACATTTTTTAAAAAAAAAGTTGGAAAGTTGAGAGTAATTAATTAAGTGTTTAAGAACTAATAAATGATACAAATAAATAGAAATGACATTTTAGAGAAAAAAAAATAGTGGAAGAAGAGTTGGAATAGACACTCCTCTATATAGTTCTTATTATTCTGATTATAATTGAGTTTTATTTTGTTTTTTGTATAATTTTATTCTGATTCTACTATCTAAAATGATGTGAGCAGATTTAACTTGTTAACGATGTGTAACAAATATTTTCTTATTGTTTAATCCTTTGTTTGAATGAGAGAAAAGACAAGAAGAGAAGAAAAAAATTCTAAAATTTAAAATGAAAAGAAAACCTGAGATTTTTTATTTCTAGAGTTTTTTTTTCTTCTATATTATTCTCTTTATTTTATCTTCAATCAAGTAAGAAAAGTTTAAAATTTTTAAAAGTTTCTTTCCTCCCAAATTTATCTAAATCAACCCAAGGTGACAGTAAACTACTTGTAATAGATTTTGGCTTGTTAGCCAAGCCAAAAGCTCCCTCCTCCCTCCCTCTCATAAACTGCAACAACCCACAGAAGAAAACTTCGAAGAAGCAAAATGTCAAACATTTGGAAGACCAACTCCATGAACAACACACTCCGTTCTCTCAAACAACTCTCCCATTTGGCACCAACCATTCACCACCACCAAAGAGCTCTCTCAACTTCCCTCCTCTTCCACTCCAATCATCATCATCATCATCCTTTCTCCCCATTCCCTTCTCAAACCTCCTCCGTTCGCTACCTTCGCACCGGTCGCGACCCTATCTCCAGGTAATTTTGCCACATGGGTATATATTATTTTGAAAATTCCAATTCTGGGTCGTGCTTTAAACTCTGAAATTTTGAATTTTTATTCTTGTTTGCTACATGGGTATATATTATTTTGAGAATTCCATTTCTGGGTTGTGCTTGAAACTCTGAAATTTTTTATTTTCTTTTGTTGTTGTTGGCTACATGGGTATGTATTATTTTGAAATTTTCCTTTCTGGGTTGTGCTTGAAACTCTGAATTTTTTTATTTATTTATATTGTTGTTTGCTACATGGGTATGTATTATTTTGAAATTTTCGTCTCTGGGTTGGGCTTGAAACTATGAAAATTTGAATTTTTTGATTGATTGTTTGTTTGGTTAGGAGTTATGAAATTGTTCCTCCGGTGAACTGGGGGATACGGATTGTGCCTGAGAAGAAGGCCTTCGTGATCGAGCGGTTCGGGAAGTACGTGAAGACTCTTCCTTCCGGGATCCATTTCTTGATTCCCTTCGTTGATCGGATTGCGTACGTGCATTCCCTCAAGGAAGAGGCCATCAACATTCCTGACCAGTCTGCTATCACCAAGGACAATGTCACCATCCTCATTGATGGGGTCCTTTATGTCAAGGTCTCCATTGCTTCAGTGTTCAATTTTTTGGTTGATGACGGATTGCTTGGTTTTGTTTCATTAGTTTGTGTCTTTTGGGTGGGTGCAGATTGTGGATCCTAAGCTGGCTTCTTATGGGGTAGAGAACCCCATTTATGCTGTCATTCAGCTTGCTCAAACCACTATGCGTAGTGAACTCGGTAAGATTACTCTTGACAAGACCTTTGAGGAAAGGGACACCCTAAATGAGAAGATTGTGGTGAGTAGTTTACTTCTTTCAATTGGTTTTATGTGCAAATGAATCTCATAAGCTTAGAATAAATACTGTCCTAGAAGTTAGAACATCCTTACCATTTTGAAGATGGTAGAAAGTTGGATTTCTAAACATGCTTGGTGCTTAATTGTTAGTATTTACCAATAAAAGGAGAAAATAAATGGTTTCAAAATTCTATTTGAAGAACTAAATGAAGAACAACTCTTCCATCATCTGACTATTGTTGCAGGAGTCCATCAATGTGGCTGCAAAAAGTTGGGGTCTGGAGTGTCTTCGATATGAAATAAGTAAGTTTTGGCAATCTCTGAAAGAGTTTCCTTTATTATTTCCTTGACAGTTTTTTTGTGTAATTTCTTACTGTGGTTTTTCTTCTGCAGGGGATATATCTCCTCCTCGTGGAGTGAGGGCAGCTATGGAGATGCAAGCAGAAGCAGAACGGAAAAAGAGAGCTCAAATTCTTGAGTCTGAAGGTAATCAATTTGATATTTCAATTCTTTAGATGTTCAAGGATGATATGTTACATTATTTCTCATCCTGAAATTAACTTTAGTGCCTACCTCATCCAACTTTCTACCCATGTATTTCTTGGCCCTGACAACCTTTAGTGTTAAACAGGAGAAAGACAGTCGAACATAAACATTGCTGATGGAAAGAAGAGTGCAGTGATCTTAGCATCAGAAGCTGCAAAGATGGATCAAGTGAACAGAGCTCAAGGTTAATTACATGTTGATATATCAATTCCAAGTATATAGTGATATTAATTCTTTAATATAGCTTTGATTTCTGCTGGGCATGATATGCTAACCCTTTATTTGACCTTAAAGTCTGATATTTTATATTATCTTTTGAGTAAAATAATTTTCTGCAAGGTTAAGGGATGATGAACTATGGGTTGAACCAAAGTCTTACTTGAGTAGCTGACTTGTGTTAGCTTGTAACTTTCCCCCATTAATACTGTGCTTCATTTTGACATTATGTCATCTGTTTCCTTCATCTATCAATTGCTCTTGGAAGGCACCACAGCTGAAGAGCTTGATTGATGTTCCATTACTATATTGACACTACCTATTTGATATCTCCAAACCCTTATAAATAACACCATTATTTTTCAGGTGAGGCTGAAGCTATCCTTGCTAGAGCAAGAGCAACAGCTGAAGGACTTGCCCTTGTATCACAGACCCTTAAAAGAACTGGAGGACTAGAGGTTAGGTTCTTCAGTTTTTTAATATTGCATATATTACACCTTGTACAGGCAGTGGATTGTATATTGATGAGTTCAATTCATGGTTGGTTGTTGTATGTTGCATATGTTCAAAATCATTTGTGCATAGCATTTTACTGATTTCTAGCTTTCATTAGTGTACAATGTGTTGGCTAAAAAACAGGTGTAGAATGCTAAGTCTTATGCTTAGATGGATAAGATAGCATTCCAGCCATATGGGAGGATTGTGAAACTTTGAAATTTACAATTAAAACCACATTATCACAGACATGGTTTTCATTGCAGGATCTGGTAGACTGTTCCTTTGTAATGTTTGAAATCTTGAAAAAAGTCAAGTATGATGCCATATAAATAGTTTTGAAGGGTTCATTATATTTGAGTTGGTTTATCACTGAAGCTGAAAATATATTATTTTGGTGGCCGGTGGTCCCCATCCGGTGTTAAAATTGCCTCTTAATTGGCACATGTGTTTTAGCTTAAATGAGTCATGGAATAAATTTTGTCATTTGGTTTGCAGGCAGCAAGTTTGAGGATTGCTGAGCAATATATTCAAGCCTTCAGTAACATAGCCAAGCAGGTAGTAGCCTATAAGCTACCTAATATGCAAGTTCCTGCATTGCACAATTTGTTCACTTTGAAATTTGTTTCATAAATTATTCTCTACTGTTTCCTCAGGGCACAACAATGCTACTTCCTAGTTCTGCATCCAATCCTGCTAACATGATGGCTCAAGCTCTTACTATGTATAAAAGCTTGGTTGGTAATGTCTCCAGTGATAAGCTTAATGGAACCATAGGACAAATAGAAGTTGATTCCTCTGGTGAGGTTAAAGATGTGAGCTCAACTACTGCTACCACAACTGATGAAATCCCAGATGATCATGAAGAATCTGGATTTTCACTTCAGCGCCCCAAAAAAGGGGAATAGTCTTCGATTTTACAAAACATTTCATGCTGATGAATTAATCTTTCCTTTTTTTTTTTTGTCTTTGGATGTTACCATGAAAATTGAGTTTGGAAAGGGAAGCGGAAGGGTTTAGTTTGAACTTCAGTTTTATTGAAAGTTTTTAGCATTGATCATAGGATACGCGAATTGTTCAACGTATTTTTTTTTTAATAGACAATGAAAATCTCGTTAATATAGTATTAGCTCAAATACGGTTGGGACAAAGTATCATTCTTGCTATTGCCTAGTTAATATCTCTAACATAAATTCAATAAGATAATAACTTCCACCAAACTCGAAAGAACTTCAATTCAGTGATAGCGAGGCGACACAGTGATGATTATTGTCTAGCTCATTAGCTTTTTGATACTATTTTGCATATGCTTTTGCTTATTATGACTATATTGTTTCTACACTCTGATCTTCTGATTACTATGTATATTGAGCTGATAACTGATCTGATATTTGACTAATTATTGGATATCTTGATTGGACTGTTGGTTATATATAATTTTCATCTGCTGCTTTGATGACCTGTAATTCTGTTTGGACTTGAAAAGAAATAAAACAAGAATGCACCAAACACCAAATTCATAAGAGAAAGATGAGAATGTCTCGGGGTTTCTATTCACTTACTACTTCAATGAGTATTTGTAATTCACAATCACTTATCAATAAATTGATTTTGTTCGCTAAAAATAAATAATAGATAAAAGTCTATGTCTAGAACAATTACTTATGTGAGACTTAATTAATCCACTATGTGTCCATGTGAATTATCATAAAAATCACTCATTGAGACCAATTAGTAATTTCCATGGTGAATAAACTGCAGGAGGCAAGACATAAAAATGAGAAATGATATTTGTAATTTTGTACAAAAATAAAAATTATACCATGATTACACTTTGTTTTCTTTGGGAAATAAAAGGTAGAGAGAGTGTTTTTAAATATGTATAATTTTTTTATTTTGTTATTTAAAAAAAATGATGTAAGAATTAAAGAAAATGGTGGACAAATATTATTACCCCAAAAAAATTTGGTAGAGTGTGTTTGGAGCACCTTCAAAGGAAAAGGAATATTTGGTGAAGACTTCTTGGGTTCGATTCATACGCAAGCAACAATGTATTTTTTGCCGGACTTTTGACATTTTCAATCTTAGAATAAAGCAACGTTTTTTTGTTCTAAACTTTAACTCTACAAGAAGAAATGGCGATTAAATTTGATAATTAAAGAAGTAAATCACATTAATCAAATCGTTAATACAGATAAATTTTTATCATTCGTTGCAAAAATAACTTATTCTAATCTAACTAATATTTTAGAGTTAAGTTATATATAAAGTAAAGTGATTAAATTTGATAATTGAAGGGGTAAATCACATTAATCAAACCGTTAATATAGATATATATAGTTTTCTTTTGCCTGAGATAATAGATTCTTTACTAGAGTGAACTGGAAACAAAGTCCCACCAGGATTACAAAAATGACAGCTACCCAACTTCATTCCGGAAAGGAGAAAAACTATGAAATCACTTGGGACCTATTGAATTCCAAGCAACGTTCCCAAGCTATGGAGGCGTTTAATACTACAAGCATTTTGACCTTGAAACACCGGTTATCTAGTTATCGGTTAAATTCTATAAAAAAATTTGTATATATAATTATTTATAAAAAAATAAATAAAGAATAATCTGATTAGATCTGTGTATGAATCTAAATGCATGTAAATATGATTAATTGAAATCTGTAAAATTTCTTATATAAAATTTAATGGGTTATAAGTCATTAATGTGAAAAAGTCATTAATGTTAATTCCAAGCAATGTTCCCAAGCTATGGAGGCGTTTTACACAACAAGCATTTTGACCTTCAAACACTTCCAGTTTTTTTTTTTCTTTTTTTTTTTAAATTTGGTTAGGTGTATGTATGAATTTGAATATATATAAATATTATCAGTTTAATTCTGTAGAATTTTTTATATGTACAATTATTTATAGAAAATAAAAAAAATGATTTAACTGAATCTGTGTGCGAATTTGAGTGTATACAAATATTATCAGTTAAAATCAATAAAATTTTCTGTATAAAATTTAATGGTTTACAAGTCATTAATGTGATCAAGATATTTTCATTGCAAGTTTCCATTCTTATCCATGTTTTTTCTACAGCTAGGAATGACTAGCATATAGAATGTAATAGTCAGCGTGAAACATGGCCAGAAATATAAGGATGGAGTTTCACTATTATGTCATCATCCACGGTGTAAAAGACAGATTGTGAGTAGTTATCAACTAAACCACACCAGCACCATCAATCAAGAAAAAAAGGTGTGCATTGACTAGGAAGAAGAACCAAGATTTTACAAAATTTGGATAAAGCTGGATAGGAAATAACTGTATCTTAGGGACAATTTCAAGTATTATGATATTATTAATAAAGGATTAAAGAAACAAGTCATAACTTTCTCACAAAGAGAATATGCATGTAAATGAAAATTCAATTTTAACAAATACCTTCCTAGACATCCTGATTCCTATAGCAGTGCTCTTCGATGAAAGGATTAATATAAAAATTAATAGCTGAAGTAGTTTACCATTACATTTAATTGGCATACATACATTTGGAAATTTACACACAGCAATGCAAAGTTTCCCTAGGGTAAGAAGATTGATATGAAAACAAGCAGTACCCCCAAACAAGTTTGCACACCCTTCAATGAACTTCAACGTGTGTTTGAGCTTCCAAACGGATACCCAAACTTGTTTGGATTAATTTTGGGTTGCACTATTTTAACTGATTTTTTTTCCTAATTTAGGTTTGTCCAAAAGCAAGATTTTCTTGCTTTTGGGTTATAATTGTTCAGTTGGTGATTTTTATCTCATACATTTATTTTGTTAAGCTCACTTTTGAGATAAAAGTTTTCAAACATAAATCACGTTATTACACACTCACTTTTAACCAAATTTAAGTTTACTGTAATTCAAACACACACTAAGGAGTTCGCTGTATTAAAGGGGTTCAGGAAAACATATTCCATATGGAGCCAAATGATCTGAAATCTATTGAGTTTCCAAAGCAAAATTAAAAAAAAAAATTGAAGCAAAAGAAACACTCGTCTCAAACCACAACAATCTCAACGAAAATCATGATTACACACACAATATAAGAATGGCCGTGTCATCAATTAACAAAATAAAGAGCAAAGAAATTTCAAAATAAACAAAATTCAATGTCTTTAAATTCCTATGTAACAGAGATCAATCAATGAACTAATAATTTCTCCAATTCTCACCATAAAAAAATAGTTACGTACGTGTAAACAAAGTAAATCACCTCACACAGCCTTCAACTAAAAGAGACCAAACAACACCGAGAACCCTAGCACAATGAGCCACACAATGTGCACCAAAAGCAGTGCCTGACCTGGTAGCGGTGCCGATCCCCCATTGCCCACTTCACAGAACCCCAATTTCGCAACTTCGGCGCCGGCGCAGGCCGCTTCGGCGCAACCGCACCAGTACGTGACGCCGTCGGCGCCGCAGACCGGATCGGTCCGGAAGCACTTGGCGGGGCACGAGGACGGCGTCGTTCCAGCGCACAGGTTGTGGCCGGCGGGTTGTGACGGCAACCGGAGGACGGAGGAGGAGGATTCTTCGACATGGGCCGTTGCGGCGGGGAAGATGATGCAGAGAGCGAAGACGGCGGCGATCGCGACGGCGAAGAAGCGAGGAATGGATGGGGCTTCTTTGGGGAATTTTGCCATGATTGATTGTTCGGAGAGGCGAGCTATGAAGGCTCACCTAGCCGAATTGGAGAATTTGGAGAGAGAATGCGGTGGTGGTTGAAAGATGGGGAATTGAAATTGGATTGAAACCTAATTGACGAAATTAGGGGTTTTCTTTTCTGTGTTGTGTTGGAGAGAAAAGGGAAAATTTTGGTTTTTTGGTCGTCGTCGCAGGAGAATAGGTCTTTTTTTTCTTTTTTTTTTATTGTCATTTTTTTTATACGAGTGGGTCTTTTCTCTATTCCTTTGATCTTTTCTTCACCTCACTTCGTTTTTTTTTTCTTTTACAAAAGAAAAAAAAGGCAAAAATGAATTTACACATAATTAGATAAAATCTGAAAAATGAAATTGAGTTAATGCAATTTTACATTATCAAAATAAATAAGGATTTGTTCACAAATGTTTTTAGGTTACAAGTAAAAGAAATAAAAATATAAAATATAAAATAAAAATAAAGTATCTATTTTATTGATAATTTAAAGAAATATTTAATACTTTATTTTTTAAATAATAAAAAATATTAAATAAAATATTAAATATTCCTTAATAAATATCGTTAAGATACTCATTAACAAGACCAAATAAATATGCTTGGAGAATTGTACCAAAAATATATATATATGCTTAGAGGAATTAAGTGCAGCAGAAATGATCTCAGAAATTTTATATTATATAAAAAAGAAGGTGTTTGCTAATTAGTGCTTACAATGTTAGGAAAAGAAAAATAAAAAAATATTAGATAAATAATAAAATAATGTGAAACTTTCCTTTTCCTATTGTGTCTAAGAGTATTGTATCCTGTGAAGTATGGACATGTTATTATTGAGGTGTATTTGTGTGTCAAATATGTGTCTATATCAAACATATAGAGATATTTGTATGATACATGTGTTCTACGTGTCAAAATGTATTCGATTAAAAAGATTATTTTTTTAATTTAGACACGTTTTGAACATATTTGGACACATCACATACATGTTTAGATACGTCTCGGAAATGTTTGAACACATTTAGGACACGACTTGAACACGATCCATTAATATTTTTTTTAAATAGTTTTCATGATTAACGTTCAATTAGTAAGCCCGTAACTCACTCAAATTCAATCATATAACTAATGTCCCAAGTCACTATTTTCACACATTAGTATTTTAAATTTTATATTTTCATACATCATTATTAAACTTTTAAGTTTTATTTTTTCACACACCACTATTTTCATCTGCTCCTTCTACCTTTATTCGTACCAAATCGTTCACTTCGTCGTCACTGAAACTTGTTTCATACTAATATTCTCTTTTGTTAAATTTTTTAGCGCATGTATCTTCATTCAAATAGTTATTATTAGAAGAAATTAGTTTAAGAGATTTTTTAGAATATATCAATAGAAATTATGCTCCATATTTTTTAAGAATGACTTACTAAGTAGTAAATGTTGGTACATATAACATATATTAATATATTATAAATTTTAAACTTATAAAAAATGATATTAATAAATTATGATTTTTTTACTTAAATTTTATAATTATATATATATCGTATCTGTGTTCTATAATTTTTAAATTTAGTATATCTCTATATCCATATCGTGTCCCTTATCCTTGTCCATAATCGTGTCAGTTTCATAAATTGTGTCTAAGAGGAAAGAAAAGTTTACAATAAAAAAGTAAGAAAACGACTAAACGAGTGCCATCAGTTGGAGGATGGGTTAGTTGTATGATGCGGACTTAGGACCGGTTGATTTCATTTTCTTCTAAAATATAAATTTTAAAAAATTTATTTGTGAGATTTGAATTTGGTCCATTAAATGATTATTGTGATAAAGTGAAGTCATTAAATCACACGTTATTATTGTATTATATTCTTAATTTTTTTAATTTATATTATCATTCAATTAATCTGATTTTGAAACATATTTTTGGATTATAATTAACACTAGTTTAATTATATCATATAATATTTTTTCATATAAATAATTTTTTAATATAATATTCTTTATATGATATCATGTAATATTCTTTTTAAACTTTTATTTCTTCTTTACTCAGATTTTTTTATTCAACCGCCTAACTTATGGTTGCACTGCTAACTTAATGACTCAGTCTGTTAACATTAACTAGGTCGACTATTGATTCAAATTATACAATTGTGTTAGAAGTTTGTTAAGGATTAATTTTTTTTATTTTGTACTATTCATTGTATATCACATCAATTATAACATTAAAATTATTATTAAAGTAAGAAAATATTGATGATCCACATAATTGAGGTGATACATATAAAATAGTATAAAGTAAAAACTTTTTCATGCTCCAAAAATATTTAAGAATTTTTTGCTTGACCTTTGTTATGATGTGATTAATTTTTAGATTTTTATTTTGTTTTAATTATTTTTTGGGTAAACTCTTAATTATTAAACAAACGAATAAGTAATTAATTGCACTTTTTCCTATATGTAAATAATTCGATCAGATGCTGTTGGATTCCATTTTCATGTCGAATTGAGTTGGCTTCTTGGTTGACAAGAGTGGAAAACATTAAGGTTGCGTTTGGTGGACAGGATAAGGAAGACTTGATAGTATTAGCTAATACTATCAGGTCTTATCAGGTATTTGGTGTTTAAATTAATAGTATAATCAAATCAAATCAAACATTTTTATCCTATTATCACTTGATTATTCTATCCTCTCTCCCACCCTCTTATTAGACCTGATAAAATATCTCTTCCCACTCTATCCCTCAACTTCATCTATCTCAATCCAAGCCTCTCCTTCTCTGCCAAGAACCTCATCCCCACCATCTAGAACAACCATTGTCCCTTTCCTTCCCCGGCCAACAGCACCTCCCCTGTACGCCATTTGCAATGAATCTGGGTTGAAGGCGCAACTGGTGGTTGTGCATCGCCGGTGACAAGAGCAATGTTCTGGTTCATGGCCATGGCTCGATGAATCTGGTTTGGTGACAAGATTTTTGTTTGACGAATCAAAGGCTCAACAAATATGAGGAGTCAAGATTCTAGTTCGACAAATCAAGGGTTCGACGAATCAAGGGCTCGACGAATCAAGATTCTGGTTCGCGACCATGGTTCGACGAATCAAGGGCTCGACGAATCTAGTTCACGACCATGGTTCTGGTTTGGTTCGAGTTCTGGTTCTGGGTCACGATTTGGTGTGCTTCTGGTGAAGATAACATTCTGGTTATGGTTTGACGAATAAACCTAGAACCACAACGTCGTTTACTAATGTTGTGCTTCTAATGTTTATTATACAATACCTGTACTTCTGATGTTTATATTCCTATGTATTTTGAACATAACAAAGCATGGTGAATGATCTGGTGAAGATAAAGTTCTGATAAAGATTCGCGGCCATGGTTCTAAGTCACGATCTGGTGACTCTGGGTTCCATGGTGGGTCACGATATGGGTTTGGAGAAGATGGTGAGAAATGTGAAGGATAGTATGGTCATAGTAAATAATTACACATACTATCAAATTGTTTACACTATGTGCACTAAATATTTGATAGTATAAGAGTTTATTAGCTTGTTTATACTATCATACATTATTCTATTACCTTATACTATCATGTCTTATACTATCAGTTGCACTAAATGTAGCCTAAGTAATTGTTTTGTTTGTATCTCATTTACTTATAACTAGGCTAACCCTGTGTCATATACCACATTTTTTTCTTCTTTTTTCCTCTAAAATATTGATTTTAATATGCTTTGTTGAAGTTAAATTGAGAGGTATGGATGCAGTGTCTGTGTCCAGGATTGTTTACTCATGAAGCATTGTTGATGTAGGAGAAATCTATCAACTCATTAAATAGCTTGGTGTACTTTAGATTTTATTTGGACCCAAAGGAACTTGGGCTATACTATTTGTTAAGTTTATATTACCTCTTATGTTATAGGGGCCATGGTTTTGGACTGAATCTCAGATTCTTGGGTTCGGGCCCAATAGATCACTAAGTCCATCAAGGATCAACCCGACTTAGCAATACAACCGACCAATCTTCTAGAAGGAAGCTTAGGGGATTAACATATATCTAGTCATAAATAAGGATAAAGGATCAAATCCATATATTATCTTTTAGATTCTTACGTATAAGGAAACTAAATCCCTAAAGGATTGCTCCTCGAATAAGCAATCTAATACTATAAATAAAAGGTTTAGGCTACGTTTGGTGCATCATATAAAGAAGACATGATAGTATAAGCTAATACTATCAGGTCTTATTCAATGTTTGGTACATTCAACTGATAGTATAATAAAATCATGTCAAGTCATTTTATCTTATTCTAAGGTGATAACTCTATCATCTCCTCTAGTACATGATAAGACATGATAGGATTTCTATTCCAATCTTATCCTCAATTTCATTTTTATCACTCCTCTCCCTTGCGCCACCACCACCACCACTATCACCACCACCTCCACCACCACCACCACCGCCACCACCGCCATCACCACCACCGCCATCACCACCGCCGTAGTCACCACCACCGCCGTCACCACTACCACCGCCGTCACCACCACCGTCACCATCACCACCACCACCACCACCGCCACCATCAACACGCGCCATCGCCACCACCACCACCGCCGCCGCCACCACCACCACCACCATTGTCGCCGCCACCGCCGCCGCCACCACCACTACCGTGTCGTCACCACCACCACTACGCCATCGCAGCCGCCGCCACCACCACCACCGGCCACCGCCGCCGCCGCCACCACCAAGACCCACCACTATCACCACCTCCACTACCGTCGCCACCACCATCACCATCGCCGCCACCCCCACCACCACCGTCGCCACCCCCACCACCACCTCCGCCGCCACCACCACCACCGTCACCACTACCATCACCACCACTACCACCACCACTACCACCACCGCTACCACCACCATAAAGCTTTTTTATTATTATTTTTTAATTATTTTAACTTTTATGCTAAAGGATATTTTGGTCTTAAAAAAAATATTATACAATCAGCTAATTTATCCTTTTGTTATCAAACAAAAGATAAGATTATGTCTTATTCTATTAATTATATTATCATACTTTATACTATCTTATTATCTTATCTTATATTATACTATCATGTGTACCAAACATAACCTTAATCACTTAAGTATGCATATGATTTTCCACATATTAGTCTTTTAGGGCAAACCCTAATCGCTGAGATCACATGTGTCATCCTTGATCAACAATTTTGCTAGTTACACATCTTTATGCTTCACATCTCTCATATGATGTAAGGTGATATATGTATAAATGTATGTGGTTAGCATTATTTTTTATTACTAATGTTGCATTTAATTCATAAATTTTTTTATATTTGTTTCGTTTTGGCACATTTTTTTTCGGTGCGCTTTGTTTTGGTACGATGGTAGCAAGCTTGGAATTTTAGACCTCATACAAATTATTTTTAAAAAAATAATCATTAATATTGTGTTAGTAGACTTTTTTCATTGATATGATCACATTGTAAATATTTAAAGCATTTGGATATTTTTAGGATATTATACAGTTTTATTTATTGTGTGTTATAATCTGCATCAACTATTTCTTTTATTATAAGAAAACAAAATTCGTTAAAGTAAAAAAAATTAGTGTAGTACATCACATTCAATAATGAAAAGAGACTTCTTCAATTATGTTATTTTAAAATTTATTAAATAATATTTTAAATTTAATCTAACATTTTATATGGTTATGCAATCCACGTATAATGTTTTTATTGGATAGTATAATGCTCTCAAGTATGCACAAATCTCTGCCAAAATTGGGGAAGGGAGAGAGGGGTTTAACTGTCATAACTCCAATAACTATCGCCACCCCATGCATCACACATTTAGTAATTCATGAAGCAAACTTAGTTGTGCATGCGAAAGAGTCGCTCACCATTTGGCCACAAAACACTTACCATGACAGCCTAATTGCTCTTGCAATATGAAGTTTGCTCCTAAAATTAAGACCCTGGTCCTGCTATATTATCCTCGCTCCATTTTTTCACTCTGTAGCTCTCAACATTCTCATAAACAATTATCATTGTACGTTGAACAAGGTCTTTTCTCCCTCCATAGTACTCCGTTTTTTCCATTCAACATTCATCATCTTCAACAATGGGAGCATGTGCTAGCAGATCCAAGGATCTTGACTTGAAGGAAGGGGATGCCCCAATTGAGGCTCCTACACCAAAGAAGGTTGATGAGGTCGAGGTTGTTGCTCAAGTTCTTTTCTTTTATTTTCATTTTAGCTCACAAACCCTGAATCTCATTTGTCTTCTATTTTAGTTTATTATTATTGTTAAATACAGCACTTATTATTAGACTAAAAGCTATAGTTAGCTAGGGGCACAATTCTTTCTACCTAACCCTGTGAAGAACCAACTCTTCTAACAGCTTAAGTTATTCTCATGAATGGTTTTATATCTAACAATTATAATCTTTTGGTTGGTGGGTCTGTGCAGGAGGACAACAAGGAAGGAGGTGAGACTGAGAATGAGAAAAAAGAAGAAATTGAAGAACCTTTGGTAGACCTCTCTGAGCCTAAAGAGGAGGAGAAGACAGAAGAACCCTCTGAACTTGTAGTAGCTGCTGCTGAGGTTGCTATCGAGACCGAGGAGCCAGCTGAGCAGCCAAGTGAAACCCCAGTCTGAGAGGATAAAAGTGATGAGTGAACCTCTTGTTACCCTATGAATGATGACAATTCGAGTGTCTAATCCTATTATTGTGTAAGATTGAATTCATGATGTACAAGAGAGTTGTGATGTAGGGATTGTCTAATTCATGCCAGAATTTTTCGACTTCATGAGCATCATGCAAGAATAAAAGCATTCTCTTAATTAATCTTACAAAATTTGCGAGGTTGGTAATCTATAGTTACAGCAAAGGACTAGGCCTTACACACTTGTTTGGAAAAGATAAAAATAAAAAGGAAACAAGTACAAAAGAAAAATTACTCTATCAATAAAATATGGAAAATTAAGTTTGTTTTATATAAGATTGTTCCTTCTTGAAGCCAGCTTTTGCATATTCAAACTTCTAGGAACTTGTTATTTCAGGATGCACTTGGTAAGAAGTAAAGTTTGAAAGTGAAAAATAGAAAAATAGTATGACAAATATAAACTAAGACTGTCCTAATAGCTTGTTAACTTTACACTCTTCAACATTCCAACTTACCATTTTCACTTTTACCAAGGATATTTTAATGTAAAGTCTATTGCAATGAAATCTATTATGCTAATTTGTGATAATAACTCTGATTTAATCAATAATATCAATGTTGTCAAACTGGCCAATATTGAATTCACATAACTGTTGTATAGTTTTTCTAAAATAGCATATGATCTCATAGTACTTTAACAACATAACCTTGTTCCTTGCAATTCTTGAGCATCAAATTGAAAAACTTGCATATTTTCATTTTAGTGTGTAATTAACAATTGAGTTACCATTCTTTTTTTTTTTATTATTATCTTTACAATGTTTAGCATTCAATATTTTATTCCTGCATTATAAACTAAGTCATTTTGAGGAAACTATAGCATATATTGGATTATAAGTCATTTTATCGGATTTGACAAAATGAGCCTTTTACTACCCCAATTGTGCCCTACCTAAATTTTTATCTTGGGTCAAGTTGATTTGCATGTTCCAAAATAGTAGTGTCCAAACAAATTCTAGTGACTGAATCAAATAGCTTTCTTTTAGTTGTATCAACATAAGAATTAAAGGCTTGTTTGCTACACAGGATAGGATAAGGTCTGATAAAATTTTAATATTATCTAATGTTTGACGTGACATTGTATAAGATACTGTGTTGGTGGCAGAGGACAAGGAAGAAGCAAAGACTGGGTAGTTTGGGTTTGCAGGGGTGGTGTTGCTGATGGCGGGAACGGTGGCACGATGGGGATGAGGTACGGTGGCTGGACAACGGCCTGGGGACACTGGGTTCGGTGGGTTGCTGTGGTTAGGGTGGCGGTGGTGTGTGATGCGAATTAAAAGTTACAAATCCAAGTACAGGTTGTTTCAAGCAATAAATTTTCGGGAGTCCGAGGTCGATCTATAGGGAATTGATGAAGAAAAAATTCTTTGACGTAAGAAAAATATTTTGTCACAAAAATAAATGTGATAAAACTTAGTCACAAATAAAAAAGATTTACTTAGGTTAGGAGATCCACTCTTGGTAAGTAAATTAAGAATAAGATTAATTATTTTTATAACTTAATTAGAATCCACGCATAATGAAGGTTCCAATCGAAAAATATAATATTCAAAGTTCATTTAAGATTATATATATAATTATATTATGATTCTTTTAATTATTTATTAACACCACCACTTATAAATGGGTTTAAGCATTCATTGTGTCAACCTTTTGTCTGCAATGAATCAAGATCTCCACTTTACAAGGAGGGTTTCTAAATTGATTGGAAACAAAATATAACACATATAATGACCACTTGATAATATATCATTTAAGCACAATAAAGAAATTAATCTAACATTAATTTATTACCAAAAGCTTCACCCTTTTACCCAAGTAAAATAAAAATTAGTTACTCATAGACAAGAAGAAAGAAAGAGAGAAGAAGAAGAAAATGAACATAACTTCAATTTAGAAGAAAATTACAACAAGAGAAACAAATAACACAATAACACGATATTGATTTCTAAACTAAGATTCTCAAATGATCAGCCAAGGCTCCCTTTTATAGAGGATGAGGGATACAAAATGATAAGAGGCTGATTAATGAGTGAGTGGGTGAGTGGGTGAATGAGTGGAAAATGCCAAATAGTAGTTTGATGAGTGGAAAATTATTGAGATTCTTTGTCTCCGAAATCATTCAGTGCTGAACTCATGGAATGTGTCAGAAAATGGAAAAGTGGTCTTCATGAAAGTGTTGGGAATTGCAGATACATTATGCAGCGGAAAAACAGGATTCCCATCGAGAATCCATGCGAAAAGCTATAATCCGAGTTTTTAAAATATTTACCTTTTGAAGCGTGATCAAAAGGAATGACGTGAATCACCAACACCTTAATAGAAACGATGTCTCTGTGATATCCACACGAACAGACTCACGAACGTCCAAGGTCCATAAAGAGGAGCCTCACGTCTCTCACACAGTGCTAGCTGCGAATAGAAGAGAAGAAACACGTCGCTCTCTCACACACTTTTCATAGGTGCGGCTAGGGTTATGTAATACATGTATCTTAGCAGCCCCTTAGCAGTACTATTTATAATAGTGACTACCTTAAGTGAGTGTGAGCAGCAACAAGGTAAGCTGTGCAACCCTAGACTCATCTATTATGAGTCTGGCCCATATTTGAATCCGAGTCCAACTTGGATCCATTGCTCCAATTTTAGTCTGCTCTATGTGTGTGACCCTACAGGTTCTCATTACGTTGGCAGTAACATTAAAATCTCATTTTAATATTACAAGCAGTGAGCGGTATCTAGCAACACATTGCTGCTACCTAAGTAATAAGAATGTCAGTGATTTGACATAACCTTTCTGTGACCACTATTTCTGTGTCGTTTAGTCCCTTTATCAAGATATCTAGATTGAACACAATGCATGGAATGCGTCACCCTTGCATAGTTCAATCCTTTGTTTCCTGATACTCGAGTAGACTTTGTAATAACAAATGAAATCAATATCTCATATTGATTCATTTGAGTATGGTCATGCATTTCGCAGTCTCACTCAATCAGGGAGGCGAAGATATTACTTCTGCTATGTAGGAGTGACAAATCTCATCTAGGTCACTCACATCCCTTTGCATGATTCGCGATATATCCAATAACTAACTTTATAATCACTTTGTTACAGATGACGTTTGATGGCATTAAAACACACAACTCCTCATGTAAGAATCGTAGTGATTTCAAGTCAAAAGACCACAGACACCAGTGTCACTATGAGAATCACTTATGACACTCATGTAACGATCCATGTAGCGTTCTCATGGCGGGTCAGTCCAGTACATAATTACTCTAATATATGTACCCATGTGAATACTTGATATCTCATATCCATAACCCGTGAGATGTGGTCATCAGTCTATGCACATACTAATCTCAATGCATTATTGTTGTCTTAGTTAACAATAATACTTGACTAGGGACATTTAAGAATAGTGTTCTAACCAAAAAAGGATCTCACGATCAAGTCATCCACTTGATGTCCTATGGCATCAAACTTACTATTCTAAGGACTTTATTATGTTTATCAAAAAAGAACACAATGAATGAAATGCCTCATATATTAAAATAGCATAATAGAATGCATGTAAATACAGAAAATATATCGGCCTCTAGGGCATACATCAACAAAAAGTTGTAGATTTGGATTTTAACTTTCGGATGCCAAAGTTTCAGCCTCATTCAGTTCCTATAGCCCAAGATATGCCCTGATTAATGCACTTTGTTCAGGCCCAGCTACAACTCCTCTGTTCTGACTTGCAAGCCCAATATGACCTCCAAGCCATCCGAATTTCCTCATGTTCTTCATGAAAGTTGTAGATTTAAGTCTTCAATGCCAAAGTTTTAGTCCAAGGCAGTTCCTACAGCCCGAGTTATGTCCTGATTACTGCACAATGTTCAGGTTTCAATCATAGAACCCGTGTTCTGACTTCCAAGCCCAATTAGCTCCACTAGATGTCTGACTTTTCCCTGGAGCTCTTCATGAAAGTTGTATAGCTCTCTCTTATCTTTCTTACAAGGTAAGATACATAATTCTTAGACATATAAAACTCAAGATCTGGCTGAAATACAAATATAGTGTAAGATCTCAATAATGCTAGAAAAAATCAATTAGGCACAATTTGAATCCAAACTTACAAAGATAACCAAGCTCAATCAATTAAGTACATGCAGAGTGTAAATGACTAAAAATAAAAGTTTATTCATGTATAAAATATGTGATTATCAAATTCTTCTACACTTAACTTTTTGCACTCATGGGCAAAACACATAAGATCAAAATTAGGGAATAAGGAAAAACAACACAAACTCAAAAGCTAGAAATTTTAAAAGAGTCAATTTCTAATAGTATTTAAGAATGAAGAGCAACCAAAGATTCAAGGGATCAAAACATTTATGAGATAACGTTTCTTCACATCTCAAACCAACAAGTAAGGAAACTTTAATTGAAAAACATAAGTCAAGAATGATAGATCTTCACAAAATTCATTCTCAATCCCTCAAGTGTTTAAAAGGTAGGTATTTCACTCAATTCAACCTATGAAAATTGTACTACCATAAGTTTGCTTATCTTCTACTTCTCCACTACTCAGAACACATGCACACACAAATCATGAGAACTTTATTCAAGGTTGTAATGGGGTCAAGATAAATGAGGAGGTAATATGAATATGACAAGTTAAATACCAAAGAGAATAAAAGAGCGAGAGCTGAGTTCAATTAACAAGCATGAAAGTTCATCCCAACTCCACCTAATACAAATTCTCTTTACATATTATTTTCATTTCCTTTATTGCCTTGTTGGCCCCCTTTTTTACATATTTTTTTTGTTTTTTTTACCAGATGAACATAATATATATATATTTTTAATTAAACATTTTTTTCACCAACCATTTTGCACACACACCCCCACACTTGTTCAAGAACTCATCCAATGACAAAGTTAATGTTCTCTTATTCCCTAAGGCCGAGTAAGAACATAGTTTTTCATTTAAGGCACATAATGAGCTCGAAACAAAGAATGATCAAATAAACTCAAATGGGGTTAAGCTAGGAGAAATAGGTCATTTCTAATGCCTTACGTTAGTAGGAATCAAAGAATTTCCAATAAGTCATAAGAGTGCTTGATATCATATTGAAACAATATGCTGCTAAGCAAGGTTGCCTATTTGTGCGCCAATCATTCTTGACTATTTGGTTAAATTAACTATTTAAAAAAAATGTCTCAATTATGTTTATGTATGCATGTGAAAATGTAGTCTCAAAAAGAATTAAAGCAAGTTCTAGAGTAACAATTTCATGAGTGAAAATCACACAAGAAAGAAGAGAATGATACAAATGTTCAATCTATTCATCAATAAGCTCAAAATCTCACAAGGTATAATTCTATCATTCTCAGTCCACCAATTCAACATTCATAACCAAGCATGTGATTTTTAATAAAGAAGATAATTTACTCAATTATGCTATGTTCCTTGAATTTAAATTGCTACTTCCACACAAAATAGTTATTTACCTAATTACTTCTTACTCTGCCACTAATTTTGATGCGTTTCAAGAGCAAATTTACCTCAAGGGCATAATTTACTCCTTACTCTGCCATCCTTAATTAGTTTTGCTGTTAGTAAGTTGCTGACAAATATATTAATAAACACACTTCCTAATTTTTTTTAATTTTTTTTGGATTTTTTTCACACAACTATCATTTCCCCTAACCAGATCACAACATTATCCTCAATGTCAAAACATAGATGGGTAAATGATAAAAGATATTACCTGTTGTTGCAATTACTGAAAAGAGAAACCTTACACAAATTTAAACAGAAACAAAGTATGATGAATAAAACTAAAAGTAAAGGAAAGTTATAGATGAAGTGTCAGATCACATTCACGTTCCTTGCTGCTTCCTTCTGACTAATCTATTTGAGCTATTACTAGTTCAGGTTCATAAACAAAAGTTTATAATTTATCAATTAATTCATCAACAGTGGAAGCAGATATAAGGAGTCATCTTACTGAAGGTGTGATAAAGTTTTGTTCCACAGCATGGTCAAGAAAAGATAACAAATTATCAAAGACATTATTAACATTCAACAAACCTATGAGTTTATGGTGGATGTTCAGTTGGGCCCAAGAGATAATTTGAAAGACTTCTTCCAAAGTACCAAAATCACCTAGTAAGGCAATGAATGCATCGGAGTTTTCAAGCATTGTCCTCATTCGTCCATGCATAGATGATACTTGAAGTTCCAGCCAAATTGTCTTTCCAATGATGTTCCTTCAAGTTAAAGGTTCAGGAATGATACATAAAACTTGATCACTTCTTAGATGTGCAGAAAGTGATATAGCCCCCCATTAACTCAATGCTACCTCTCCCATATACTACATAAATGTTCTTCGCAGCAAGTGTTCTACCAATAGTGCTTGCTGCATTTATAAACTCTAAACCCTTCCCATAACTTGTCCCACAAAATACACAGATATTAGTAAGTCTACGAATAGAAGAAGAAGCTCCCTTCATTTCTACCCTCACACTCCCTTTGAATGATTATGAGTTAAAGGAAAATGAAGAAAATGGAGTGTTTAAATAGGGAAGAGAATGAAAAAAGTAATGATAGTTCCTATATGGGTAGGTTGGCTGTTGTAAGAAAAGTTTGAAATTAAGAAACTTTTTCTTTTAATTTTTTTAATTTTTTTTAGACTTTTAGAAAACCATCAGGGTAAAGAAGTCTAGAAATTTCTAAAGGATCCCGCCCAAAGGATCATCTGTCCAAAACTAAAATACAACAAAATCATAAAAAGATAAAATTTTAATAACAAATGGTAGCATAACTTTGAATTGTGTGTCACTAGTGCAATAAACACTCACTCCCATTCATTTGAAGAAAAAAAAAGGAAAAGAAATAAATCAATCTGGGTTTCCATCCTAGGTCTAGAACTTAGAGAGCTTACACTTGGGTTCGTAACATCAACAAAGATACTAAAATCTGAAACTCACAATGTCAAGATCCAAAACGCCCCATCCCAAGGCGCTGAGAGCCCCTTCTAAGAAAAGAGAGGATCAAGCCCAGATATCTCATACGCTTTGGCAGCCACAGGTTACTTCTCACTAATAATCAGAGTGGGATGCTTCTACCTGTCCATTAACTCCACAGTGCCTATATGGTGAACATTGGGTTGTGGAGTGTGGCTCTCTACAGAGCATGGTACACGAACATTTTTTAAGGACCGGCGTGCAAAGGTCCACCCAAGTCAATGACGGGTCTGCCACTAGCAGGGGCTCCACACTCAATTAAGAGCATGATACTCTTTCGATCGCCCTTTTTATTATTATTATTATTTTTAAGAGATGAACAAGATAATATATGCATGTTGTTGTAATTGTGGCTCACATCTTCCTCTAATTTTACGTCCAATAACGGCTTAAACGCCTTCTGTGAGTCGAGGATAAGCTTCCCATCCAATTTTCTTATAAATTGGCAAACAAGGTCTTTTTGGGTCATATTCCCAAGACTGTAACGCTTTTGCTCATCTCTAAAAAAACAACAAATTAAGAAGTTCACGATGCACAAATTCACAAGAATGCGTCTCAAGAGTCAATAAGATATCATCTAATGACTCCTTACTCAGTCCATTCTTAATAAAGTATATTTTATCTTCTCGATTTACGAAAACCATTCCCAAAAGAACGACATCGCGTGTTACAATTTCATCACGCACACTTGTAACAAACTTGTATTCTTTTCGTTTTTCTTTTTTTAGAATATAAACTTTTATCGAGACCTGGCATGTATGGGACAAATGAATTTGAAGATTCACCAGCTAAACGAACCTTTGCTTCGATTATCCAGCGTATATCTTCTGGGATGCCCTTGTGCATTAATAGTCTCAGTCTTTCACACCTAACTTTGTAGATTTTTGTTAGAGTATTTTGAGGAAAAGAAGGGAAATGTTTTCTTAAATTCAAGAGAATGACATCCATTTTAAAGGAAAAGGAATCAATTATTATGGGAAACTAAAAAACAAACTGACTTGAGAGTCACGAAGTATCATTATCTGCCACTTAAACTGAGTCACAAAGAACTCAACAACTTGATTTTTCAGAAATGGTTGGAGTTTTTGTCCATTGACCTTAAATACACTATCATTCCTAGGGTTCTCAATATTTATAGCCTCATAAGGATACACATGTTTGACAATAAAATGGTCACGCTACCTAGATCTCAATTTTTTAGGAAATAGGTGAAGACGAGAATTATAAAGCATAACTTTTTTGACTAATTTCAAAAGTTTTCTCAAAATTGATTTATTATAAAGCTTTTGCTCTAACTTTATAAATCTTTGTATTTTTATATGCATCATTTCCTAATTCCTCAACAATAAAAAATTTCAATGACAATGATAAGGTTCAGAGTTATCCTGTTTCGCTTAGAAATGGAATCTTATTTTTGACAGTTTTCATAACTTTTTCAAAATGTATAGCTATCTTTAAATAAAATGGGTCAATAAAATCTACACTGCAAGATTTTCGTAGCTATTTTCTTTGAAGAAAAGTAACCTCTACATGCTTCTGAGTGACAAAATTTATGACATTATCTACCTCACTATTGGGCATACATCTCTGAATGATTTGATCAGGATAATTGAGGTGAGATCTTTCATGTTGTAAAAAAATTGATTATGTTAGCAAACCAAGGGTTGGAATTGACAAAAAAAAAATCATTGGAAAAAGAATCATTGATAGGTGTGATATCAAAATGTGAGCATGTTATAAGTATGGACAAATGATTTGCAACAATATTTTTGACTTCTTTCTTATCTTTTATTGTAATGTTGAATTCTTGAAGCAACAAAATCTACCGAATCAACCTAGGTTTACAAAAACTTGTTGAGAAAATCGACTAGTGCACTGAATCGTCAAAGTAATAAAGTAGTGAGAAGAATATCGTTCCCACAAGGAATTAGTTTACCTAGTATCACTTCTCTAATATAAATATTATCTAGGCAACCAATAATTAAAAGTGATTCAAAACAATTAAAGACACAAAATTATATAAAAATAAAACAAAAACAAAAACACACTAAAACACACAAAATTAAGAAGGAAAAAGAGAACAAAGCACATGAATGTAAAACACATTAAGGATGTAAACATATGAAATTAAAACACTAGGGATTTGACTTCACTTAATTTAACAATCTATCATAGACAATAGAGTAGCTTTGAGACCTTCATTCTAACTAATTTCTAATCATTCAATTGATGGGGAGAATCCCTTAATTAATTAAAACTTAATTCCTTAGTCTAAACCCTAACTCTTAAAGACATGACCTTTACTCTATGGATTCTCATGAAAAATACCACAATTCTCTCACACAACCTATAACCTTTATTCCCACATGATTATAAATCATGACACTTATTATTTATAGTCTAAGTCATATGCAAACCTCCTGATTCTACACACACCTCACTAAATCAGTTTATGAGTGACAAATTCATAAAAGCATTAAGAATCATAATAAGCACTCAAATTGAATAAAAAAAATTAATTAAAATTCTAATATTAATACATGTCGATTGAATCAAGTTACATCTGTTGGGAATTGCGGATACATCACGCAGCGAAAAAATAAGATTCTCACTAAGGAGCCATGCGAAAAGCCATAATCTGAGTTTTAAAATATTTACCTCTTAAAGCGTGATCAAAAGGAAGTGACATGAATCACCAACACCGTAATAGCAATGATGTCTCTGCGGTATCCATACGAACATACTCACGAACATCCAACGTCTGCTAAGAGGAGCCTCACGTCTCTCACGCAGTGCTAGTTGCAAAGAGAAGAGAATAAACTTGTCGCTCTCTCACTCACTTTTCTGTAGGTGCGGCTAGGGTTCTGTGTTATGTATGTCTTAGCAGCCCCTTAGCAGTACTATTTATAATAGTGACTGCCTTAAGTGAGTGTGAGCAGTAGCAAGGTAAGCTGTGCAACCCTAGACTCATCTGTTATGAGTCTGACTCATATTTGAATCCGAGTCCAACTTGGATTTATTGCTCTAATTTTAATCTGCTCCATGTGTGTGACCCTACAGGTTCTCATTACGTTGGCAATAATATTAAAATCTCATTTTAATATTACAAGCAGTGAATGGTATCTAGCAACACATCGTTGCTACTCAAGTAATAAGAATATTAGTGATTTGACATAACCTTTCCGTGACCAATGTTTCTGTGTCGTTTAGTCCCTTTGTCAAGATATCTAGATTGAACACAAGGCATGGAATGCGTCACCCTTGTATAGTCCAATCATTCGTTTTCTGATACTCGAGTAGACTTTATAACAACAAATGAAATCAATATCTCATATTGACTCATTTGAGCATGGTCATGCATTTCGCAGTCTCACTTAATCAGGGGGCCCGAAGATATCGCTCTTGTTATGTAGGAGTGACAAATCACATCTAGGTCACTCACATTCCTCTGCATAATTTGCGGTATGTCCAATAATCAACTTTATAATCACCTTGTTATAGATGACGTTTGATGGCATTAAAACACACAACTCCTCATGTAGGAATCGTAGTGACTTCAAGTCAAAGGACCACAGACACCATTGTCACTATGAGAATCGCTTATGACACTCACGTAACAATCCATGTAGCGTTTTCATGGCGGGTCAGTCCAGTACATCATTACTCTAATATGTACCGATGTGAAGACTTGATATCTCATATCAATGACCCGTGAGATGTGGTCATCAGTCTATGCACATACTAGTCTCAATGCATTATTGTTCTCCTAATTAACAATAATACTTGACTAGGGACATTTAAGCATAGTGTTATAACCAAAAGGATCTCATGATCAAGTCATCCACTTGATGTCATATGGCATCAAACTTACTACTCTAAGGACTTTATTATGTTTATTAAAAAAGAACACAATAAATGAAATGCCTCATATATTAAAATAACATAATAGAATGTATGTAAATACAGAAAATGTATCGGCCTCTAGGGCATACACCAACAACATCTTCACCCTAGAAACACATAAATTTAACTACACATGACAAAAGAGAAGAAGAAATAGGAAGAGGAAAGAGAAGTCATCTTGATAGAACCGTAGAGAAAAAATCAAAGTGCCTTCATTGGTGGTTGTGATTCAAACAGATTAATATATAAAATAATAGGATTAGTTTTAACCAAATGACCAAAATTTAAATTACGATACAAATTAAGCATAAACAAGTGACTTAAAATAGAAAAAAATATATACAAGTTAGTGGTATATACCGGCCATTAAATATTAACAAGGATGTAGTATAAACCAGTCACCAAATAAATATTAACAAGTAGTAAGTTAGTAAGCTAAACAAGTAAAAAGTCAGTAAGCTGATAAAGTAAAAAATTAGTAAGCTGATAAATTAAAAAATTAGTAAGCTGATAAAGTAAAAAGTTAGTAAACTGATAAATTAAAACGTGAGTTAATTAGAAAGTTAGTAAGTTAGATTTAAAGTGCAGAAAGTAAAATATAGAAAATAAAGTGCAAAAAGTAAAATATAGAAGATAAAATACAGAAAATAAAATGCAAAAAGTAAATTTAAACTATGAAAATCGGAGAGAGGCAGAGCCCCACCAGAGCCAGGCAAAAGAGAAGAGAAGAAAAAAAATTATTTCATTAATAATTAAATATTACAAAGGGAGAAATGAGAGTTTCTCACACAAAATTAGTACGTTAGTAAGTACAAAAAAAAGAACAGAAAAAATATATATATACAAGATCCACAGGGATATATATATATATACAAAATATATCCAAAATAAATTTGTTCTTCAAATCAAGTCTTCGGCAACGACGCTGATGCGCGTAAAATACATTAAGAGCAAGTGCACTCTATCGCCAAGTAATATAGGACTTTAGTCCCAGTTATCGATCCCACGAGGAATAAATGGTAATTACTAGATTCGTAAAACTCTTTGTTATCCAGACAATCGAAAGTATATAAAGAAATTCAAATTAAAATCAAAATAAACAATTAAAGAAAAGTAATGAACAATTAAACAAAGAAAATATAATTAATGAGAAAGAGACTAGAGCGCAAGGTTCACTTGAATCCATTTATTCAGATTTTCTTTCAATTATGATTAAGGTAATTCTTTTGCCAATATTCTCTTATTTGCTATTGAATCCCAATGGTCATGGATGAAACAATATTCTATTCCTAATTTAATTAACCTAATTGGTCATTTAGTTGAATTAATCAAGAATGCATTAAGTTTCAATTTAAGAGATGAACTAACATACCATCAATTTTATTGGTAGGATAAATCGATGTTTGGTCATTCACCAATCTAATCCTAAGCTTAAAAGTATAGATCCACTCATTGAATGCGGATGGTCACCGGTCAAACAATGAATTAACACATGCCAAAAGTGATCAAAGTCAGACAAAAATACAAGCAATATGATAAACCCAAAAAGAAATTACCGTAATCAAATAAGAAATCAAATCCAAATATTAAGGAAAACAAGATCCCTCATAGCCCTAGCTATGGGTTTAGTTACTCATGTTCAATAAAAACAAACTCATATCAGAATACAAACCCATAGAAAGAAAACCCAAAGAAAAAGGGAAACTAAAAAGAAAGAGAAATCAAAACCCCTTTAATGGAGATTAAGATCTTCAAGCCTTCAAGAATCCTCCTTTGAAGCCTTCCTCCAAGGTCTGCTATTGCAAAACAACTCTCAGGATTAGGGATTTTCTGTGTAATGTACTCAATGTGTTGTCTCTGTTGTGTAACTCTTTAATTTAAAGAAAATCAGGTCTGCTGTTGCGCAACCAGCGCTTAGGCGCTGGTTACTGGGCGCTTGGGCGCTCAGTCACTTAAGCCCAAATGCTCTGCTGCTTCTTTTGCGCGCTTAGGCGCTACCCACCAGCGCTGAAACATTAATTCACCTTTGCTGTATATGTTTCTAGCGCTCAGGCGCTACACACTAGCGCTCAGGTGTTGGACTCTGAAATTTCCTTTTTTTCTAGCTCATTTGAACATCCAAATTTCTCCAAGTATAATTACCTGACAAAACACATAAAATACTTAATAAAACACATTTAAACAAAACTAAAAATATAACAAAACTAACAAACAAAATTCATTAAAAACAAATAAAAAGAATATGAAAAACCAAGGAATTGGACCATAAAAATAAGACATATTGATGGTTTATCAACTCCCCCACACTTGACCTTTGCTTGTTCTCAAGTAAAGAATAGGAATCAACACAAGATCAAACTCAACATCAAGAAATATGAATCAAAGGAAAATTCCACAATTAAAAGAAATTCAAGTTCAGCAATCAAATCCAATCAAGCAAGATCATTTAGCACTTAAACAATTAAAGGCTTAAGTCTAACTTGCAACTGTTCTCTTCATCAAACATCTGAGATCACTCAACTTTCTATCGCTCAAGTGTTTAAAGGACAAAGAGATCACTCAAATTTCTCTTAAAAAATGCAATACCATGGGCTTGCTTATTAATCCTATCTCCACTTTCAAGTTCACATACAGCACAAGAATCAAAAGGACTTTCCTTTGGTTGTAACGGGGCCAAGGGTAAAATGAAAGGTAGGAAGAAAGGATAAAATAGGGTAAAAAATGCTCATGAATAAATCAAAACAAAGCAGAATCAGGCTGAAAGGATGACAGATAGAGCATGATGCACAAGAATATAACAACTTCTCACTTTCAACCCAATATTTTCATTATTCTTCACCAACAATTCTTTTCTTTTCTTTCTTTTTCATTTTTTTTTCAACCCTTGAAGACAAAAGCAACCTTTCAAGACCTTTCAATCAACACATCAATTGCTCCAAAGTATTCAACCTGATTATTCAATCGGGTATTCAAAAAAATCAATTTCAAACTCAAATGGGGCAACTAAGGGGTTATTTAATTAATGCAACTCTAGAAGTCAAGAAAGAATTAAGCTTAATTGCCTTAATCATATTCAAGTATGCATGTGAATCATTAAAGCCTCAACAAGATATCAAAGCAAGTTCTAGCGCACATCAATCAAGAGAAAACTCACTCCAGAAGAAAAATCCAATCATTAAAGCTCAAAACTCACTTTCTGGCTAAGTTAATAAAGAGAACAAAAGCAAGCAGACATGACTAATTTCCAACTAAAGATGCTAAATTTTACTTTACTTCAATGAAAAAGATCGCTTTACACATTATCAGCTCATGATCAATGGAATTCCCTTCAAAATATATCTCCATCAGCTCAGAATAAATCAAGAAATCAACACACAATTCCAGCTTAATTACCAACAATAGTCAAGTGCTTCAAAAAAAATAAATTTTTTTTTGACAAAAAATCATAAAAGTATCATTCCCCTACACTTAAGATAAACATTGTCCTCAATGTGAAAGAAAAAGAAATAAAGAGGGTAAAGAAAAGAACAACACAACCTGATGGACAGTGACACAATGTCAGGCAAAAGAGAAGCAAAAGAGTCAGCGCAGCAACACAATCTGAAAAATGAAATCCCAAACACATGAGTAGAATCTAAAAGAAAAACAAAAATAACAAAAACAACTAAAATAAAATAAAAGAAGAAGAAACACAGGTTGCCTCCTGTGAAGCACTTGTTTAACATCATTAGCTCGACGTTGCCTTTTTTTTATGAATCAAGGTGGCTTAAAGCAAGAGAAATAGGAGGACATCTTTTTCTTTTCAAAACAGTTCTTCCTCCCTTCAACAATGGCTTTGGGACTGCTTCCAACAGAATTGTGAACTTGACAAGAGCTTGACTGTCCCAATTGCACCTTAACTCCACTAGGCCAAGGTAGTTGCACTCGATCAACAGATGAAGGACCACTCTGTGAAGAAACATGAATCTTAAGAGGACCTTTATCTGTCTCAGCAGCTTGACTTTCCAACAGATCAACATCAACACTGTATGATGGCGGAGGGTCTTTGATAGCTAAGATTTCCTGCTTCTTAGCTTGAACAAAATTAATCGGGGCATGGAGATTTGACATTGGAGAAGATTTAGCTTCCCTAAATACATTGATGGTCACATGATCTCCATCCACTCTCAAGATGAGCTCACCCCGAGGTACATCAATCACAGCTCCAGAAGTGGCCAAAAATGGTCTTCCAAGGATGAGAGGAATATCAGCATCCTCTTCTATATCTAGCACCACAAAATCAACTGGGGAAATGAATTTATCCACTTTCACTAAAACATCCTCCACCACACCGCGCGGGTAAGCGAAGGATCTATCAGCTAACTGTAGTGAAATGTTGGTGGGCTTCGGTTCCTGTATTCCCAATTTCTTAAACACAGAAAAAGGCATCAAATTAATACTAGCACCCAAATCACATAATGCCTTATCAAAATAAGAGTTACCAATAGTGCAAGGAATAGTAAAACTCCATGGATCTTTCAATTTTGGAGGTAACTTCTTCAAAAGAATGGCAGAACACTCCTCAGTAAGACATACAGTCTCAAATTCCTCAAACTTACATTTCTTTGTAAGTATTTCCTTCAGAAACTTCGCATACTTGGGCATTTGAGATATGACTTCAACGAACGGAATATTAATTTGTAATTTTTTGAATATCTCCAAGAATTTGGCAAATTGATGATTTAACTGATTGCTCTTGAGCCTCTGAGGGAATGAGATCTTGGCATATGGGGATGGTTCATAAACTGCACTTCGCTCGCGATCCTTCTTTGCTCTCTGTCACTTTGGTGTTTTCTTCTCAACCTCTCTCTCTTGGTTGACATCTTCAGTAAGGACATCGTCAGTTGCCTTCTCATATTCTTGCATTGACTGAACAAGAGTATCTTTAGGCTCTGACATTTCCTTCTTCTGCGGAGACTCCCTAAGTTCCTTACCACTTCTAAGGAAAATTGCATGGGTCTGTTCCCTAGGATTAGTCTCAGTAGTGCTAGGCAATGTCCCTGGTGCCCTCGCTATCATCAATGTAGTCAGCTGACTGATCTGAGTCTCCATGTTCTTCATTCTGGCATCAGAATTCTGCATGTACTTCATGACCAGATCTTCAAAACTCGGCTTCTCTGCAGGTGCTTGGAAACCAGGAGGTGGTGGTGAAACTCTCTGCTGATTCTGCTGATAACCTTGTTGATTTCCTCATTTGAAATTCGAGTGGCCCTTCCAACCAGGATTGTACGTATTTGAATATGGATTGTACTACTGCCGGTTGGAATTACCAACAAAATTTGCTGCTTCAGGCTCGGGGGCAAAAGGACTACTAACTTGACAATTTGCACTTGTATGACCCTGTCCTCCACATGCTTCACAGATGATAGGTGGGGCTGCACTATTTGTTACCATCAAAGTCTCCACCTTCTTGGTCAAAGCTTCTTGTTGACTCAGAATTGCAGTAGAGGAATCAACAGCATATACACCTGCTTGTTTCTTAGGAGCTTGGCGCTCATTCTGCCACTAATAACTGTTCAGCGCCATTTCTTCAATCAAAATTTGGCTCTCAGTAGGTGTTTTCCTCCATATAGTACCTCCTGCAGTAGCATCAATAAGTGAACAGTTTGCAGGTGACAAACCATTGTAAAAAGTCTGAACCTGCTGCCATACAGGAAATTCATGATGTGGACATCTCCTCAACAACTCCTGAAAACGCTTTCAAGCTTCATAAAGAGTGTCCATTTCAAACTACACAAAAGAAGATATATCATTTCTTAACTTAGCAGATTTTGAAGGAGAAAAATACTTAGTCAGAAACTGCTGTGTCAACTGATCCCATGTAGTAATGGAACCCCTTGGAAGTGACGTTAACCACTGACTTGCTCTGTCCCTAAGAGAGAAAGGAAAGAGTCGCAATCGAATTGCATCATCTGTCATTCCATTATGCTTGATAGTATCACACAACTGCAAGAACCTAACCAAATGTTGATTAGGATCATCTGAAGGCAATCCACCAAACTGAACTGAATTCTGAATCATAGAGATCAATGCTGGTTTTATCTCAAAATTATTAGCTGCCACAGTTGGTCTTATTATACTTCCTTCATACCCTTCAGCAGTGGGCATAGAGTACTCAAACATGGTTCGCTCTGCTGGGATAGCTCTTTCTTCTCGGTTGGCCTCAACTATTGGTTGTCTTTCCATCTTGCTTATATCTTTTGTCACAGCTGTAATAAAAGATTGTTTCCTTAATCGGCGAGCTGTTTTCTCAATTTCTAGATCAAAAGCCAAATCAGGAAACTGGGATCGGGTAAGCATAAACAAGAAATAGGAAGAGAAAAATAAAAATAAAATAAAATAAATAAAAAATAAAATAGGATGAGAAAAATTAATTAAAAATAAATAAATAAAATAAGAATAGGAAATAAAAATAAAATAAATAATAAAATAAGAGTGAAAACTAATTAAAAAATAAAAAAATAAAATAAAAATAAAAATAAAAAAAAAAAATAAAAATAAAAATAAAAATAAAATAAGGAATAAAAGAAAAATGCGTCTAAATTAACTAGAGCTTTTCGCTTCTAATATTATCAAAACTTATTATCCGGCAATGGCACCAAAAACTTGGTGTACGTAAAATACACTAAGAGCAAGTACACTCTATCACCAAGTAATATAGGACTTGAGTCCTAGTTATCGATCCCACGAGGAATAAATGGTAATTACTAGATTCGCAAAACCCTTTGTTATCCAGACAATCGAAAGTATACAAAGAAATTCAAATTAAAATCAAAATAAATAATTAAAGAAAAGTAATAAACAATTAAACAAAGAAAAGATAATCAATAAGAAAGAGATTAGGGCGCAAGGTTCACTTGAATCCATTTATTCAGATTTTCTTTCAATTATGATTAAGGTAATTCTTTTGCCAATATTCTCTTATTTACTATTGAATCCCAATGGTCATGGATGAAATAATATTTTATTCATAATTTAATTCACCTAATTGGTCATTTAGTTGAATTAATCAAGAATGCATTAAGTTTCAATTCAAGAGATGAACTAACATACCGTCAATTTCATTGGTAGGATAAATCGATGTTTGGTCATTCACCAATCTAATCCTAGGCTTACCATATAGATCCACTCATTGAATACGAATGGTCACCGGTCAAACAATGAATTAACACATACCAAAAGTGATCAAAGTCTGACAAGAATACAAGCAATATGATAAACCCAAAAAGAAATTACCGTAATCAAATTAGAAATCAAATCCAAATATTAAGGAAAACAAGATCCCCCATAACCCTAGCTATGGGTTTAGTTACTCATGTTCAATAAAAACAAACCCATATCATAATACAAACCCATAGAAAGAAAACTCAAAGAAAAAAGGAAACTAAAAAGAAAGAGAAATCAAAACCCCTTTAATGGAGATTAAGATCTTCAAGCCTTCAAGAATCTTCCTTTGAAGCCTTCCTCCAAGGTCTGCTACCGCAAAACAACTCTCAGGATTAGAGATTTTCTGTGTAATGTGCTCAATGTGTTGTCTCTATTGTGTAACTCTTTAATTTAAAGAAAATCAGGTCTGCTGTTGCGCAACCAGCACTTAGGCGCTGGTTACTGGGCGCTTGGGCACTTAGTCACTTAAGCCCAAATGCTCTGCTGCTCCTTTTGCGCGCTCAGGCGCTACCCACCAGCGCTGAAACATTAATTCACCGTTGCTGCATACGTTTCCAGTATTTCCAGGCACTACATACCAACTTCAGTCTTTGGACTCAAATTTCCTTTTTTTCTAGCTCCTTTGAACATCCAAATTTCTCCAAGCATAATTACTTGACAAAACACATAAAATACTTAATAAAAACACATTTAAACAAAACTAAAAATATAACAAAAATAACAAACAAAATTCATTAAAAAATAAAAAGAATATGAAAAACCAAGGAATTGAACCGTAAAAATAAGACATATTGACGGTTTATCAGACGCCAAAAACTTGATGCAAATTAAAAGTTGCAAACCCAAGTGTAAGTTGTTTTAAGTAATAAATTCTCGGGAGTCCGAGGTCAATCCATAGGAAATTGATAAGAAAAATTTTTTTGACGTAAGGAAAATATTTTGTCACAACAATAAATATGATAAAACTTAGTCACAAATAAAAAAGATTTACTACCAGGAGATCTACTCTTGGTAAGTAAATTAAGGACAAGATTAATTCTTTTTATAACTCAATTAGAATCCACGCATAATGGACGTTCCAATCAAAAAATACAACATTCAAAGTTTATTTAAGATTATATATGTAATTATATTATGATTCCTTTAATTATTTATTAACACCACCACTTATAAATGGGCTCAAGCATTCATTGTACCAACCTTTTGTTTACAATGAATCAAGATCTCCACTTTACAAGGAGGGTTTCTAAATTGATTGGAAACAAAATACAACACATATAATGACCACTTGATAATATATCATTTAAGCACAAAAAAGAAATTAATTTAACCTTAATTTATTACCAAAAGCTTCACCCTTTCACCCAAGTAAAATGAAAATTAGTTACTCATAGATAAGAAGAAAGAAATAGAGAAGAAGAAGAAAATGAACATAACTTCAATTTAGAAGAAAATTATAACAAGAGAAATAAATAACACAATAGTATGATCTTGATCTCTAAACCAAGATTCTCAAATGATCAACCAAGGCTCCCTTTTATAAAGGATGAGGGATACAAAATAACAAGGGGCTGATTAATGAGTGAGTGGATGAGTGGGTGAATGAGTGAAAAATGTCAAATAGTAGTTTGATGAGTGAAAAATTATTGAGATTCTTTGTCTCTGAAATCATTCAGTGCTGAACTCATGAAATGCGTTAGAAAATGGAAAAGCGGTCTTCATAAAAGTTATAGATTTGGATCTTAACTTTTAGATACTAAAGTTTCAGCCCCATTCAGTTCCTACAGCCCAAGATATGCCCCGATTATTCAGGCCCAGCTACAACTCATTTGTTTTGACTTGCAAGCTCAATATAACCTCCAAGCCATCCGAATTTCTCTTATGTTCTTCATGAAAGTTGTAGATTTGGGTCTTAACTTTCAAATGCCAAAGTTTCAGCCCAAGTTATGCCTTGATTACTGCACAATGTTCAGGTTCTAATCACAAAACTCATGTTCTAACTTCTAAGCCCAATTAGCTCTACTAGATGTCCGATTTTTCCCTAGAACTCTTTATGAAAGTTGTAGAGCCCTCTCTTATCTTTCCTATAAGGTAAGGCACATAATTCTTAGACATATAAAACTCAAGATATGACCGAAATATAAAAATAGTATAAGATCTCAATAATGTTAAAAAAAATCAATTAAACCCAAGTTGAGTCTAAATTTACAAAACATAATCAAGTTCAATCAATTAAGTATATGGAGAGTGTAAATAACTAAAAATAAGGGTTTATTAATGTATAAAATATGTGATTATTAGTGTGCAACTAAGAGAGCGACTGACATTTCTGGGACGCAGGTTGAAGGGCTAAACGGTGGTTGGCCGGCGCAGTTGGCGCGGAACAGGGGCGTGGTTGGCGATTCCTAATGGCAGCTGGGTAAGAGAAAAGACACGGTGAAGGGCATTGGCCTTGGTGGCTAGCACGGAGGAGGGACGCCTGGGAGTAGAAGCGCAACAACATGGTGCTAGCGCGGCGAATCTGGGGTTGACGACAGCAATGGCTATGGATTCCAAGTTTTGGTATAGTGGTTTTGGTTCTTGTTAGGTTTGGGAACTTGGCTATGGTGATTTCTATTCTATTTTACGGCAATAGACTTGTTGATGGTGCATTACTGTTGACAGGTTCATAGTGAGCTTTAGTTTCATGCTAGAAAATATAGAGACACAGTGGTGGTTTGCAGGTTGGGTGAGAGTTGAGGTTCGAAGAGATTCACCATGTGTTTGATGATTTGTTTGAAAGCAAATAAGTTATTCAGGCCTAATCCCACCCCGTAAGGTGTAACATCCTAATACCAATGGCTCAGTATATACATCATACAAGAGGTACTTAGCATTACAATGTCATTACATACATACTAATCATGTACTTATATCCATAATGTTCATTGGAAACACTATAGAGAGCCATATGAAATGTGAAAATACAATAATTATATCATAATACATCAAAGTACATATACATCACTAGCCTTAACCAAGGCTTGAAGTATTCCATAACCCTATACATTTCAAAAGTAATACTAATAAGTACAACAATTGAAACATAATACATAATCTAAACTAATCTTTAGCTTCTTTCTTCTTCTTACCCTTGGAAGAAGTTTCACTTGGAATTACATGATACACAGCGGGGTGACAAAATTATATTCTCAGTATAAATAATCAAAACTAGTCATACATAACATAGATAAACATAATCTCAATAATTACTGATGAAATATGTTTAAAACATCTACAAGGTCTAACCATAACATTTAGATAAACCAAGTTAACTTACATCTCATACATACATCTAGTTTAACTCAGAACCAAAAATGTAAATCTTAGGAATATTAGTTTAATATGTTATTTTGTGATAATTAGAGGTATCTCCTCACATTACACATATCTTGGCACGCTGAGAAGTTCGGTCTAAATCCTGATTCCGAAAAACTTTATGGACCCCTACTTATCTTCTTTGGCCTTAGCACTATCGAAATATCAGGGTTATGTCCTTCCTCAATTGAGTCTATCAGACACCCTTCAATCTCCCTTGGCCTTCATGAATAATATCAAAGGATACTCATAGAAATCAACATTTACTAATTTCTCCCATATATAATAGGTATGATTTTCTTGTTGAAAACTATCCATATTTGTGCCTTAACACATTTTAAAAAACATATACTAATGATTCCATATAGTCTAGAACTTCTAAACATCACAAATGACATTTTTAAGGTTCTTGGTACTCACGCCGCGACACTAACTTGGGCACGCCAGGACGCCTAAGCCATGAGTTTTAGTACTGATGCAGCATCTCTTTCACGCAGCGACACGTGCTGTAAAAATTGGCCTCACGCTGCAGCGTAACCTTCCTCACGCCACGGCATTTAAGTCATTCATCATCATGCCGTATCACGGCGTCTCTCAAACTGCAGTGTTAACAGCAAAATCTAGGTTCTGCATAATTCTGCAGAATGTGGTATTGTTCCATTGGTCATTTTCTCAGATTTTGGTCATTCCAACTTAGTTTCTAAGTGATTTTAAGTTCCTAATCAGTTCACTAATACATAGGAATCATCAATCACCAACTTAAACATCTTATTTTGGATTAATGCACCAAAATCAACCTAGGGTGACCTAACCCCTAAAATTAAAGACCTAAAAGACAAATTCTAAGTTTTTATATCAGAATTATGCTTTGAACAAGTCATAAATGACCAAAGAAACTTAATCATGCAATCAAAACACAACAAACACCTCTAGAACTCAATTTGGCCTATTAAGTAACCTAAGTACATAAATAGATAAAAAAGTAACAAGAAGTGAGTTTGATCACATAAACCCCTACCTTTGACAGCTGAGTAGGGATTCAAACTTGGCTGGATCTCAAGCCTTGACTTTTCCTTTGGATATCCTCTTTCTTTCTTCCTCCTCCTTGGTTTTTGCTTCCTCTTCCTTTCTCCCTTCTCTCATGTTTTTTTGTTTTTTTAAAGCAAAAACAGACGTGAACAAAAGCTTAAAAATAGGGAACTAAAGACTCATATGATTTTTAGGCCAAAACTAATAAAATTCTGATATGCTAAAAACACTCAAGTTTAGCTAAATCCAGATTTTTAGTTTTCAACAACTTCAAAATACATACTATGATTCATATAAAAAGTCGTTTCACAATTATCTGATATTTTCATATCTACTGCTAGTCAAACTAGCTATAATTAGATAATCAGTATGCCTAAAAATGTCAAACTAGCTCAGTTTACTTTAAAACTTTAACTATAACTTATTTTTATATATTTGTGACCAAGAAATAAATTATCCATATTTATTTCTCTCTCCTAAGCAATTTATGCTATTATGTGAGTCATTTTAAGCTACTTTTCACAGTTTGGGTTGCAACTAAGTATCTAAATTAACTCAGATTGTCACAAAAGTAAACATGCATGCTAAGCAAGTCATATGACACCTTTTGAACACATAAACAAGTCTAATATGCTAATTAGGGTATTATATTTCCCCCCTCATTTTTTAAAATTTTGACCTCAAAATTGCTCACCTGAAAGGAACAAATTTGGATAGTCCTATTGCATGTGGGACTTTAATTCCCAAGTAGCCTCCTTGGTGTCATTGCCACCCCGTATAACCTTCACCAGAGGAATCTGCTTACCTCTAAACTCTTTGACCCTTCTGTCCATGATCCTTACCGGATGTATACCATAAGACAAATCATCTTTTAACTGTATAGATTCATGTTCTATGATATGCAATAGATCTGGATTATACTTTCTCAACTGAAATACATGAAAAATATTATGAAGGTTAGACAAACTGAGAGGAAGGGCTATCTGGTAAGTTATGGGTTCAACTTTCTTTAGAATTTGGTAAGGACCAAGAAAACAAGGATTTAGCTTTTGGGTTTTCAATGCTTTATTAATCCCTGTTGTAGGAGTAACTTTTAAGAATACATGATTTCCCTCACTAAACTCAATAGGTCTTCTTCACTTGTCAATATAACTCTTTTGTCGACTCTGAGCAGTAACCAACCTATCCTTAATCATCTTGATTTGCTCTGTGATATGCTGGACCAACTCTGGACCTAGGATGCTTCTTTTTCCTACTTCATACCAACATAGAGGTGATATGCATTTTCTTCCATACAAAGCGTCATAAGGTGCCATACGTATGCTTGAATGGTAACTATTGTTATAGGCAAACTCCGCTAATGGTAAGAACTGGTCCCAACTACCCTATTGTTCTAAAACACATGATCTAAGCATATCTTCAAGGGTTTAGATAGTTCTCTCTGTTTGCCCATCCGTTTGCGGGTGATAACCTGTACTAAGGCTTAACTTAGTTCCAAACGCCTCTTGCAAGGCTCCCCAGAATCTAGATGTAAATCTAGGATCCCTATTTGAAATTATGCTTATGAGGACTCCATGCAACCTGACTATCTCTTTTAGATAAAGCTGAGTTAATTTCTCTGGTGAATTACTAGCCTTCTTTGGCAGAAAGTGGGCAGATTTGGTTAATCTATCCACTATAACCCAAACATCATCAAAACCTTGCTGAGTTTTGGGTAAACCCATTACAATAACCATATAAATCTTCTCCTATTTCCACTCTGGGATTCCTAAAGATTGTAAAGATCCTGCTGGCTTCTAGTGTTCAATCTTCACTTTTTGACAAACTAAACACCTTGCGATATATTCTGCTATGTCTCTTTTCATTCCAATCCACCAAAACATTTTCTTCAGATCTTGGTACATCTTAGTGGTTCCGGGATGGATGGTATACTTACTACTGTGAGCTTCTTCTAGAATCCTATTTTTGACCTCTGACTCTCTTGGAACACAAAGCCTGTCTCTAAACTTTATCATCCCATCATCAGTCACATCAAAATCTTCTAAGGTTCCTAAAAAGATTTGCTCACAAATATCCATTAGAGTTTCATCCTCCTTTTGAGCTTCTAAAATCTGAGTCCTTAGGTCATTTACTATATCCACTCTACTCACAAAGAGACTCTGTAGCGTCACAGTCACTGCTAAACTCAAATCTCTGAAACTCTCAAGAAGTTCACTCTCTTGGATCATCATTCGAGACATATGTAGGGATTTCTACTTAGTGCATCAACCACTACATTGGCCTTACTCAAATGATACTTTAACCCAAAGTCATAATCCTTTAAGAACTCCATCCATCTTCTCTGTCTCATGTTCAGCTCCTTCTGATTAAACAAGTACTTTTAACTCTTATGATCACTGAACACCTCAAACTGGATTCCATAGAGATAATGTCTCCAAATCTTTAAGGCAAACACTACAGCTGCTAACTCCAAATCATGCATAAGGTAGTTTTCTTGGCCTTAACTACCTTGATGCATAGACAACTACTCTCCTATTCTGCATTAAAACACACCCTAGTCCCATCTTTGAAGCATCACAAAAGACCTCAAAGTCGTCATGGGGATCTGAAATTACCAACACTAGCGTAGTAGTTAACCTTCTCTTTAACTGTTGGAAACTATTCTTACAGTTTTGAGTCCACTTAAAAGTACTATCTGTTCTAGTCAACCTAGTCAAAGGCAACGCTAACTGAGAAAAACCCTTAATGAACCTTCTATAGTACCCAGCTAAGCCTATAAAGCTCCTGATCTAGATCATAGTGATGGGTCTCTCCCACTGCAACATAGCTTCTACCTTACTAGGGTCCACTGCAATTCCTCCATTAGAAATAACATGGCCCAAAAACTAAACTTCTGTTAGCCAAAACTCACACTTGGACAATTTGGCAAACAGTTTCTTCTCCTTTAGGATATCTAAAACAATCCTTACATGCTGTTCATGCTCTTCCCTTGTCTTTGAATAGATAAAGATGTCATCAATAAACACTACCACAAACTGGTCTAGGTAAGGTCTAAAAACTCTGTTCATGTAATCCATAAACACTGCTGGAGCATTCGTCAACCCAAAGGATATCACAAGATACTCATAATGCTCATACCTAGTTCTAAAAGCGGTCTTAGGGATGTCCTCTCCCCTAAGTCTGATTTGATGATACTTAGATCTTAGATCAATCTTGGAAAATACTGAAACTCCTCTTAACTGATCCATTAGATCATCTATTCTAGGCAAATGATACTTGTTCTTAATGGTCACCTTGTTCAATTGCCTGTAGTCAACACATAACCGCATGATACCATCTTTCTTCTTTACTAGCAACACTGATGCTCCCCAAAAAGAAACACTTGGCCTAATGAATTTCTTATCCAACAATTCCTCTAACTATTTCTTGAGTTTTGCCAACTCTAAGGGTGCCATCTTATAAGGTGCTATAGATATAGGTCTTGTACTCGACACTAAATCTATAGTAAACTCTATTTCTCTCTCTGATGGCAACTCAACTATGTTACTCTAAAATACCTCAGGGCATTCCCTCACCACAGGTAAATTGTCTAGGCTCTGCTCAATCTCTATATCTAATAAGGAAAGAAGAACATATCCTATAGCTCCTTCTACCAAACAATGATTAACCTTATTAGTATTGAGAAAGTCAAACTCAAAAGAAACAACTCTGGTAGGAACATTAGACAAAAAAACTAGGGTTTTATTTGAACAGTTCAAAACCATATGATTGGATGACAACCAATCCATACCAAGAAACACATCTATGTCCACAAGGGGTAAACAAATAAGGTTTGCAAGGAAAACTCTATCCTCGATTCTTATATAACAGTCAAGACACACTTTCGAAGTTATGACTAGTTTACCGGTGGGTGTGGAGACAAATAAATTATATGGTAACTCTGATATAGGCAAATCCAACATCCTTACACAATTATAAGAAACAAATGAGTGAGATGCTCCTGAATCATACATGATATTTAAAAGATGATTACGAATTATGCCTTTACCTTGGATTACGTCGAAAGACCGGGCCACCTTTGTTCTGCCTCGAGTATAAACTCGTCCCTTGGCTAGCGGTTTAGGGTAGCCGCATCTTCCTTGTTCTAAGGACAAACTATAGAGAAATACCCTGACTGCCCACATGTATAACACACAGACTGACCTGCTAAGCACTTACCTCCATGTGTTTTCCTACATTTAGCACATTGTGATGCCTTAGACCACTTCTTACTTTTTCCTTTAGGGTTACTTGCCTTAGAAGCACCCTGTTTATTCCTGTTGTCCTCTTTCTTTCTTTTTGGGACATCCTGTGCTTTTTCCTCTAATAAAGAGTTGTTAATTTCTGACTTCACAATCCTACATTTGTTAACCAAAACATGAAAGTCTTTGATCTCTATCGGTCTTACCATACCTCTGATTTCATTCCTTAAACCAGCTTTAAATTTCAACCATCTCTATTTCTCATCCAGGTGATAACGAAAATAAGAAGAGAATTTTGCTAATTCATTATACTTGGCCACATACTGGCCTATAGATATATTGCCTTGTTTTAACTCCATAAACTCCACTTCCTTGTCATCGTGTAGAGTCTGTGGAAAAAACTTCTCCAGGAAAGCTACCTTGAAGATTTCCTATGACATCGGGGTGTCAGCTGCTTCAAGTACCCTTTTGGTGCTTTTCCACCAATGCTCTGCCTCACATTTCAACATATGTGAGGCGAAGATCACATTTTGCTCTTTTAAGCAAACCATAGCATCAAAAATCTTTTCCATCTCACTGAGCCACTCTTCAGCCTTTGCAAGATTGTACTCACCTCTATACGGTAGAGGGTTCATCTAATGGAAGACTGTCAAGTCCAAGAAATTCTGATTCCTTCTGACATGAGTTACTTTTTGTGAGTGGCGATCAGGTGGTGTAGACTGCTGAGATGGATTTGATTCCATTTTTTTAAGCATCCTAGTCATAACACTGGCCATAACCATAACGACTTTAGCTATATTTGGATTCGGTGGGGCCGAGCTCTTTACTTCTGTAGATCGCGTGTTTGGTTCCATAGTTTCCAGTACACACATAAACAACATATATTCAGCTGCAGTTTCAATACCATGTAACCGTGTAACAAAATCTAAGAACAACTAATCTAAAGCAAATCATGCAATTCTATCTTCATATTTAACATTTGAAGCAAGAAAAGCACAATTTCTAAGAAGGAACTTCTATATACTTAAACATAGTTAGTCCATACCCCGGCTGAACAAGATGAACTGCTCTGATACTATAATGTAATATCCTAATACCAATACCTCAATATATATATCATACAAGAGGTACTTAGCATTACAATGTCACTACATACATATTAATCATATACTTATATCCATAATGATCGTTGGAAACACTATAGAGAGTCATATGAAATGTGAAAATATAATAATTATATTATAATGCATCAAAGTACATATACATCACTAGCCTTAACAAAGGCTTGAAGTATTCCATAACTCTATACATTTCAAAAGTAATACTAATAAGTACAACAACTAAAACATAATACATAATTTAAACTAATCTTTAGCTTCTTTATTCTTCTTACCCTTAGAAGAAGTTTCACCTAGAATTACATGATACACAGCGGGGTGAGACAACTATATTCTTAGTATGAGTAATCAAAACTAGTCATACATAACATAGATAAACATAATCTCAATAATTACTAATGAAATATGTTTAAAACATCTACAAGGTCTAACCATAACATTTAGATAAACCAAGTTAACTTACATCTCATACATACATCTAGTTCAACTCAGAACCAAAAATGTAAATCTTAAGAATATTGGTTTAATATGTTATTTTATGGTAATTAGAGGTATCTCCTCATATTACACATATCCTGACACGCTGAGAAGTTCGGTCTAAATTCTGATTCCGAAGAACCTTATGGACCCCTACTTATCTTCTTTGGCCTTGACACTATCGAAATATCAGGGTTATGTCCTTCCTCAATTGAGTTTATCAGACACCCTTCAATCTCCCTTGGCCTTCATGAATAATATCAAAGGATACTTATAGAAATCAACATTTACCAATTTTTCCCATACATAATAAGTATAATTCTCCTATTAAAAACTATCCTTATTTGTACCTTAACACATTTTAGGAAACATATACTAATGATTTCATATAGCCTAGAACTTCAAAACATCACAAATGACATTTTTAAGGTTCCTAGTACTCACACCGCGGCACTAAGTTGGGCACGCCGTGGTGCCCAAGCCACAGGTTTTAGTACTGATGCAACATCTCTTTCATGTCGCGGCACGACATTCCTCACATCGTTGCGCGTGCTGTGAAAACTGGCCTCACGCTACGGCGTAACCTTCCTCACGCCGCAACATTCAAGCCGTTCATCATCACGCCGCGATACGAAATCTCTCACCCCGTGGCGTTAATAGCAGAATCCAGGTTCTGCATAATTTTACAGAATGTAGTACTGTTCCATTGGTCATTTTCTCGGATTTTGGCCATTCTAACTTAGTTTCTAAATGAATCTAAGTCCTTAATCAGTTTGCTAACACATAGGAATCATCAATCACCAACTTAAACCTCTTAATTTAGATTAATGCACCAAAATCAACCTAAGGTGACCTAACTCCTAAAATTAGGATTCAAAGACCTAAAAGACAAATTCTAGGCTTCTATCTCAGAATTATACTTTGAACAAGTCACAAATAACCAAAGAAACTCAATCATGCAATCAAAACACAACAAACACCTCTAGAACTCAATTTGGCCTATTAAATAACCTAATTGCAAAAATAGATAAAAGAGTAACAAGAAGTGAGTTTGATCACATAAACCCCTACCTTTGACAGCTGAGTAGGGATTCAAATTTGGCTGGATCTCAAGCCTTGACTTTTCCTTTGGATTTCCTCTTTCATTCTTCCTCCTACTTGGTCTTTTCTTCCTCTTCCTTTCCTTTCTCTCACATTTTTCTGTTTCTATTTTTGAAGCAGAAACAACCATGAAGAAAGGCTTAAAAATAGGGAACTAAAGACTCATATGGTTTTTAGGTCAAAATTGATAAAATCCTGATCTACTAAAAATACTCAAGTTTAGCTAAATCTAGATTTCAAACTTTCAATGACTTTAAAATAAATATTAGGATTCATATAAAAAGTCATTTCATCATTATCTGATATTTTCATATCTACTGCTAGTCAAAATAACTATAATTAGACAACCAGTATGCCTAAAAATGTTAAACTAGTTCAGTTTACCTTGAAACTTTAACTGTAACTTGTTTTATATATGTGTGACCTAGAAATAAATTATCCATATTTATTTCTCTCTCCTAAGCAATTTATGTCATTATCTTAGTCATTTTAAGCTACTTTTCACAGTCCGAGTTGCAACTAAGTACCTAAATTAACTCATATTATTACAAAATTAAATATACATGCTAAGCAAGTCATATACTACCTTTTGAACATATAAACAAGTCTAACATGCCAATTAGGGTATTACATAAGGCCTGCTTAAGTTATACGTTTTTTTAATGTGTAAGAGGGATATACTAGATAAGCTTATACAATACTGCGGTCGTACCAAACAATTGATAAAGTCATAATGTATTGTATAAGCTTATATAATCAAGCCTTATACGTTGTGCTAAACGTTCCCTAATAAAATGCATATGACCATTTGCTGAAAGGATAAATAATGAAAATGCACTAAATACGGTTCACCTTGGTTGTACATTATTTATTAAGCATTGCATTGGAAAAATGAAATATCAAAGACAATAAAGACAATTGGAGAAGACTTATCTTGTCATCAAATTCAAGGAATTGGAACTCTATAATCACATTGATTTTAGATCCATACTTAACCTGGTTGACTCACTATGAGTTGTTTATAAAGTGAACCGAGTCAGGTTGGCTCATTTTTTGAGTGAGCCAAGATATAATCAACCCAACTCAACCTAGGTGAGTTGGTGGATTAAACGAGTTGCCTTACCTAAATTAAAAAATTTAAAAAACCTAAAAACTAAAGAAAAATTCCAAAAGAAAAGAAAATAAAATATAGAAAAAAAGAAAAAAAATTCTTCAGTATCCTTGTTCAAGCGTTGCCTTCAACCTCAGACATTGCACCCCTCAAAGCTTTCAAACCCTCAATCAAAACCCTTTTCCATCACACCCTGAACATGCCTAGCATCTTGGAACTTTACCATTGACCCTTGCTCAGTCCCTTGCTGCACCTACTTCACCTGCGTCCTCACTTGCACCAGATAAACCAAATCAATGAAATCACCCTTGGCCCTATAAGCCACTTGGGCTCACAACTCACTCACCCTCTCATCTCTCAACTCACCCACTTCACTAGTCACCACCCTCTAAAAACCCCAAAAAATTAAGAAAAATAAGAGAGAGAGATAGGTGTGCGTTCGACCAGGAAAGGAAGATGACCGAAGATTTGTCACGATTTTGGTGGTTGGCGGTTCTAGTTACGATTCGTCGTGTTCTGGTGGACTAGTAGTTGCAGCTTGACCGATGGTGGCCGGCAGTTCTGGTGGGATAGTGGCCGCCATCGATGGGTGGTGGTTAGTTGTGCTACTAAGATTTCATTTTTGAGAGAGTTTGTGGGTGGCTATGGTGGGTTCCAGAAACTATCATTTTTTATCTTGCATTTTTCTTTATCTTTTTTTAAAGCTTCCAAGAGCCAACCTAACTCAAACTCATTTTAACTCGCAGGTTAAGTAAGCTGGGTTAGGTCAGTCCGGGGTCTTTGTGGGTTGGTTTTTTAACAACCTAACCCACCATTTTGAGCGGGTTAAACGAGTTGGCCCACAACTTGTGGCTCACTTTGACAACTTTTCATACTGATTAAATCATAGAAGTAGTTTCTAAGAACATGTTTCTTGTTTAAAATTCATTAATGAAGTATACAAAATTACAATTGGAGGTTGGCAGGAATTTATTTCTCATGAAGTCAATAAGGAACCCGTGAGTTCCTTATCCATGCATCACTTCACTGGAAATGGGGTGGCTGTTATTGTTAGGGAGAGATTTAGGGTCAAAAGAAAGAAAGATAAATAGCAGCCTTCCACAAATGCCAGCATATCAACTTCAGGTTCTTTAGTTTTAATTCTTAGTTAATGAAGCATTGTTAAGAGGTAGAAATTGCTCGACACCAAGAGATATAATGAGGATTAGTATATAAAGGCCAGAGGATTAGTAATTCCTTGCTTTCACCCTTTTCTTTCTTCCTTGCACGTCATTACTCATTAGTGAAAAGTTTATTTCCCTAAGAAAACCTCTTAACACCAAATATTAGGCTAAAGTTGTTCACCATGTTAAAAGAGATGTCTAACCATTTCAAATCAGAGAAGAAAAAACATAAAAAAACTTAAATTATAGTGCACAACTTAAAATGGTAAAGGAGATATAGGTTAAGGAAGACATCTTATCTATGATTTTCGTATAAAACACAAATAACAAATCCTCATGGGATGAGAATCTAAACCTTTCTTTTATGAAATCACTTATCTCATAACATATTATACAAATGTGTTCCACTTCCATATGCACATATTCAGGAGGAAATTTCAATTTTTAATTTATATGTCATTATGACACTACTGAACAATGGTAACAAGTAAAATTAAAATACAACAAAAGATAAACTTTCTGTTGACTTTCCCAGACAGCAGGGGGAATGGATCCTCTCATGCGAGTTTTTTACATGATATGATCATGTTCTAGTGGGGCCTGCCAAAATTTGTAGGGTTTTGTTTAATTTCTTTGTATCTATCTCTCCATTCGTGGTTTATATGAATAGAGAGATGGACATAAAGACCATAGGACCCTTACTTAAGGCCTTTTTTATCCATAGGTGTCGTTGTGTTTTAAGGCCTTTTTTAAGGTCACATGAATAGAGAAATAGACACAAAAATCTTAAAAAGGAGTTGTTGTGTTTGTAGAGGTGCAAGGGTTGAGGCAGTGACCATTTGGGTTGTTAGCTATTTCATTTGTATGAAGGAAAACAAAGGTTGAATCTTTGGATTTTCGGTGCTAGTGTATTTTGCGTGATTGTGGCTTTGTGTGGAATCTTTGTTGATTCATGGATGAATAGATTTTTTTTTTTAATTTTTAGTGGTTGTTGAATGTGGGTTGCAAGATGATAGGTAGGTGGATTGATTATTGGAATTTTACTATTATTTTCATGGTTGATTTGTGATAAAGAATGAAATGAAAAAGAATTTTGGGAGAAAGAGAAAACAAGGACAACATTTTTTAGGGGAAAATGGATATTTTGATCCTTTAACTTATTTTTGTTTTCATTTTGGTCTTTCAATGGCCACGTCAGAGCTAGGTAATCTTTGTTTATGCCACGTCCTCAAGTTCCTTTAGTTGTACTAATGGAATCGCTAAAGAAAATGACATTGGTTATAATTTTCAACTTAAGGGACCAAATTGACAAATGTGAGATTTCAACCTAAAACTAATTGACATTAAGTGGAGTGACTTAATAGATATATAAATCACACCTGAAATATTAAGGCAAGTGATGTGACACTCTTAACACCCCCTCCACAAATGCTTGGACGAAACAAACAAACCTATTGAATTAGGTTGGAGAAGCCTAGCGAAGTAGGCAACGAAAATGTGATCTTGACTCTGATACCATGTAAGATTTCAACCTAAAACTAATTGGCATTAAGTGGAGTGACTTAACAAATATATAAACTGCACCCGAAATATTGAGGTAGACAATGTGAAACTCTTAACAACAAAAAACTAAGTTACAAGAACAAATTTTTTAAAAAATAAGTTAATGAATTAAAGTATATTTTTTGCCATTATTTTAATAAAAACCACACATACAGGCAAGGAGAGAAGAGAAGGGGTTTTGCTTCAACTTTCGAGTCATGAAATATTGTCACATGGTCTAACTAGTAGAGCAGGAGCTAAGCACTTTCACACTAGACACTGATACTCAAGACTAGTAGTTAAAAATGTGAACCAAAGTATATTATTATAAAATTATATTTTTAAGAAAATATTATTTGTAAAAATATGTAAATAATGTATACTTCAAAATTAAAACAAAATTATTTTTCTTTTGTATTTAATTATGATATATAAAAATATATATACGAATAAATAACTTATAAACTATATATTTATGTGAAATTCTGGGTCGATCCTAGTTCAACTCTGTTTAATCTCAAAACTTTAAACCTTTCTTGAAACCAGTACAATAATCAATTCGGTCTTGATAAACAAAAACATTGGCACTAATAATGAATTGATGGTCCGTCATACTTTTTTAGTCTTTGACCAAGATATCCACATTGCTACAAGACTAACCACACATTTACCTTATCCAGAGTTTGAACTTTTGTTAAGGAACATATGGAAGACTGCTTGCAAATATTTTCTAAAGATATTTTATAAGTCTTGTAAATATCTAGATATTTTAAAAATTAAGTGGGAGAAGGTTCTAGAACCTCATTTCCATCATACACTTGGCTACATTTCCATCCTCCATTGAAAAAGTTGAACAACTATAAATATATGAGGGCCTTTTATGCTAAACCATAGAAAATTTCACATTTAACTTCTAATCTTAATTTTGCTCTCACTAACTTTGGTGTGTTGGTACGTGAGCGCCAGGCCTATAACTCGGCATAACTCGACTCATTTCCAGTCCTACCAGCAAGTTGGGCTAGTAATGAGTCGAGCTGAGTCGAGTCATACTGGGCTCTATAAGAAATCAAACTCATTTTCTTAGCTTAAACTTGGTCTATCAACGTACCTAACCCTTGTTGGTATAATCCTATCATGTAAATGTATTACTCTAGAATTTAAACCTCAAATATTGCAGGTAAAATTTGCTTGGAGTCACAATCAATTTTTATTGCTTCCAACCACTGTTAAATTTTTCTAATACTATTTATTTTAAAATAATTAATAAAATTATACACATAACATATACATCATATTTAAAGAAAAATAAAAGAGAGAATTAGAGAAAAAATTTATTATTATTACTTTCCTTTACATTTACTTTCTCCTTCTCTTTTATACAAGTAACAAAACTTTCTCATGTTAACGAACAAATGCAATAATAATAATAATAATAATAATAATAATAATAATAATAATAAAAACTTTTTAAAATTAATAATTTTTAGTTTAAATTTGTTTTAAATACTATTTATATGTCATGTACATAATATTATTACTTTTTTTAATAATAAAATAATATTAAAGATATAATTTTTTTTAACGTTAAGAGCATTTTATTTCCAAATAATTTCAAGGACGTATTTTATATGAACATACTGTATATAAAAAATCAACCCGCATTTAAGAGAGAGTCAAAGTTTAAATTTCGAAAAAAAAAACTATTGAACGAATCTTTTAATGGTGATATTATCTAAATAATTAGTCTCGTAATAATGTTTTTTTAATAAGTATATGTAGAGAAATTAAAAATCAACTAAGTATATGTAGAGAAATTAATTTCTTAAATAGTTCAAAGTTTTTTTAATAAAAAAAATAGCTCAAAGTTTAAACTTGATAAAAAAGCAGAAAGGGAAATGAATTTTTGGGTATAGGAAGGGGCTAAAGTCGAAGAAATAGAAAATTATTATTTTATACTTTTAAAAAGAGGTATAAGTATTATTTATATATTTTTTAAAGAATATAATTGAGTAAAATAAATAATAAAAAAATATAATAAATAATATTAAATAAAATATAAAAATAAATATATACATTATTTATTTAATATAAAAATGTAAGAGTTATGAAGAAATACCTCTTTAACTAGGCAAACCTCACTCAATCTACTTTACCACAAATAATAAAAATAAAAATAAAAAATAAAAAAATAAAATCAATAGCCTATTCTACAACCATTCCAGAACATAAGTTTGTTCAACTGCCATCCACAGTCCGTTGTTATATCTTACAACTGTTGTGGAACAAGTATCACTTCACTTGCTACTGCTACTTCTCCTCTTCCCCTTATTATCAAATAATAACAATGATTTTGTGCAATCATTGGAAGTGGAACCCATTTGTTGAAAGACCCATAAAAATGTTATCTTGCGCCACAACCATATTGGCTTTTCCAATTACCATTAACATAAACACCAAATTCAGCCACAGACATATGCAAACCATGTCGCTTGCAACTTCTTCTTCTTCTTCTTCTTCCATTCACCATGACAGTCTCAGAGTGCTTGAATGGGACAAGCTTTGCGACTTGGTCGCTTCCTTCGCTACCACTTCCTTGGGTCGTCAAGCCCTCAAGGTCTTCTCTCTCTGTTTCTGGGTTTTCCTTTCTTCCTTATTTTGTTGTTTATGTTTTATTCCATGTGGGCATGTTGTGGGTGTTGATGGGACAGGACCAGCTATGGTCTCTGAATCAAAGTTACGAGGAAAGTCTCAGACTTCTCAATGAAACCAATGCCGCCGTTGAAATGCACAAACATGGCACTTGCAGATTGCACTTCGGTCACGTTGATGCTATGCTGGTTAGTATATATGTGTGTGTGTGGGAAAGGGAAACTGTTGCATTGGATTACACCACTGCCTCTGCTCATATCTATAAATGTTTCTATCTGATGATATTGTTATTGTAAGTACTTCACTGATATTATCACTTCATGTAATTTCAATTTTTGATTTTTCTTTTCATTTTTTTAATCTAAGTTAAACTAGATTGGCACACCAATTTAGCTCCATATTAGTTTCATATTTTATAGTTATACTTCCCCCTTGAACAATAAGCTGTGACATGTAAAAAGGGGTTCTTTTATAATTCCAGACACTTGAACAGAAGACAGTTTTTCACATTTATTTTTTTTCGTGCTAAGTTGTTGATTTAATATTTTGTAGGTGAAAACTGCCATTCAACATGCCCGGAGAAGTGTACCGCTGAGTGGCTATGAGGCAAGGGCTATTGTGGCTCTTTTGCAGTGTGCTGAGACCTTGCAGGGTGATCTAAAAGCTGCAATTAAGGAAGATAAAGATTGGCATAGTCGTTTCATGCCTCTTACAGAAGTGGTAAATGGTGAAATAAGATTTTGAATATTTATCATGTATTAATATTACTTTGTCTCTGACTTTTTTTCTCCCCTCATAAATATGCTTGCAGATAATGGAATTTGTCATTAATCGTTCTTTAGTTAAAATGATAGAACAAGTTATTGATGAAGATGGCTCTATTAAGGACTCTGCGGTTTGTTCCATATCTTGTACAAGTTTCCTTTTTCTAACTCTACATATTGTGACAGTGATAAGCTACTGATTTTCTTTGATTTGAGATGGCTTGTGTTGTATCTTAAGTTTTCTTAACATTCTTCAGTACATTGTATTCACAATTCAGTAAAAGAAAATGCAGAGATGCATCTCTCCTTTCTTGCTGCCATACAGTTGACTGTCAGTTGCTTCTCTTTTGCAAACACATGTATAACTTAAAATTACATCCTTGTTATAGAGTCCAGCCCTTAAACAGTCACGTCAACAAGTGCAAGTGCTTGAGAGAAAGGTAACTCCTGTTTATTTTACTATATTTCATAATGTTGGTTATGAAGATACTGATTCCCATCATAATTACATGGAGTTTTAAAAGAGTTTATAGTTTAGTTTACAGCCACCAATCTTGTAAATGTCATTTGAAATTTTGACACAGAAATTAAACAAAAGACAGACATATTCTTGGCTCTCCCATTATCATTCATATCTGTCATGAGTATTCTAAAGGGCTTGAGATTAGGATTCAGTCAAAAAAAGTTGTTGGCACAAGCTGACAACAATCTACCTGAGGGTTGGGCAAAATCCTGGTTTTTGTTTGTCTGTCTTAGGTTTTTAATTTATGAAATGACCACTTGTCTATATGCTTTAACTTCCATCATTAGATTTTTTTTTTGGGAGAAAATTTTTCCCACGACTACGTCACTTGAATTTATCTGAAATTACACACACATGTCCTCTATTTTCAAACCCCACAAAAACCTCCCTTAACCTTTAAAATGGCACTACAAAATAACCCAATTAGTACTTTTATCCAATTGAAAATGGTAATACAGCCATCATATTTTGGTAAAATTCACAATAAGTTGGCCAATGCCATAGTTTAATTGATAAATTGGCTCAAAAAAATCTAAGGGGTCAAAGCTGTATCATTCAATCCTATGCCGATAAAACTCATTTCTTTGACCCACTTGGGTGATTTCTTACCAAATTTACCACTCAACTCTGGGTACTTATGACTAATGACTAACCTATTTTGTTTGACACAGATCTGATGGCTCTGTTACTGTTTGTGTTAGAGACAAGTACTAATTGGGATATTTTGTAGTGCATACTAAATATCATGGGAGATTTATGTTGGTTTTGAAAATTGGGGGGAGATGCATGCAATTTCAGCTATACTCGGGAAGTTAGAGTGATTATCTGTTTTTATTTTGCAGTTATTATTATTATTTGCAATTAGTTCTTTCATATGTGTACACCAAATAAATAGGATGCTAATTTAGTAAACCTTCTTTGCCTTGTGTTTTGACTTAGTGGGTTGTTCTTATGGTTATCTATAAGTTGTGATGGTCAAATATATTACTTAAGTTGTTATTTTAATTTGAATGAGTCCATTTTATACTTGCCATTATTTAGGATAATTTGTTTCCTTTGTTCAGATACAACAGTTAATGGAGAGCTTAATCAGGAATGAAAGGAGTGAAACATCAATTCTTGTAAGATTCACTAGACCGTAGACGTATATCTTTTCCTCTTGCATGTTTCTTTCCCTATTGATTTTGTGATAATTTGAACAGGAAGTGAATAACGTTGATGGCAGGTGGTGCATAAGAGTGGATTCTGGACAGAAGACAAGTTTTAAGGGTCTGTTGTTGTCCAGGTGCATAAAATTTGTCAACATAACTTCAATAATTCATTGTTCATGAAATAACCTGTTTGTCAATAAAGCTAGTAGATGGGCATAAAATTCCATTCCTTAACGATGTTATTTGTTGGCAGTGGTTCAGGAGTAGGAAGTACTATAGAGCCACTTTCTGCTGTTTCCTTAAATGATGAGTTGCAGAGAGCAAGAAGTTTGGTGGCAAAGGCTGAGTTAGATGTGCTTTTGGCATTAACCAAAAAGGTTACAAACATGATCTGATAAAGATTCTTCTGGCCATGTTCTTTTCTTCTCTTATTTTGTCATAATTCATGTGCAGATGCAGCTGGACCTTGATTATATTGAAAAGATATTGAACAGTTTGGTTCAACTGGATGTGGTAAATACCCTGTAATCTTTTAAGAGATTTGGATCTCCGTCTTCTTCTTTACGCTTTCTGTATTCCCTCCTTTATACTTGTTCACTTGTGAGATTTGCTCTTGTTGTGTTTCAAGGAGTTTGCTTGCTGGTTCTCTTTTTAATGAAGGTCATCTTGAGAGTTGGGATGGGTAGTCTTTTGTACAGCTGCTGCTGTTGGCTGTAATTGTGCAGTTCTTCTGCTTATTTTTCATTTCGTGAATAAAATCTGATTCATAAAGCAAGTCATCTCATTCCTGAATTCTTTCAGTATAAATTTTAATAATAGTTGAACTTTATTCAACTCAGATAAAGTTGAAATATGTTCATTGGTTGATTAAAACATTCTAACTTCATTAAGTCATGACAATATATGTCAAAGGCAAGAGTCTCCCACAAGGTTCTCGGTTGCTGCTTTCCAGTCCCTAGCTACACTTTGCATTAAATCACTTGGATGAATAAGGTAGGTGATAAGTGTAGTCAAATTCAGTAAGTATATTACAGAATTCGGCAGGTAAATACATATACTGATATACATAATTCGAACCAAATTTATGTGTCCGGCACACTTTTTATTGTGTCTAACATCAGAAGGGATAAAATGGACTTGACTGTACACATAATTACCCTTAAAATTGTGTAAACTTGGGATTTTTAGTGCCCCTGCAGTGACCCGCTTAGTTGCTACAAATAAAAGAACTTGCTGCACTTGCTTTGGTAGGTGACCTCAGTTGGCAGTTTATATTTGATAACATGGTACACACATGCTTACTGTGCAAAAGATAGTCAGTAATGTGGTTCATACTATGCAGATTAATGCTCGAGCTACTTATGGTCTTTCATTTGGAGGGTCAAGTCCTCATATGTTCCTACCAGATAGGAATAGCTCTTCTACTGCTGAAACCTTCTTAACAAGGAATGACAATTCCTATGGACCGTTACCTAACAATAGGGAATGGACGTTGTATCTGCCGAAAGCTTATCATCCTTTATTGCTTCAGAGGCATAGGGAGAATTTGCAGAAGGCTAAAAAGGATGTCAATCTTGCTACTTCAGTTAAGTCACAGAGTACACAAAGCTACTGTTTTCTTCACTATTAAATTTTTCCCCCTTTATTTGGGATGGAGAGGGGAGTGGTTTCCATTCCTTGGTTGGGCCCTACTGTCTTTGGTAAAAGGGCTGCTGTGTTGATTGTCAATAATACTATGCCCTTTTCAATCAAGAAATGCTCAAAGAAAAAGGCTATCCTGATTGTTGTTATAATGATTAATTACTTCCTTTTCCCTTTTTTTTCTTCACTTGGGAAAATATCAGGAAAAAGACCAAACAGAAAGAATACATCATGGAGAGGAAAAACATAACTCGGGGAATTAGGCAGTTGGGTTAGGGTTCTTTCATTGAAACCACTGTATATCAGAAAATATATTTTTAGATATTTGATATTTTGCTTGATAGTATTGTTATCAGTTGGCATTAAGGTTTTTCTTTTCTACTCCTTATCATGCATCCAAAAATCATCTTAGAGTCATGATAAAGCACTTCTGGTTGTCAGGTTGCCACACTGGACAACGCTCACCCAGTACCAGTTGATTTTTTGGTATCTAAGAAAACTCGTGTTATAGTTATAACTGGTCCTAATACTGGCGGCAAAACCATATGTTTGAAGACTGTAGGATTGGCTGCTATGATGGCAAAGTCAGGTGTGTTCAATCTCTCTCTCTCTCTTAATGTTTAGCATTCTTCCATGCACATGGATAGAACCATTGTTGTATTCTATCAAGTTAAAATTAATTTAATTTAATTTTTGTTTGTGGTGGTGAGGCTCTTGATATTTAACTGTTGGGAAATGAATTGCATATTTGTTGCCATGTTGGCTGCTAAGCTTTTGACAGTCTCTTTTTTGGAGCTTATACATGATGTTCACTCCTGAAACAGTCAAAAAGTTGTGATTCTCAAGTTTCCAGCTCTGTCACTTTGCCTTTCGCTTCCCCCTAATTCTGTATTTTTGTAGGATTTTTGTTTGTAAACAAACATCGAAGCCTCGTATTGCCCAATGTAAAGGGTGCTACAAGCAGAAACTGTTAGTGGGTTAGGCGATGCTATATTAACAGTAGATTTTATACAAAAGAAAATTCATTTTTAAAAATTGAATGTTAAAACAAAAATTGAATATAATAGAGCAGAAACTACTTTTCAAAGTTTGTAAAAGCAGGAATTCTTTTTTAGAATAATTTTGTGATAAAGATTTTCCAGATTTCACTCAGTTGCAGTTTGCATTACTCTTTCTACCTGTTAGGACAGAACTACACATGCCTTCGAAATTATGATATTCAGGGCTGCTAAAGCTGCTAAAGTACACTATTAGTCAATAAACTAGAGTAAAAGAAAACTGAGATGATAAATAGATTTAAAACTCTATGAATATCATGGGTTCAACATGCACTTAAGTTCTAGGTTGTGGTCTAATGAACTTTTGTTCTCTGTTTTGCTGAGATATTGGTTATTTTCAATCTGTTATGAGATATCTTCAGGTAATTTCATGTGGACTTCAATTCAATGCTATGACCTATGGGTAGTATTCTGTTGCTGGAAAGGAAATTTTTATAACCCAAGCCACAAAAGATTGCAATCGTGATGAAAATAAACTTAACCTGGATAAGGAGGGGGAAAAGAGGAGTAGATAAAGTTAGAAACCCATCATAGTGGGTTTTGAAGAAAGCAAATAGAAGTGTGCACATTTTGAATGCTATTCATTCTTCTTTAATATTATTTAGAAATTCAACTGGAGCACACTTTCAGAAGAGAAAGTGGAAGCAGAAAAATGAAAAGCAGAATCACGGCTTCTTGGAATCAGAAAAAACTGACTTTGTCTATGTTGGAATAGGGATTATTTGGGAGAAATTGTGTGTGTATTGGCTGCACACTTAATCTCTTATTTATAGGTTGATCACAATCAATCAATGGAGTAATCAAAAGAGCTAATTAGGAGCTAATCAGTAGCCTAATCACTAACTAACAATCTGCAATCATCATAATTATAGTTGACTAATATTCTAGCATGTGCTAAATGAGCTAATGAACCTAGACCACTATTTTAACAGTCTGCAAACTGTAAATAACCATCAAATGACATAGATTAGAGGTTAGATATCCACAGTGGGAGTAAATTATATATAGAGATAGAAAGTGAGAGTAAGAGGGTGTCATGTGTTAGACTAACAAAAAATTGTTCTCATCATCATGTGATGTGAGGTGAAAGAGATAAATACACTGCGGGGTTGAACAGTTATACTAGAACTGTAATCATAAGTTTAGTGAAAAGATTAGGTGACAGAATGATGTTATAAATATTGCAAACTAGTTAAGAGAAATTCTATGGGTTTCAGTGTATCTATGTTAACATTATATATATACATAATTTTGCTGTTAGATATTTGCTGGAGCTTCAAAATTTTAAAGATATTACGAGCAGCTTGCTTCACATCAAGCATGAGTAATTTCTTATTATATACTAACCTATTCATGATGATAGAATCTTCATTTCATTCTTAATTTACCATTGTTATTCATGAATGACCTATGTAGGATTGACTAGTGAAGCCAGACATTTGCAGCAAATAATTTTGCTGCTTACTCTGTTTGAATACTCATTGTACGATTTTTATGCTCTGAACCTGTCATGCTGCAGGTCTCTATGTTCTTGCTTCTGAATCTGTGCAAATTCCTTGGTTTGATTCTGTTTTTGCTGACATTGGTGATGAGCAGTCCTTATCACAGTCTTTGTCTACATTTTCTGGCCACTTGAAACAGATAAGTGTAAGGAAAATATGTTGTGATTGTGCAGAACTTAAATACTGAAGGCACATTCCTTGTTTCAGTTATTCGTTTTTTTGCATTTTTAAATCTTTTTTACCTCTATGCATAGTAGAGCTCCAATGAAATTGAGTGACTTATAAACATTTCAGTTCAGGCTTATCAGCATTTTAAATGTTGATTGTTTCTAGGTTATAGTTAAGAGGGACACATAATTTTCTTTTATCAATTTTAAACTATGTAAGAAATTCTTATCTCCTTTTTTATTTTATCCTGCAGAATATTAAATTACAGTCAACAAGCCAGTCACTGGAGCTACTAGATGAGGCATGTATTGTTGTATGAGTTTAATTAACAGTTCAAATATGTAATGTCATGTAAGTGTGTGATGGATAGTACTGTGTTTGCAATTGTTAGGTTGGTGCAGGAACAAATCCCCTTGAAGGAGCAGCACTAGGCATGTCATTATTGGAATCTTTTGCTCAAGACGGTTGTTTGTTGACTATAGCTACAACTCATCAGGGGGAACTGAAAACCCTGAAATACAGGTAGTCAATACAAATGATGAAGACAAAACTTTAAAAAAAAAACTTTGAATTGGCATGTTTTGCCTGACATTATCACCTCTTGTAAAAGAAAAATGGGTAAACAAAAGAAAAGAAATAGAAGGAATATTATCAAAAGCACATTTATTCATAGTCAAATTTGTATATTTAAAGGATATTGAGGGGTATTACGCCAGTACCCATATTTTTTTAAGGGCACTAGCACCCAAGGTGAGTTGTTAAACATTTATTAGTTGTCGGTTATATTTAATAGACTTTCAAGTATTTATTGTGAAACTAGCTGCTGGCAACTCATCCTGGGTATGTTACCCGTCAGGGTACCATAGCAACTCCTAGTGTTGAGCTATACTTAACTTCTTTGAGGGTTACACAAAGAAATGCGGTGCATTATTGTTTTGTAGTTTAAATTTAATCCACTGTTACTGCACAACTTTTTTACACTATCAACAAATAAGAAAGTGCCACACCATTAAAGTAACTAAGGTTTTTCACTTCTACTAAAAGTTTTAAATTATTTTTAAACAAGTGGCACAATATAGTTCATTGATAATTTAAAACTTTTTACACTATCAGTGGAACAAAAAATTAAATCCATTGTTTGATGTACGTTTTCTGTGTATCTTTTCTCTGCTTTCTTTTCTTTTGAAGCATTAAGAGGATATATTATCCTTTTTCCTTGTATTTTCTCCTCCCTCTTTTATTATGAAAAATTCTCATATCAAAAGTCTAGTGACTCAAGTTTTGATTTCACATTTCTGAGTTTTATTTCATGAGCAGTAATGAGGCCTTTGAAAATGCATGTATGGAGTTTGATGAAGTGAATTTGAAGCCAACTTACAAGGTTCTCTGGGGCGTACCAGGTAAGCACTCTCTGACTCGTGAATATCAATAACAATTACGTTTGTTGATGCATTTTTTACTGCCTTTTAAATACTCTGTTTCGTCTTTTGATTTGTTCCCCTTCCTTTGTGTGTGTGATAGGAACCAACCTGGGTATCACTGAATTTCCTCTCTTTATAGAATCAATGGAGCTACTCCCAATGTAGGAGAAACCCTAAAGAGTACAAGGATGTGTTACAGAAACAACCCCTAGCAGAATAAGGTTCTGCCCCCCTCCAATAGCCAGAACTATTCCCTGTCAAGAATGAATTTCGATACCCAATCCCCTATTACAAATCATCTGTTTATACTATCTCAGAGTTAGTTGTTTATAACTAACTCTGCCAGCTATTTAACAGAAAAAGAGACCCTGAATAGACAAAACTACCCCTTGTGCCTCCTAACATAGACCTTCCTAATAGAAGGTCTACTATCAGTGTGTGTGTGTGTTTGTTTTCGTTTGAAGCATCTAAAAGCTAGAGAAAAATCTTTGAGGATTGCAGTCCCGACAGAGGGTTGAGTATGAAGGGCTAAGCCTAGAAAGCACCTCGTTTGTAAGGTTTCAGTGGCTTAGGATATCTTTTGCACATGGAATAATACATTTACATTTTTGCACTGCAACCAATAGTGATCGCAAATAGCCTTCTAAGTTCTGACTGAAATAAAAAATAAAAAGATAAATCAAGGGTTCTGTCAGTGCTTACCATTGAAAAAGGTACCATTTATGATAACTTTTTTTCATTGCAATTTTTTGCAAAACCTAGTCAAAATATTTGAGTCATGACAGTTATTATCAATCTGTTTTCTTTTATCCAAAATCAATTTATTTTGAATCTACAGAAATCAAAATTATCTGGTTGTGTTACTATCAAAAGTTGGGACATGAATGAGGGGAGGAATTCCATGGTGTATTCTGTGAGAAGAAATTTATTAAATTTTATGGCCTTAATAAGAAAATGAATGTTTTTATGGCTCATTTTAAATGATAGTCTGATATATAATACTGATACATACCACATAATGCATATAATATAACTCAAGAAGATATTTTCATTGTAGGGCGCTCAAATGCAATCAATATAGCCGAGAGATTGGGACTACCATCTGTTGTTGTAGATACTGCTCGTAAGTTATATGGTTCTGCTAGTGCAGAGATAGATGAGGTATTTGTAATATATCATAATTGTATTTATTATTTGTTAATGGTGGTGTATGATCATATGATGTCCTCTAAAGCTGAAAAGAATAAAGTTTTACAATGAGCACTATGTTATTACTTTTTTTTTTTCGGTAACCTATCTTATTGCTTTTATTACTCAATAACTAACATGATTTCTATTTATGTTATTTGTTTTAGTAATGAATAGACCATTGATTTTATGCCTTAAAACTTGATGCTAGAGAAGATATTTTGAATAAATAAATGATAAGTAACATGTTTTATGGTAGTCTTTTCAGTAGCCTTTCAATGTAGTTTTTTTTTTATGTAGGTAATAACTGATATGGAAAAGTTAAAACAAGACTACCAAGAGCTATTAGACGAAGCGCACCACCATCTGATGTGAGACTTCACTTTTAAAAAATTAAATTCATTGCATGCCTTATTCTCCGCATATTTGCATTTCGTGTACAATTTAAAGAGGGTTCATTTCCTGATGATAACGTAGGCTCTTATTTCCACATCTAACAGATAATGGAGTAAGCTCATTCAATTGCTATTGCATTCAAGGATAAATGGATCATATAATCATAATTGCATCTTGTTTTTGTTCTTGGTATTGTCCTGTTATTATCAGAATACTCAATACATGCAACAAGGCTGCCAGAGAACATCCTTGTTTTAATAATTGGAGAGTATTTCATGTCATACTGACCACCTCGCTTAATTTTGTTTAGCCCTGTTCTCTTCTGTGCAATGGATAACTTGTTTAATTAGGGAGGATTCATTTATCAGAGCATTGAAGAGACCATATATTTAGTGACCAAGCTATGATAGTAATAAATAAAACAGTCTGTACTGCATATTACTCATAGTTAATCCATTCCTTAAATAAAATTTTATTCTAAAATATAATCTTAATTAACTGTTTCAGATTCTTGTAGTAGGTTCTAACCAAATTGCAAGAATGAGAAGGGTGGGGGAAAGAAATGTTAATATGGCATCTTTCCATCACTTGTAGTGTAATGGTTAGTTGTGCAAAAATTTCTTAGTAATTGATTTTTTTTAACTAAGTTATGCATCTCATAGCCACCAGGTAACACAGTTCTCCTTTTTCTTGGCTGGCATTAACTAATGCTTGAAGATAATTATTAACAAATTCCACCATACCTTTGGAGCGGCAGTCAAGCATCTTTAAGTTTTTATTTGGGAGAATCTTTTTATGTTTGTGATTGTAGGCTCTCCAGAGGACTTTACAATAGACTATTGGACGCCAGAAGGAAGATCATGGAACATGGTACTAATCTAAGATTTAAAAAGATGAGAGATGTAGCTGAGGCTGCAGCAATGGCAAGATCCATCCTTCACAAGAAAGTGAGGCAGCTAGATGCATCAACTAAGCAACCTTCACAGCCCAATAAAGCCATTAAGAGCTCTCAATCATCAGCAACCAACAATCACCATACTGCAGCAGATGACAAAGAACCTATTGCAGATAGAAATGCATCTGCTGTAAAAAATGTTAACCAATCATCATCAGGTATATGCAAAGATAAAGAAACATGGGATAAAAATAAGAAATTAAACTCTGATGATATAGTATACTTCCATGTTTAATTTCTTGCATCTGAAACAAGTGTGCTGCCCTAGTTTATTTTTACTTGGTGATGACACATGCTAGAGTTGTGCTGTCTAGTTTTACGATGAGGAGTATTAGTATCATATGAATATTTACGCAGTTGTCATTCACCTATTAATGTTGCAGATAGGTCTGAGCTCCCCAAGGTTGGTGATATGGTACATGTCTCTTCCCTTGGGAAAAAAGTGGCCATTTTAAAAGTGGATTCATCCAAAGGAGAAATTGTAGTTCAAGCTGGAAACATGAAGTTGAAGCTAAAAATAACCGACATTCAAAGATCCTAGAAGTTAGGCAAGTATGGCCATGATCATAAATGAGTAAGTATTTTCTTTGTGTGCAAGATCATATATCGTGCCTTTTTTGTTTCTAACTGCAAATATAGTAACAACTCTGCACCATGGGAGCTTAATTTGACCTCGCTATTACCTGGAAATCATTATTTTCACAGAAATTGTAAAGCACCAAGAATTAAAAAACAGAGTTTTATATATAACTTAAATCAGTGCGTTGTATTGACCTTCCTCTCAATAACTTTGAAAGATCTTTCTAACTTATTTTTATGCCCTTGAAAGGGAAAGCGTGTATTGAAACTGCCATCTTATGCTTTGATGTGTGATAAAAACAAAGGTGGGGGACTTTCAGAAACTTCAGTTTCTTGATTTAGCCGGATGTGTCAAGAACTAAAGTTTTACAATGCCGTCAGCAATACCAGTAGTCAGTGTGCTAATTGTGCGAGGTACACTTTTTTTTATGATGTATATAAAATGAACTGAAAAGTAATTTAAACAACTCATAATCTGTCTAGCAAAACGGTTCAAGGAAAAAAAATACTATTTTTTATTGATCTTGTCTCCCTGGCAGAATGGATTGAAGCTGCAAAAAAGGAAAAAACAAATTGGTTAAAGAAATTTATGGGCAGCTGATGGTGTTTGCTTAGTGGAAAGGACAAGAATTATTCAGAAAGATGGTGAAAGAAGGTTTAGGTATTTTACCTTTTGTTTCCTTTCACTTTATTGAGACCTGCACCCTTCTTCAAGAGTATGTTAGGTGCCTTTATTTTTGGGAGGTATTCTTGCATACACACAAATACATCATATACACACTCACATGGAATACGTCTCATTAGGGGGTAGGGCCCATCCCATGTGAATGTGTGTATGGTGCATTTGTGTGCATGCAAGAATTTTCCTATTTTTGGTCCACTTGGAGTCATATGATTATTAAACTGAGCTAATTTTGTTTGTATTGTCTATTTTAGGCTTTTTAGCAGCACTGTTGGAGGTGGAATATCTCTGCACCGTCGTCAAGAAGACACTAACGGATTCCTATTGTGTGATCACGCCCCCCAAAAAAACAATAAAAAGGAAGCATGACATGATGTAGAAAGCTGTTTGGTGTGGAAAGACACCATATAGGTTGATGTATAAAACTTGTTTACTCTCTTTAACACAGTTCTGCAGTGACTCAAAATTGTGGTGTTGCCCCATTAACTGCTTTAGTCAAGATTTTTTATTGGTAATATTATGGCAATGGAAAGAAAGCAGTTTTTAGTGGTAATATTATGGCAATGGAAAGAAAACAGTGTTTATAGCTTTTGTATTTAGGCATGTGATACCTACTGGATTTGAGGTTTAAAAAGTAAGTAAAAAAAAATTTAAAAAAATGGCCACCTTGGAGAACAATTACCTACTTGATTTTATAAAATGATGCTGTTCAAATTAACAATACAAAATATGTTGAATTTAAACTTCCACCAAGTTAGTGGAATCATTAATCCTGAAGCACTAATGGGTTGTTAAAAGGAAAACAAGGACAAGAGAGAGAGATTGAACTAACATATTGGGTCATTGTGTTTTGGCAGGTGGTAATGGCGTTTCGCATTGTTTAATCTTCTAATATTTTGGTTAAAATCTTTAAATTTTACTATAATTTTTCTTGTTATTTGAGTAACATTATAATCACATGTTTTCCACAAAACTCAAGCTCTTTCGGTTGAATTTGTTTTTAGAGTGTTTGGAATGTAAAAAAAAAAATTGATTTATAAATAAAATTTAATTAAATTTTATGTTTAAAATGTTAAAAAATAAAAAATATTTAATTTATAAAATCTCAAAGATTTCTTTTTTTTTTTGTTTTAGAAATTTCATCAAATTTAATAAAATTTGTTAGAATTTAATTTGATTTGAAATAAATAGATTATTTTACTTTTAATAACTACCTCTAATTACCTCTCATAAGGCTTAAAATATAAAATAATAAAATCAAATCAAATTAATTTTATTTTAATGAATTCTAATCACAATTTAATTCCTAAATCAAATCAAATCTTTTTTTTTTGTTAAAGTTCCAAACACAAAATTTGATTTATAAATCAAATCAATTTAATTCAAATCAAATCAATTTAATTCAAATCAAATCAAATCATTTCTTATTTTTTTACATTCCAAACACACTCTTAAGTTTATTATAAGAGTCACGCCAATACATTTTTCATAAACTTATGTACATATCCAATGAGTCTGCAAGAAATGTAAAATCATAACTTAGTGGAACTAGCATTTTCTTTTCCATTTGCATTATGTTTTGTTGCGATATCGACTCTACTTTGATGATTGGCCAGTTGGACGGTTGGCCGGTGATTCATGTATCATTGTTTTTAGAACTTTAACTCTTATTTGTTTTCTAAGCCTAGATTAGTGTACTATTAGTATACAGTTGTTCCCTAATCCCTTATATATACTACCACGTTATAATCACAGTAATGATGTTAAGGTTAGAACTTTTTTTGTACATGGTATTAGAGCGATTCTTTCTTGGGATCGTCTTTGTTTCTCTTTCACTCTGAAACCTCTGCGTTTGGCTTTTATTGTCGATGATACCAACCTTTATTGTTGGATATTTCTATTCGAAATACTTGAGGCCTTAATTGCCTAGAGAGCAAAGATATGGAGGATATTCAATCTCAGCAGTTTGGAGAATCACAAGGTGCATCAACATCACAAGAATTGGGCAGTCTCAATCAAGAAGAGATTGAGATGGTGAGATCATTCATTAGCAACCTTGAGAAGTCTTTAGGTACTTGTTCTTTGGCTCATGTAGGTAAATGTCTAATTTTTGACTCTTTTAAGGTTCATAATACAATCCTAAAATCTTAGATCATAGATTCATATGCAATTGACCACATGACCTACTCCTCACATTTATTTAAAATCTACAAGCCTAATTCTAATAAAAAGTCTATCTTTGTTGATGATGGAAAAGCCATTTTAATTAAAGGACAAGGTAATATCAATCTTTTTCTGACACTCTCCTTGAAAAATGCCCTCCATGTTCCACAAATCTCCAATAGCCTTCTCTCCATTCACCAACTTACAAAGAGCCTTGACTGCCTGAATATTTTTAATCCCTTTTACTGTGTGATTCAAGACCAAAAGTCGGGGAAGATGATTGGATATGCTAAGGAATAGAATGAATTATACTATCTTGAGTACACAGGCCCTTTCTCTCCACAAAACCTTGTCCAACGTTCTCAATTGTCCTTTTCATCTGTTGCTCAGAATGTCTTAAAGAATAATGTCAATAAGGTATGGTTAGAACACTGTAGGCATGGTCATCCATCGTTTTCTTTGATGAAATCTATGTTTCCTTCTTTGTTGACAAATGTTGATTTCAACACTTTACATTGTGAATCTTCTGAACTTGCCAAGCATCACCGAATAAGTTTTCCTGTGGTCGATAAAATTTCATCTACTCCTTTTTCCATGATTCATACTAATGTCTGGGGACCTTCCGAATTTCAAATGTTAATGGAGCGAGATAGTTCATAACATTTATTGACGATTGTACTAAATTAACTGGACTTTATATCCTAAAAGAAAAATTTGAAGTCAGTCAAGTTATTCCTAAATTTTATAAAATGATCTCTAATCAATTTGGGGTTTCTATTAAAAAAATTCGTGCAGATAATGCAAGAGACTACTTAAACCATAATTTCAACTTTTTTTTTTATCAAGAAAGAATTATCCATGTATCCTTTTGTGTTGATACCCCACAACAAAATGGGGTTGTTGAACGAAAGAACCATCATTTACTACATGTTACTCGTTCCTTATTATTTCAAATGCATGTTCCTAAACACTTTTGGGGTGAAACTATCCTCACTGCAGCATTTCTCATTAGCCATATTCCCTCTAAGTCTTTCCAAAACAAAAGTCCTATAGATGTTTGTCTACATCACTATCCAAACTCTATGTCTTTAAATACACCAACTCTAAGAGTTTTTGTTTGTCTTGCCTTTGTCCACATTCATAAACAACATTGTGGCAGCAAACTTGATCTCCGAGCCCTCAAATGTGTTTTCTTAGGATACTCCAATGTCCAAAAAAGATATAAGTGTTTTCATCCTCCAACTAGGAAATTTTATGTCTCTATGGATGTAACTTTTTGTGAATCTTTCCCATACTACTCGTCTCACCATCAGGGGAGCAGATTCATGATGATGAATGACTACAGTTATCTATACTTCAATTTCCTCAAACTGCCTTCCCATCAACCCCTCAACCTACTTCTCAAACTATTGCTAACCCATCCAAACTGACTGAGTCTCCTACACTTTCAGACCAACAAACAGAACATGCCTTAAGGCCAAAAAAACCCCTCAAAGTGTACTCAAGGAAAGAAAAGTCCAGACCTATCCAGTAGTATGTTCAATCATTGGATCCGACTCCCAATGAAACTCATGGAGAACCATCAAGTATAGAATCCGAACCTAACCTTCCTACTATTGATACCTTTTTACCTGCTGAGCAAATCTCAGACCTTGATGTACCTATAGTTGTTAAAAAAAAGAAAAAGAAGTTGCACCTAACACCCCATATCTCATTACGTCTCTTATCACAGCCTTTCAAACAAATATAGAGCCTTCTTGTCAACCTTAAGAAGCAATGAATGAGGAAATAAAAGCACTTGTGAAAAATGAAACGTGAAAAGTTGTTATTAAACCTCCGAGAGTAGTACTAGTTGGATGTAGATGGATTTTCACAGTAAAGTATAAGGCAGATGGGACATTGGAACGTTCTAAGGCAATGCTAGTGGCAAAAAGGTATACTCAGAAGTAAGGGATATATTACATTAAGACATTTGCCCTTATGGCAAAGATGAATACAGTTTGGGTCCTGCTAGCTCTTGCTGTTCATTTTAACTGGTCCTTACACCAATTTGATGTTAAAAATGCATTCCTACATGGTGATTTAGAAGAAGTGTACATGGAACCATGCACCACCTGGACTCAACATAGCCGTTGGTAAAGACAAAGTTTGCAAACTTAAGAAGGCCCTTTATGGACTAAAATAATCACCTAGAGCTTGGTTTGAAAGATTTACCAAGGCAATGAAGAAGATGAAATATGTTCAGAGTAGAGGAGATCACACACTCTTCATTAAACACACTTCTAAAGGTGAGCTTACAACTGTGTTGGTGTATGTTGATGATATCATAGTGACAGGAAATGATATGGTTGAAAAGAAAAATCTCAAATCTGAATTGGCTCGAGAGTTTGAGATGAAAGATTTAGGAAGACTCAAGTACTTCCTAGGTATTGAAGTTGTCTACTCCAAGGAAGGAATTTTCCTATCACAACGAAAATATATTCTTGATTTGTTAAAAGACACAAGAACTTTGGGGAGCAAACTAGCAAGCACTCCAATTAATAGAGATCATTGGTTGAGTGAAAGGAAAGGAGATGCCATTGAAGACAAAAGGAGATACCAAAGATTAGTTGGAAGGCTGATGTATTTGTCACACACCAGACTAGATATAGCATATACAATAAGTGTTGTTAGTCAGTTTATGCACAATCCGGGAAAGGAACATATATGCAAACAGTCCAAAGAATCTTGCAATATTTGAAAAGTACTCTTGGAACAGGACTTCTACTTCGACCCAATAAAGAACTATAAGTAGAAGGGTATACAGATGCTAGCTATGGAGGATCTCTTGTTAATTGACGCTCTACAACAGGGTATTACACATTTATTGGAGGTAACTTAGTAACATGGAGAAGTAAGAAATAAGATACGGTAGTAAGATTAAGTGCAGAAGCATAGTTTAGAGTCATGACTCTTGGAATGTGAGTTATTATGGCTAAAAATAATTCTGAATGATTAAGGAATTGAGAGAAAAAAGTCAATGAACTTATATTGTGACAATAAGTCAACAATCAACATTGCACAAAATCCAGTTTAGCATGGTCTCACAAAGCATGTGGAGATTGATAGACATTTTATAAAATAAAAATTAGTAGATGGCATCATTAATCTCTTCGATTAGAAGATTAAACAACAGATGTTCATACTAAAGGCCTCCCAACTCAGAGATTTAAGGAGCTGATTAGCAAGTTGGGATTGAAGAACATTCACTCATCAGCTTTAAGGGGAGTGTTGCGATATCAACCCTGTTTGGACAATTGGTCGGTTGGATGGTTGATCGGTTGGATGATTGATCAGTGATTCATGTATCATTATTCTTAGAAATTTAACTTTTTTTTATTTTTTAAGCCTAAATTAGTGTACTATTAATGTAAAGTTGCTCCCTAATTTCTTATATATATACTACCACACTGTAATCACAATAATAATATCAAGTTTAGAACTTTTTTCATATATATTTTGACTTTGCTTCTTAGTTCCTATACAATTTCAAACGAAATGAGGTCCGCACACTTTACATCTGGCAGTGGCACTAAATGGAATTTACTTTTTAAAATATTACTTTTGTACTAGTTGTACTTTGTGGCTTTGTGCGTGCCAACCCCCACAAATTCTAACTAAAAGATTGTTGAGTAAGAATTGAATTCTAATTGTACATACTTCCAATATTTTAAGATCAATTCATGCGGCTTTAAAACCTAATTCAGTCTAATATCCTTGTATGCAATGAGCCTCAGAAAATTCACTATATACATATAAAAACTATTATAAATTATAAGAAAGTTTTATACATCTATCAAAAGATGAAATATTCAAGTTAGTAGTGCATAATAGTGAGGAGTTTGAATAATTTATTAGAGGTCATAGGTTTAAATTTTTATGTCATCATTATACGAAAAAGTAAAAAGAAATATTCCATCCATGAGTAACCACTTGTACATATTTATAAAGATATGCACACAAGAAAAACGTAAGTAAATGTACAATATAGGAGATTACAATGATACTCATGCTTTCGTTTCTAAGTACGTAATACATTAATTAGTTATCAAACATTTGATTGACGATATATGAATGGTAAACGTTTACATGAATTTTCTTTACATAATCTCACATAGGGAGTGATAAACCATTATTTTTTATTATGAAAAAGGAAAGAGAGATCCAAAAGTAATTAATAACAGTGAAAGTAGACTTTAACCTTAAATAAACTTTACTTATAATGTAGAGGTTGGAATTCAAAAGTCGCCATTAGCATGGGAAGCTAAAATTGCCCTAATGAATTTTCTTTTCGCATGTCATGCCCTGGAAAGCTCTTTGTCTTGCTAGAGCAAAGGTCCACTCGAATAAAGTAATGATTATGCGTCTATGAGGTTGGCTAAATATTCCTGACCTGGAGACATTCATATAGCGCACTCGTGTAATGTACTCCAACATTATCAGATAAATACTGTATCACATATTATTATCTCAAGTGTTACGTATTTAGTATATATTATATATTATAAATTATAAAATTCTTTTGGAAATTTATTTTTTGAATTTTCTTTTCATACAATAAAGTCTTAGCATCTATACACATAACGAGTCTTTAAAACTGATCAATGCTTGCGTAAGATTAACTTGTATTCATACAGAAAAAAACAAATACAAGTTTTTGTGCCTGAGCTTACCTCCACTGCTAAAGGACAGTGGTAGAGGTGCTATTCTTTGCGTCCTTTGATTTGTCTTTTGGTCTTGATTCATACAGAAAGAAAAAAATAAAAGTTTTGGCCTGAGCTTACCTCCACTGCTAAAGGACAGTGGCGGAGGTGCTATTCTTTGCGTCCTTTGATTTGTCTTTTGGTCTTTCTTTCGTAATGAACAATTGGCTTTGACAATATGGTTTTTGTCAGTATGAAAGCCATAAAACCCATCATAAACAAACAGAAACAATACAGTAATAATATTATAGCTCAGATTATATTGTTGCCAGCAAAATTACTATTATTACATTACTTGTAACCATCTAAAAGATCTCAAATCGAGTTGACATGCAATTCAATTCAACTTGAGTTGAACTTGAATCTGCATTTCTATTATGCAATACATTCAAAGGTACCATGTTACACAAGCTTTGCAAGCCTATAAGCTAATCAGCTAATGGTTATTTTATGTACGTACCACCAAGAAATTAACTTCTAATTGGCCCCTCCAATTTCCATATCAGTATGATGCTTGTGCACTTCAGCTTCAACACTGCCAGTGTCAGCAACTCCAGCCCATCCACATTCAAAGGTGACATCCAAGAAGTATACCACGAAAACAAGGACAAAGCAAGAAAATAACATGGGAATGGGTCCAAAAATCCACATAAACAGAGGGAAAGAGAAGTAGAAGGCACGCAAGCCAAGGGACCAGAAATAGCTGCCTCTGTTGACAGTGGTAGCAACATATTCAGCTGTGAGCATCTGGTGCCCAAGGTTTGGTGACATTTTCTCGAAGGGAACGTTGATGAGGATGGTTGCATGGCTGTAGTACCTTATGGACTGCACACTCAACAAGAAGGCCAACATGAAGCACACCAATATGGAGAAGAACTTGATGGACAAACCAAGGTCGCTTCTGTCCCCAAAAACCTCTGAAACAACGGTTTTCTCCTTGTTGCCAATGCTCATCAACACGGCAATGAGGGAACTCAGCATTGTAGCCGTGGATGCCAAAAGGGTCGACGCCATTATGTTGTTCCTCAGAGACTGCACTGCCAGAATCCCATTCTTGGACACGTCCTTCACATCACATGAATGAAATCAAGAATGGTATATATTCACAGAAAAATGCTAATTACATATCACATATATACATTCGCATCTCTCACATTTATCTAGGTGACAGATTCAAAAAATGAAATAAGCTTAGTTGTAATCAGATGGTAAAAAACGATGCAAATATGGTGTGATGTATGTGCAGAAGTGTATATGTTGGATTGTTGATATTATTAGCTTGATTGATTATAAATTATAATTGATCAAGCAAACAGATATATTCATAACTCATGAATCAAAATCCAAACTTGAATTGAATACAAAAGAGAGTGAAAGGAATGAACATTTTGGCCATATATATGTATATATAAACACACATGTACCTCCATCATAGCTTGAACCCAGAAACGCCGATTGATTGCATTGACACCAATGACAGTTTTGGTGGGGTGTTTCAGGACTCGGTGAAGGAGCCAGAAATGGTATGCCACCATTACAAGGAGACCAGTTGGGACTAATATGAAATCAAGGACCTTCTTTTCCATTCAATGGAGATGTATTCAAGAAGAAGATATACACAAGTGAGAAATAGGAATATGCAGAAAATGGATTCTGAGAATGAATCTGATCTACTTTCTCTCTTCCTTTTTGTGCCTTAATTTTTTTTCTGTTATGGGGAAAGATGAAACCAATGGAAAATTGAAGAGAACATAACTGCAACACGGGTGTTGCCGTATGTGTGGAAAGAGTAAAATGGGTATAGATCACACTGAACAAAACGTAGGGGGTTTTATATGCATACACCAAACAAACACTTGGTATTGGATTGTGGTGAGTTAATAAAATAAGAGTAAATATAAATTAAATAAAGGGTTTTGTTAACTCAAGGATAAAAAATAGAAATTATTAAATGAAAGTATAAATATTTATTATCTTAAAAATTTGAAAAATATTTAATATTTTTTAAATAATTAATAAAGAATAATAAATATTATTTTTAATCTTTAACTTATGTCATGCGAGCATATGTCAACAAAATTATTAAATCTATATATATTCAGGTGTATTTTTGGTTGGGTTTTGCTAGCACAAGATAAGAAAATTAAAATAAAAAGTTTTAAATGAAAAAGTAAGGGCTTTTTGATTTGTTTTTTATTTTTATTCTCAATTGATCTATTTTCATTAATAATTATAAAAATATTATCTTATTTTAACTTTGTTTTTTGTTTTTATATTTTTGTGAACGAAATGGTGAAAACAAGAAAAAATTATTTTGAAATTTTTTTAATAAAAGTCTCAAAATAGAAAACAAGATAACATTTTAATATATTAAATATTTTATTTTTGTTTAAAACTTTTTATTTTTACTTTCTTAAGGACACTTGTTATCAAAAACACATTTTAGTTTAATTATCTTTTTCTTTATTCTTTCCAATCTTTTTACTAATGGGAATAGTTATTTGTGATCCTGCTGTTTACTGGTAGTTTCCAAGAAGAAATAGATGGTGTTCTGAACTGAGTTTTGAGTTAGCAGTCCAGGAGCAACCTAACTCACCAGAATAGTGTCTCAAATATTTATGTGTATTAGTAGATAAGTTAATCTATTTATTTATGATGTACAAATCTCTCATAAAATCTCTTATAGATATAAACATCAATTACATCCCACTTAAATATGGAATTAGTTATAAGAGAGAATAATCTTATGGATTCTAATCCTAAATAATAGTATTCAATTTAAATTGAATTACGATTATTATCACCCAAGATGTTCCTATAAATACCTTACAAGGTCACAAAAGTATGCATCTTATTCTAAACATTACCAAACTTGTGTACAGACTAACTTGAGCATTAGAGTGTCTTTTGTAGGTACTCACCCCATTGCACCACCATCGCTGCCATCTTGCTACGGAGGATTCCACAATCATCAACCAATTCAAGTATTAATATGAACCTTGTTCAGAACATTGGCACCGTTTGTGGAAAAGGTAAATTTTAATTCCCATCATCACTATCATGGTTACCATAAGGAGAAATCAAGCCTCTGCCAATCAGAATCATGCCTCTACACCGCAGAACCAACAGTTTTCCAGCCGCCATCTGATGTCTACCCCCACCCATGATCCGATCCAAGAACCAGTCACTGCCCAATCGGAACCCAGGTAAGACGGGGTAGAGACTTCTTGCACTGGTGAGAATCTCCCCCCTCTGCCCAAGCGAATTCCAATGACGCAATGTTTCAGTCCACAAGGAGCACCTTCTGGAGATGCTAGACAGTGGGTGTCGACGTTGCAACGCCTAGGAGCTCAGGTGGAGAATGAAGATGTTCGATCTTGCCATGCTGAAACCGGTTTCCCAGAGCTATCCAGAGCAGAACTCATCTCTCTAGTTAGACTCCAAGATGAATGTATCCATAACCTAAAGAAAGCTATCAACTAGGAGAAAGAAAATGAAAACTGATCTCTAAAAAGGAATTAAGAAAACCGAAGGGACAAAGCCCATGATGGGGTTTGTCATCTGGAGTGTTCCAAGATCGCAAAACTTGGTCAGAGCGCTAAAATCCTTGTTCGAGGCAAAAAGGAGCAGGATCATGGAGTAAGGAACTCAGTTTCAACAAACCAACCTTTCTCCGATAAGTTGATGGCCTATGAGATCCCTAGGCATTTCAAATATCTCACAAATATTGAAGCCTATGATGGAACCACGGACTCTCAAAAGCACTTAGATGCTTATGTTTTTGCTCTCCTATTTGATGGAGGAAACGACTCACTCATATGTCGGGCTTTCCCATATAGTTCACCACCCTAACTTCTAAATCCGTTTTCAACTGAGAAGGCTTATCCTCAAGATTTTTGCTGTACTTCACCACTAGTAAGGTGCGGCCGAAATCCATCTCATGTCTCTCCTAGGTCAAATAAAGAAAAGATGAGTCTCTCTAAGACTTTATATCCCCGCTCAACAAAGAAATAGTGAATATAAGTGAATAAGATGAAAGGCTCGAATTGCATTACATGAGGGAAGGACTCAGCCCTGGGCCGCTTTCCTTTTCTCTTGCCAAAAAGAAACCCAAGACCATGGACGAGTCCCGCGCTCGAGCTGACGAGTACATCAATGTTGAAGACTTTCTCCAGGCTAAGAAGCACCTCGAGAAAGGAGAAAATGCTAAACTTAGAGTCCAGATAACCCAACCAACAAGGCCAGAACTCGAAGCCACCCTTCAAGGGTAAGTACAAGAACTATACTCCCCTCAACACACCTCAGGCTCAGATCTACCAATAAGTGATGAACATGGAGTTCAGAGATGTGCAAAGACCTCTCCCTTGAGAAAACATGCGCAGAAGGACAAGTCTAAGCACTGTGCATGGCATGAAGGTCATAGGCATAATACAAAAGATTGCATTAACCTTCTAGACGCCAGTGAGTCGTTGATTCGAGATGGCCGCCTGGACCGTTATGTGCACTAATCTCGGAACAATAACCAGATGGGAGGGTAAAACTACAAGAAGCGGAGTTACAGCCCACAGAGAAGCCCATCTCCGCCCTACCAGAGAATACGCTCTCATGCAAGGAATGATAATCCCAGCACAAGTCCATCCCAAGGTAATGCCTAAAACCAAGAAAGGGCACAACCTCGGGACAACGAATCGAAGAACGACTGCAATCATGCCGAAGTAACCAAAACAATCAACATCATCTTGGGAGGCTTCGCGGGATGCAAGGAAGAATGCACTCTGGGTTGTATTGAGTGTGACATCCCTCGTAGGAATTTAATCAGATAGTAGCATGAGAAAGACCCTGCAGATTTCGTTCATTGATGAGGATTATGGATGCACCATCCCGGATCATGATGATCCCATGGTGATCTCGGGAATAATTACCAATGTCAAGGTTCGTCATATATTTGTTGATCAGGGGAGCTCGACTAATATCATATTCCTAGACTTGTTCGAGAAGCTAGGATTATCAAAGAAATAATTGATCCCGTATACCGGTCAGCTGATCGAATTTACTAGAGACAAAATCACCCGGGCGGGATACATTGAAACCTACTTGACCTTAAGGAAGGATTCTATGTTCAAAACCCTCAAAGTCAAATTCCTTGTAGTAGACTACCTCTTAGCCTATAATGTCATACTTGACCGCCTTTCACTCAATGCCTTTGGAGCCATGATCCCCACACCTCACTTGGCCATGAAGTTTTTAGACCAATATGACAGGATCGTTACAATTAAAAGAGACTAGACCACGGTAAAAAGATGCTACAATGAAAGCTTGAAAATCGCTAAGAAAACTTGGGCCACAGACCCATTAAGTCATAAAAAATAGAAACAATAAAGTAATAATATTATAGCTCAGATTAATATTGTTTCCAGCAAAATTACTAATATTACATAACTTCTAACCATCTATAAGATTTCAAATCGAGTCGACATGCAATTGAATTCAACTTGAGTTGAACTTGAATCTTCATTTCTATTATACAATACATTCAAAGGTACCATGTTACACAAGCTTTTCTATCCTATAAGCTAATCAGCTAAGAGAAATTTTTGTCTAAATCCTGAGTACTTAAATGGGTGTATCAGGCTAATCAAGACTTGATATTTTTATAAATTTTTGTATCACATAATTAATTTCACAAAGATCTATGAAAATATTAAATCCTAATTAGTCTAATGTACTCAATTTAGGTACTCAGGATCTAGGTAAGAATTTTTCATCAGCTAAATGTTATGTTATGTACCACCAAGAAATTAACTAGTTTCTAATTGGCCCCTCCAATTTCCATATCAATATGATGCTTGTGCACTTCAGCTTCAACACTGCCATTGTCAGCAACTCCAGCCCATCCACATTCAAAGGTGACATCCAAGAAGTATAGCATGAAAACAAGGACAAAACAAGAAAATAACATGGGAATGGGTCCAAAAATCCACATAAACAGAGGGAAAGAGAAGTAGAAGGCACGCAAGCCAAGGGACCAGAAATAGCTGCCTCTGTTGACAGTGGCAGCAACATACTCAGCTGTGAGCATCTGGTGCCTAAGGTTTGGTGACATTTTCTTGAAGGGAACGTTGATGAGGATGGTTGCATGGCTGTAGTACCTTATGGACTGCACATTCAACAAGAAGGCCAACAAGAAGCACACCAATATGGAGAAGAACTTGATGGACAAACCAAGGTCGCTTCTGTCCCCAAAAACCTCTGAAACAACGGTTCTCTCCTTGTTGCCACTACTCATCAACACGGCAATGAGGGAACTCAGCATTATAGCCGTGGATGCCAAAAGGGTCGACGCCATTATGTTGTTCCTCAGAGACTGCACTGCCAGAACCCCATTCTTGGACACGTCCTTCACATCACATGAATGAAATCAAGAATGGTATATATTCAAAGAAAAATGCTAATTACACATCGCATATATATTCACATCTCTCACATCTTCTAGGTGACAGATTCAGAAAACAAAATAAGGTCAATTGTAATCAGATGATAAGAAACTACACAGATGTAGTGTGATGTATGTGCAAGTGTGTGTATGTTGTATTGTCGATATATTCATAACTCATGAATCAAACTCCAAACTTGAATTGAATACAAAAGAGAGTGAAAGGAATGAACATTTTGGCCATATATATGTATATATAAACACACATGTACCTCCATCATAGCTTGAACCCAGAAACGGCGATTGATTGCATTGACACCAATGACAGTTTTGGTAGGGTGTTTCAGGACTCGGTGGAGGAGCCAGAAATGGTATGCCACCATTACAAGGAGACCAGTTGGGACTAATATGAAATCAAGGACCTTCTTTTCCATTCAATGGGGATGTATTCAAGAAAAAGATATACACGAGAGAAATAGGAATATGCAGAAAATGGATTCTGAGAATGAATCTGATCTACTTTCTCTCTTCCTTTTTATGGCTTAGTTTTTTCTGTTACGGGGAAAGATGAAACTAATGGAAAATTGAAGAGACCATAAGTGCTACACGGGTGTTGCCGTGTGTGTGTGGAAAGAGTTAAATGGGTATAGATCGCACTGAAACAAACGTGGGGGGTTTTACATCCTTACACCAAACAAACACATGGAATTGGATTGTGGTGGGTTAATAAATTAGGGAAATAATCATCTTACTTTATTTTTTAATATCATTTTTTATATTTGATTAATAATATATAAATTCATAGTTAGTCATATATATTAGCTAGTTAATAAATAAATTCATAATTTAGAGTTAAAGTTTAGATTTATTAATTAACTAATTAATACATATAATTAATCATAAATTTATACATCATTAATTAAATGTAAAAAATAGTGTTGAAAAGTGATAAGTAAATATAAATTAAATAAAAAATTTGTTAATTTAAGGATAAAAAATAGAAAGTATTAAATGAAAGTATAAATATTTATTATTTTAAAAATTTGAAAAATATTTAATATTTTCTTTTTTAAATAATTAATACAGAATACTAAATATTATTTTTAATCTTTGACATGTATTCTGAGAACATATGTTAATAAAATTATTAAATCAATATATATTTAGGTATTTTTTTAGTTGGGTTTTGCTAGCACCTTTTAAAGAAATCATAATAAAAAATTTAAATGAAAAAATAAGAGTTTGTTTAGTTTGCTTTCTGTTTTCATTTTTAGTTAATCTATTTTCACTAATAATTACAAAAATATTATCTTATTTTTAATTTGTTTTTTGTTTTGATATTTTTGTGAAAAGAAATGGTAAAAATAAGAAAAAAAAATTATTTTCACTATTTCTTAATAAAAATCTCAAAATAGGAATCGAAATGAAAATAAAATAATATTTTTGTAATTAATAAAAATATATCATTTGAAAATGAAAACAAAAAAAACTAAACATCATATAAAACTTTTTTAATTTTTAATATATTAAATATTTTATTTTCATTTAAAACATTTTTTTTTTACTTTCTTAAAGACACTTGTTATAAAAACACATTTTAGTATGATTATATTTAGGAAAATATTTTGTGTACAACTTTTATACGTACATCATATTTATATTATGAGAAAAATATCAAATCAGTCTATATTTAACTGTAACATTTTTATATGATATAAAATAAATTTGTAAGTGGTTAAAAAAAATTAGACGTATAAAAGTTAGATGAATAATAAAATTATTATCTTTATTCCTTTTTCTTTCCAATTTTTCTGCTAATGCGAATACTTATTTGTTATCCTGTTCTTTGCTGGTAGTTTCCAAGAAGAAATAAATGGGATCCACGTGTGTTTGTGGGTTGGATGCAATGCATAGGGCGAAGGCCAACCCACTTGGCTCGCCAGAGAGACCACATTTTTTTTAAGGGAATTTTTATGGTATTTGGTGGATTTAATATTTAAGATAAATTATTAAATATTTATTGAATGTTGAATTTATAATAAATATTAGAAAATAATTAATAACTTCATTCTGAATATTATTTTTTTTAAATATAATATATATAGAAATTTCCTTTTTTGAAATTTGAATTATGAGTAATGACTAACTTATGATTGCTGAGTTACAGGTAAGAACGTGAAATTCTAGCATGATGGTTGGAGTATTTATTATTAAGTTTAAATTAACTTATATAAATTTTAAATCATTAATTTAAAATTAATGATAGAAGTTTATCTCCAAATATACATTTATTATGCTATAAAAATATAAAATAATTCAGAACACGACTCAGGAGTCAGCTTGAAGTTGCTTTTGAAATTTGGATTTTGACTCTTTTTTCTTGATTAAACGGCAAGATAGGATTTGGATTAATCTAAATCCATAAATAATTAAGGATATTCTTAATAATCATTAATGTTAAGAGAGATACTAGTGCCCGAAAGAAAGTAGCCCTCCGCATCCCTAATGCTTCCTGAATAAACAGAAAATACAAGTGTATCTTCTTTGTTGACTAGATTCTATTTAAGTAAGACTCACCATACCCACTATATTAACACTAACTGGTTACTTTCGTGATGTCATCCAACTGAGGCGCCACTTAGTGTTTTTCTAATGTTAAAGAATTTTTTTTTGTACATAAGAATTTTTAATTGAATATGAAGTTTTTAATGTATTTAAAACTTATTTCATTTATTTACATAGAAAAAAACTTACTTCATTTGTTGTTAATGCTTATCTTATTGTATTTTAATCTATAAATGTCAAAATTATCATTTACAGTTATACTTTTTTTTTTTTTTAGAGCAAAATAAGCATTATTTATAAGAGAAATATAAGTTATGCAGCAAAGACAAACTGTGATAGACACACCACAAGAAAAAAAGGCAACACACCAGAGAAAAATATACACACAAGAGACTTAAGAATAGGAAATGTTTTGTATATTGATATGCGAGAAATGATAAATTAATCTTTATATAATTATAATATTTTCAAAAAATATAAAATAAATTTGTGAATAGACTAAAAAAAGTTAAACATATACAAATTAAATAAATAATGAAGCTGCTTAAGAATATGGCATGATTGTCCTCTTTTGACCTTTTTAGCAATATGAAGAGTCAAAGACTATTTGTAACCTTTATATTAATAATTTACATATAAGAAATCCGCAAATCTGAATACCAGAAGCCATAAACTTGGCTTTTTGACCATTTTGTTCTCATGGACAAACTTATTTACTATACTGCCACGTTTCAAAAACTATTTTCCAAACTAATTCTCTTTGGCCCCATTGTCTTTTTTTTATTATTTCTTCTAATTACATGTGAACAGTAACATAAAGCTTGGCATTATCCACGTTAAAATGACGTTTGTATTGGCGCTTCCTACATTAGAGCGCCATTACCGTGGGCACTTCGTACGTAAGTACGTTATGCATTTTAGCATTTCAGGCTAGAAAATGCAATGCTATATGGCATTTTTTATTTTGGAAGCGTTCTTCTATTTGTCATTTCCATCCCACTCCTTTTTTAAAAAAAAAATGATTAACTCTTCTTTTCCTTTTATAATACAGACACAGCTATCTTCTCATTCTTTTATCTTATATGATAATAATTTAATTTTTATAAAAAAAATAGATATTATTATATTTTAATATATTTAATTTTATTAATTTTTTAATATTATTATTTATTTATGAGATAAATTAATTATTAAATTATATGTTAATTGTAAATATTTAAAAATAAAAATAGTATAATTAATAAGATACTGAGATACGTCATAAAAAATAATAATTAAAAAAAGAAATGATTGGGCCGACGATATAAATTATGTGTAAGCAAAACTTATGGACTCAAGGTGGCTGGACAAAGAAAAAAACCAAACAAAACGGCGCGCTGAAAAAAAAAAGAAGAAGAAACCTTACCTATTTAAAGAGATTAGACGCGGAGTCGCGGAGCAACATATAAAAAAGAAAAGAAAAGAAGGAGACATGGGCAACACAGCGGTACGACGAGTGAATTAAGGATTGAATAATTTATGTAATAATTTAAATATATTATGTTATTTTAGATAAATTATATCATTAATTAAATTGTAATAATCTTTAGTAGTAGTTAAAATTTATAATAGTTGATACTTTATAAAATAATATTAATTTTCATTCAAGTTAAATTTATCTTTTTATAGTTAATAATGGATTCGAGACCTTGAAATTATTCTTTAATTAATCTTGTATTTTTATTTGAGTTATTTCATTTAGATTTATTACTTAATTTTAATTTTAGTTTAACACGTAATTTAAATTCTTAGATTAATTAAATAAAATCAAAATCTATTTTTTTTTTAATTTAGGTAGATATTAGATTTTAGTTAATCTTGTTACTTTATGAGAGTACGACACTTTCATATTAGTCGATATTACATAGATCTTGTGCTCTTACAAGTAAAGGGTAATTTTATTACTTAAAAATTCTCTACTAAGTTTTTCACATTGTTGCTAAGAGTTGATTTTGTAATTGCTTTAATTTAATCTTTGCCTATTTTAATTTTAGTCTAAGATTTTTTTCTATTTATTTAATTTTCAGTTTTATTTTTTTTATTTTATTTCTTTTTTTAATTTTATTTTATTTTATTTGTTGGTCTTAATGTTTTTATTTTTATTTTTATTTTTATTATTTTTAGTTTTTGTTGAAAAAGTTGAAAAAGACCAATTCTACTCAAGCTTGTGACTCTTCAGATGCTTTTGTTCAAACTCTTAATATTTTTTTAGTTTGATATTTTGTTTGGTTTATGTTAGGGAGACGTTCCTTATCATTAGATTTAAAAGAATACGATTCTGAGATAGAACGTACATTTAGAGCACTTAGAGCACAAAATCAAACTGTACTTATTGATACTAATTTAAATATGTCAAATAATAATTGAGCACTTAGAGAATATTTTACTCAAAATGCATATGATTTTCCTGCTTGTGTCTGTTTGCTTGAGATTGGGGCTAACCACCTTGAACTTAAGCCTAATATAATTCAAATGTTACAAACATTTTATGAGCTTGAGTATGAAAATCCTTATGAGCACTTAGATGCATTCTTAGAGGTATGTTCTACTTTCAATATCCCTAATGTTATTGATGATGAAATTCGTCTTCGTCTTTTCCCCTTTTCTTTAAAGGATAAGACTAAAGATTGATTTTTACATGTGATAACATTGTCACTTGAGATATATTATCAGGAGAATTTTTAAAGAAACATTTCTCAATAAGTAAACTTACTACAATGAGATGTGTCATCACCACTTTTTCTCAAGTTAATAATGAACAATTTCATGATAGTTGGAAAAGATTTAAGGATCTTTTATGTTGTTGTCCACACCATGAAGTTCCTAAATGACAACAAGTGCAAAGCTTTTATTTTGAATTAAATGAATGCAACCAGCAGATGGTTGACGCGTCATGTGAGAGTACTTTATTGCAGAAAACCTCAGATAAGGCATGAGAGTTATTTGATTACTTAAGTGAGAATTTACAATTACATGCATCGTCCTCACAGTTGGATATATCAAGGCAATTAGGGAATAAAAGAGAAATTTATGATATTTCACACATATCTGATTTGACAATTAAAGTGAAATTTTTATCTAAGAAAATGTACCAGGTGGATGCATTATCTAGGAAAATAGATCAATTGTTATCTTTGAGTAAAAAACAAACTAATTTTCTAATGTACATAATGTGTGTACTGTTTGTTCTAACACTTCTCATACTTCATATGATTGTCCTGCAACCTCATAATTTTTTGAATTTTCATTAGAACTGGCTAATGCAGTCCAATGATTTCCTTTACAGAATAATCTATATTCTAACACTTACAATCTTGAGTGAAGGAATCATCTTAACTTCTCTTAGAAGCAACAAGGTGTTGAAGCACAATAAGGGCAATAACCTAATAAAGTGGGTCAAATTGGTATGACACCATCCCTTGACTTTCAACCACAAGGGTATGCATTCAACTCATCTCAAGCATCAAGCAGTATTTCTAACTTGGAAGACAAAATAGATAAAGTATTATCTTGTGTGACAAACTTGGACTCTAGGATGAAATTCATGGAATCTAAGATGCCACTTTTAAACTCTCACACTCAATCTATAACAAGATTAGAGACTCAAATTGGACAACTAGCCATTGTTATAGGAAATAGAGAGGAGGATAAGCTTCCAAGTCATCCCATGGAGAACCCGAGAAGTCAAACCCATGAGCAAGTTAAGGCTGTAATGATTCTATGGAATAGGAAAAAGATTGACAATAGGGTGAATAAGGAGAGAATGCATGATACTGGGGAAGTGGAAAACCATAAAGAAGATATAGATTCAAATCCTTCTCATTCTCCTAAAACTTCTAATTTCATACCTTCGATTCCATATGAGCCAAGGGTTCATTACCCTCAAGCCTTAGAAGCACCTCCACATTTTAAGAAAGATAAGTAAAGGGAAAATATTCTTGAGACCTTTAAGCAAGTAAATATCAATTTTTCCCTTTTGGATGCTATTAAACATATTCCTACTTATACCAAGTCCCTTAAGGACATATGCACATTTAAAAGAAAAATTAAAGTACATATGTCTAAGAAAGTTCGCTTAAGTGAACAGGTAAGTTCAATTTTACATTTTAACACACCACCTAAGTTGAAAGATCCTAGTGTTCCTACTTTTCTTGTTATATTGGTGATTATAGGATTGATAAACCACTCTTGGAACTAGATTCCAGTGTTAATCTAATGCGATATGTCATATTCTGTTTATGAAGAGCTAGACTTGGGTAAGTTACAACCATCAAATTGTTCTCTGCAATTAGCTAATAGGTCAATTAGGATCCATAGAGGAAGAGTTGATGATGTCTTAGTAAAAATTGATAAGGAATTATTTCCTGTCGATTTCATAGTGCTTGATATGGAATCCTTTCACTCATCACAAAATAAAATTCCTATTATTTTGGAGGGGCCTTTCTTAGTCTTTGCTGATGCTAACATTAGTTGTAGGCCTGGGGTAATGAATATCTCAGTTATGAGCATAAGAATTAAACTTAATATCTTCAAACCTACTGGTCAACCTGTTGCGGAAGATAAATATGAGTGTGCCTTTGTAGATGTGATTGATAAGAGAGTTAAAGAGACTATGCTGCCTATTTTGTCTAAGGAACTTTTAGAGAGTATACCTTCACATAGTGAGTTGGAGGCTTTTGACTCGAGAAGTGATGTAGTTGGAGTTAATGTCATTTTTGGTTGTTCTTCATCTCTTGAAGCTACTCCGTGAGTAATGAGGTATGAGCATTTACCTCCTTAAGTTGATTTGGATTTAATAGCTTTAGTTGTAGGTAGAATTTTCTTTTAATCTTTAAATAGTTTTATTTTATTGTTTGAGTTAGCTTAAGTGCCTCTCAAAGTTCAGAGCCTTTGTATGAGGATGTAAATAGTGTTAGCTAACAAAAAAATTTAAAAATACAAAAATACAAAAAAAATAGTTTGCTTGTTTGTTTATTTTATTTCATTTTCTTTTCTTTTTGTTATTTCTTTTTATTACTAACAATTGTAAAGGTGTAGTTATCTTTTTTTTTTTCTTCCCTTGTAATTGCTAAGCATTTTAAGTATGAGACTTTTCTCCATTACTCTTTCTTCTTTTTGTCCCAATAATTATTTTGATACATATTAGTAATTATTTCCTAAGATTGGATTTAATTTCAAACATTAAGGATAATGTTTGACTTTGATTGGAGGTGGGAGTTACTTAAGTACTCAGTCATGTTATCATTTTGTGTGAATTTTTTTTCTATCATCTTACTCAAATTATTTCAAATATTCACATAACTACTTATGCATATCTCATTGTTGAAAAAATGAAATAATTAGAGAACTTGAAGAGAACATGTGGATACTATTTTTACCTAGTGAGTTGTGAGTCATTCATTTTTAAGTCATGGAAATTGATTGAGTTATGCATTTTCTTAAGAGATGATATTAAGTCATTTTTTTTTATTTTAAGCCTTGAAATAATATTGCAATATGGGGTGATATGAGGAATGTTGTGATAAAAAAATTTGAAGTGAAAGTGAAAAAAAAAAAATGGAAAAGTTAGAATAGAAAAAAAAATAGAAAAACATGAAGTTTGAAAAGTTTAAGAAAATGTATGAAGTAAAAAAAATGTTGATATTGTGGATTAGTCGAATAAAGTGATTTAAAGAAGGGAAAAGAGATGTTGAAAGTATAGATGTGAGCTTCAAAATATTGCTAGAATATTTTATTATTATTATTACCCTTTAGCCTTCATATTTTTTCATTACCTGCATTACAAGTTTAGTAAAGTCATATTTGATCTTAAGAGATTACATAATTTTATCAACATACATGGCTAAGCTAAAGATGTGATATGAAATATTTTTTTGACATCCTTCCATAAAATGATATTTATTTTATTTTCTCAGTGTTCTTTTATTTATTTTATATGTGAAATATTTGTTTTGATTTATGTCAATTGTTGTTTTCAAATATACTTGTTATGAGTGACACCATACTCTTGAGTAATTTTTTTGTTGAGGGTAATTTTTGTGAGGATTACATGTGGTTGAAATATATTCTATGATAGGAATTTTAGTTATAATATTTAGAAACATTGAGTATATGTTGTAATAACTATATTATTCACATGTTTTGAGTTTGATGATGGTAGAGTTTTTGTGGCAATTGTAATGTTCTTTTGATGCATGACTGATATTATTAAGTTGAGATAAATTGATTTTGATTAAATTGGTTAAAAATATTGTTCATGTTGAGTATTGTTTTTAGTCGTTTTCATTGTTAGAAACTAATAATAAATTGATTAAGAATTGTGATAATAATATAATTTATATATATATATATTTTTATAAAAAAAATAGGTATTATTATATCTCAATATATTTAATTTTATTGATTTTGTGGTATTATTATTTATTTATTTTAGATAAATTAATTACTAAATTATATGTTAATTATAGATATTTAAAAATAAAAATGATATAATCAATATGACGTGCCATAAAAAGAGTAATTGAAGAAAAAGGAATATCATGATTGGGTCCATGATATGAATTATGTCCAAGCAAAACTTATGGCTCAAGGAGATTGGACAAAGAAAAAAAAAACAAAGAAAATTGTGCGTTGAAAGAAAAAACCTAACCTATTTAAAGATATTAGACGTGCAATAGCAGCATATAAAAAGAAAAAGAAAAGAAGGAGAGTTGGGCAGCACAGTGGCACGAGAAGCAAATTAAGGGAAGCGACAGGGCGCCTCAGGAAGTAGAGGAAGAAGGAGAAAAACGTGTAGTAATTATTTTATCTTTTATGAAATTTTCTTCTTTCTTTATATTTGGTATTTTTGTCATGAGTTGTTAATTTTATTTTTTAAGATTAAGATGAAATCTTAATCTTTATTTTAGATGATTTAATTATGTTTGAGATATTTTTTGTTCTATAATTACACAATGATGATAATTATTGATCTTTAATTTTTTCATTGATTGTCTTGTAATTAATTAATAAATTTAAATTGATATATTTTAATCACATATCTAATTCTTACAGTCTTAAATGTGAGTTGTGTAATAGTATTCAATATTTTTGTAATCTAATGATTGCATAATTCATGTTATATTAAATATTTTATGTCATAATTTGAATATGTTATGTTATTTTAAATGAATTATGTTATTAATTAAGTTATAATAATCTTTAGTAGTGGTCAAAGCTTGTAGTTGTAGATATTCCATAGAACAAGATTAATTCTCATTCAAGTTAAATTTATCTTTGCATGGTTAATGGTAGATTCGAGGTTCTTGAATTGTTCTTTAATTGATCTTGCATTTTAATTTGAGTCATTTCATTTAGATTTGTTATTTAATTTTACTTTTAGTTTAGCACGTAATTTAAATTCTTAAGTTAATTAAATAAAATCAAAATCTCTTTTCTTTTTCTTTAAATTAATTTTAGTAGATATTACATTTTAATTAACCATGTCACTCCCTATGGGTATGACACCCTTATATTTGCCAGATATTACATAAATCTTGTGCGCTTGCAATTAAAGGGTAATTTTATTACTTGAAAATTATCTACCACTATGCAACCCCTTTACGCTTTGTTGGAAAAATTATTTTTTTACTGCCTTGAAAAGTTGAACTATATGATAAACAAATTTGTTGTATAATTTACTTGTAACTTGTAGCTGACTTAAAAATGAGTAAAAAAATATATATGTTACAATAACATAGGATAAATGACACCGTATCAACTGAAAATATAGCAAAGGTCAATAGAAAATTAGTAACGACCATATCGAATAAAGTAATATAACAAAAAATAATGACTATAATATCATGAAAAATACTGACATAAATTCATAATGTCAATAAGAAGGGTCAACATTAGAGTGTGGTGGTCTACAATGGGGATCAAAAGAAAAGCCTAACTGTGAAGGGTGAGGATATGGTGCGTAATCTAGATGTGAAGGGTAAGGATATGATGGTGTAAGGGTAAAGGTCAAAGTTTATGGCAGGTAAAGGTAAGTAGGTGGTGGGTAACGTGGTTATGGTGGTAATATATAAGTGGTGGCGGAGATGGTGGGTAAGTACTAGTAGTACTGATAGGTGGCTGAGTCGTAGGCTGGCTTGAAGAATCATAGGCCTCCGGATATCGAAGTTGTGTCCGAGTATCCGTTAACCCTGTCCTCCTTCTACAACATGTCCTCTATTTGTTAGACTGCTCAGGTGACCCTCAATTGTTATCTGTAGGAGGAACTTGTTGAAGCTACACTATTGCGATGCAATCATGCTCCTTCAATGAAGATAAGTTTGCCCGACAGACTCCCAAAACCTATACATATTAAATCCTGAACCAAGCTCTGAAGCCCAAGCATACTGCTACTCTTCAATGTCAACCTAAGAAATAGATATAACGTAAGTCATCATCAATGCAAAATACATTCAATAAAGATGGAATTGCTAAATAACTTACCACAACCTCAAGACATGGACCAGTGCGAGAAATCTAGCATTTGTTAACTTTTTTATACCAATACATGTCATAATGCGCAGTGAGGAGTGCTTCCAATGACCTTCTCCCTATGAATGTCCCAAGTGGCAATGTATACAAGGTGGGTGTTTCACCAATTCTCATAATGCCTCCCTACCAATGTAATTGAGTGCAACTCGTCAAGTTAGTGTGGTATCCTTCGTATGGATTGGTCGAGACGAAACTAACGCATTACTCTATATAGTTGGTGCTGATCGACAATATGAAAATATATAAGAGGGACCACTTCTAGCGATATGCTTATACCAGTCTTCATGTAGGTTTAAAGAATATTTAATTCTACCCTTTTATGTTATAAGATTGAATGTCTCTTCAACCAAAAATCTGGTTGAATATATATCATATTGACGGACTTGGTGGGAGCTTGTATTTTGAATATTGACATTCCAACTTTTCATAAAATAATCAATCCATTCTTCCTCATCCATAAGTTTCCAATTTTTCTTATCTTTTCAATTAACAAAGTACTCTACGAATTTGTAATATGTTATCTAAACCAATGCAGTTATTGGTAGATTTTTGCTACTCTTCAATACTCCATTGATATACTTTGACAAGTTGGTTGTCATATGACTGAATATGCAACCATCATCACATGTCAAACTTTATTTTTCTTGTGGGATTCAATTAATGAAATTTGCCATATCAATAGTAGCAGACAATTTTTTCAACCTAGCATCAAATTTGTGTCAATTAGTGATAGAGAATTTTCAAGTAATAAAATTATCCTTTTACTAGTAAGTGCACAAGATCTATGTAATATTTGATAAATATAAGGGTGTCGTACCCACAGGGAGTGATAGAATTAACTAAAATCTAATCTCTACCTGAATTAATTTAAAGAAAAAAGATTTTTGTTTTATTTAATTAATCTAATAATTTAAATTACGTGATAAACTAAAACTAAATTAAATAATAAATCTAAATAAAATAACTCAAATTAAAAATGCAAGTTCAATTAAAGAATAATTCTAGGATCTCGAATCTACCACTAACCATGTACAGATGAATTTAACTTGAATGAGAATTAATCTTGTTCTATGGAGTGTCTACGGCTACAAGCTTTGATTACTACTAAAGATTATTGAAATCTAATTAATGACATAATTCATCTAAAATAACATAGCCTATTCAAATTATGACATAAACCATTTAACATAACATGAAATATTCAATCCTTAGATCTTAAAAGCAATGAATACTATTGCATAACTCACACCTAAAGCTACAAGAGTTAAGCATGTGATTAAAATATATCAATTTAAATTTACTAATTGACTACAAGACAATCAATAAAAATTAAATTGAATAATAATTAAAGATCAATAATCATCAACATTGTGTAATTATAAAACAAAGAAAAAAAATCCCAAACAAAGTTAAATCATCTAAAACAAAGATTAGAGTTTCATCTTAATCATAGAAAATAAAATTAGTTACTCATAGCAAGAGTATCAAATACAAAGAGAGAAGAAAAATCCATAAAAGATAAAACAATTGTTACACATCGTTCTCCTTCTTCCTCTGCTTTGTGTAGCGCTATGGGTCTATCTCTGGTCTCCTTGTCTATTAGATATTTTACCTAATAGAAGTGTATCATGGACAAAATCTCCTTAATTAGTTCCCAAATAATAAAAAATATTGATTGGATTTAAGAAACTAAATTTAGAAAATTCAATCTTCTTAATTGGTCTCCAAATAATAAAAATATATTAATTGGATTTGGGAAACCAATTTTAGGAAACTGAATCTTCTTTTATTGAAGGCTGCCAAATTTTTTTTTTTTTTTCTTTTTATTTCTCTTGTCATTCAAATGAAAAAATTAGTCTTTGAGGTCAACAAAAGAGTTGTTGCATTTTCTGTTAGCTTTTGAACGCCGCAAGAATCGTATCGATATAATATTTGTAGCCCAAGATATGATTCAAATACAGCAGGAAGGTCAAAAATATGAGTTGAATCCAAATTTGCAACAAATTCTCTACAATTATCACAATAATTAATTAATTGGATTTTCTCAAATAAACAAATGACAATTTCAGAAAAAAATAAATATATTGAGATATAATAATGCCTATTTTTATAAGAAAAATATAAAAAAATTAGGCTATTGTCAATTAGATATTTCTTTATTGCCGTATCGTGGAATCTGTTATTAAAATTGATGCACATGCGGTGGCTATCATTGAAAATGCGGATCTTCCATTGACTATGTGATGCCTTGGTGTCAATCAGATATCACGCGTAAGCCCCATTGTTGTGTGATATGTGTTCGAAGGTGGGCTAAAAGAACCAACTCCTCCAAGCATCCTTTGTTTTCTCTTCCACAATGGTGAATGCAATTAGCGGAGGTTTTCTATGTTCATCTTATGTTATTCCAATCAACATTTTATAACGATAATTACCATACAAATGAGTACCGTCAATTTGAATAATGGACTTGCAATATTGGAATCCAGTAACACATGGTTTGAATGTCTATAATACACAAAAAAAAATACTTGCCTCAAATGGTCAACTCGTTTGCGCTCAACACATTCCATGATTTGCAACTCCACCAATGTGCCTAACATGTATGTTTTCATGGCTGCTAACCATCTAAGCAACACCTCATAAGATTTGTCCAAGTCCCCAAAAACATTCATAATGACTTTTTGTTTTTCCTTCCAAGCTTTCTAGTATAACACTTCATATTGCGAATTGACTTCGAATCCTTTCAATAATCAAGCATATAGGTACATCGAGTTTTTGTTCAACCATCCCCAAAATGTAAAAACAAATCATAAGAGAGACAAACTTCTTACAAGTTGTGACATGGCTGGGTTGACATAGCTGGGAGATCTATTATATTTTGTAATATGCCACATGTCTAACTTCTTGCTTTGAATGGCCTTGACTCTACAATTACAACCATCACTATATCTAAGGCACTTAACAGTTAGCCTCCGTGTATTAGAATCCTCAACCTTGTAGTTTTAATGTTTACTAATCGAATAATTCAACCCAATATATAATTCTTATTTTGGCCTCTAAGTACCATGATGATCTAATTTAGACAAATTATTAAGTGTACTCAATGCATCCCAATTAATATAAGAGAACTGAGGGCATGGAGGCACAAGCACAGATTGAAGGGCAACTAAGACTGAAGGGACTTGTTCTTGTAAATTTACTTCAACATCAAAGTTTTCTTCTTCTAAGTTAGTATCTGAATCATCATCTTTAAGGAACTCCTTCATCTTCACTTATATTAGATAATGCATCTCTGATTACATGGGTTATCAATTTCTGAATCCAACCCAACTGATGTCTTTTTAGGCATTGCAAAATTAACAACATTCATGCTATAGGACTCAACCGAAGTAACTAAAGTAATGTAAGAAGTATAGAAACCTCATGGTGTTTAGATATATTAACTTCTTGAGGTTGGGGCAAGGGAGCAGTGTGTGGCATGAAGAATTGAGTGTTGATAGGGTATGATGATTCAGGAAGATTAGAAGGACTAGCTTGGAATTCTATTTTTGAAAGAACTTCAACATTCAAATCATGCTCACTTGTTTCCATCTTAACACATAACTCCACTGAAATCAAGTTCGGATTTTGTTCAAAGCATTCTATCAAGCAAGCAACATCTTCATCATCTTCCAATGGAAGAATCTTGGTACATTGGACCATTGTGGAAATCAATACACAACACTTGACATATATTGATTTGCTTAAAGTCTTAATTTTGATTGAATTCTTTTTTTTTTCATAAGCTCCAATGTTGTATCACATTTAATCATGATAGACTTAGGATGATAACCTTCATACATTACACCTTCTTCACCTTCATGTATTGTCCCATTGCAATAAATGATCACAACAAAGGGTTTTGCCATTTTAAAACTTCTCAAATTTATGAATAATAACAATACAACAGATGTCAAACCAATCAACATGTGTCAATTGAAACCAAATTATTACAATAACAATGAATTCACACTATTAGTTTTTGCAAGAAATTTTTTCCAAAACCCTATTAATTTGAATAAACCAACAAATTTAGTCAACTGAAAAAAAATCATACATAACCAACATATGTTAACTGGAAAAAAAAATTATGCTACCCTAATAATGGATTCACACTATTAATTTTCGTAAGAAATAACCTAAATCCCCCATATGTTAAATCTACAAAATTAGTTAAAAAAACATAATTATGCTACCAAAAAAATCCAATAATGGATTCACAAATGTCTATTAATTTTTAGGAGAGAGTTTAAAGAGAAGGTTTATTTCTAAAAAATAAAGGTGTAATCGAGTCTAAACCAAACTCTAGATTTTTTGGTTGAGAAACCCGAATTGAACCAAATCAATGAAAAAGGGGTTGGTTTGAGTTGGGTCCACAGGTTAGAGCATTTTTTTTGTAAAAATACATAGAAATTTCTTTTTTCTTTAAAAAAAATAAAAAATCACAAAAATCATGAAAACAAGTTCAGGTCGAGTCGAGTTCATAAGGAAAAAATTTAAATTTTAAAAAAAACTCTAAACGGGTCAGTTCAGTATGGTTCGGGTTCCAAATCGTAGAAATCAAAACTAATAATAACCGAAATAATAGTGGTTCTTTTGGTTCGGATGGGGCTTGAAGAAAAAATAACAATTTACAAAAATGTGGAAAACTATATAAAAAACACCTAAAAAAATCTAAATGTCAACATGTGTCGAACACGAAAAGTTATCACGTGAAAAGTGCCTAAAGTGTATAGCGTCAACCACATGAATTTTAAAAAAAAATTAAGAAAATGTCAATGTGACCAAAAAGAAGTAATTTGATAAATACTTTTAGAAATGTGGTAGTTTAGTAAATAATTTTAGCTATGAGGGTAAAATGGTCAAAAAGTCTTATACAGTTATTAGCACTATAATTAAACTATGTACTTCTATTCTATGGTATCTATCATGAAGATTATAATTCTTTTCTGTGCAGATCCTTTAATACGATGAAGCTGCTTGCTTATTATGTAAAATTATGAGTTTCAGAAGCTTTCAGAGGATAATATTTATTTAACAAAGCCTTTTTTTTGGAAAAAATTTTAAAACTTGAGCTTGGAATAAATCTATAAAAAAAAGCTTTTTTACACCTCTTATTTTAGTAGTGTTTTTTTGTAAAAAAATATATTTTATATTTGGATACAATATTTAAGAAGTATTTATTTTAATAATGCTTTTATAAAATTGTATTAAAGAACCACTTTTTCTTTTACTTTTTTTAAAACAATGAATTGTTAATTTCAGAACCTGTTTGGATATACTTAATTTTTAAAATAAGTATTTATATCTTAAAAATAAATATTTAGAAGTATTTTTTAAATGTGTTTGGATGTCATCTTAAAAAAAAACAAAAGTTAACAAAAAATTGTTCAACTACTTATTTTAGAAACTAACAATAAGTAAAAGAATAAGTTGTTTTAATATTAATGATTATTAGCGTAAGCACTTTTTAAATATTACATCCAAATGCAAAATAGCTTTTTCATTAAAAATAAGCTCTTTTTTAAAAAACTTTAAAATAAGCACCTTTTATAAGTATATCCAAGTGAGTCCTTAGAATTAAATGGTTTTAATACTTTTACTTTTACTTTTACTTTTGATTCTACTTTCTTTAAAAAGTGACAATCAAATATACTTAAAAATATGTTAAAGTAATTTTTAAAAAATTGTATCCAAACAAGCTCTAAATCAAGCCATTGACACAAACTATCAAAACTATAAGCATAAACCATAAATTTCCTTGCTGTTGTTCATTCGTAAGCACTCATTCGGCTTAAAGCAAGAAATTCAGCAAAAGTAGATGATACATGAGTCATGCATTTGTACAAGAATAGCATATAATACCTACAACAAAAGCTCAAGAAAATGCATTTACCACAAAAACAACATTAAAAAAAATAATATATGAATTCACTATTTTGTCAACCAATTTTGTCAAACTAATAGTGATTTAAAAGCTACCACAACCAACAAATATTATTTCCATTTAATAGGGGTATAAAGACTCGAGCAAACCTTTAAATTAGTTCTCCAAAGATTATTTGTTATTACATTAGTCCTTCAAATATTTTTTCACTAAATTAGTTCTTCAAAAATATAAAAGTATCATTAAATTCGTCATTATGTTACTCACCAAACAAATCCTTAAAGGATGACTTTGGTGATGTTCTTATATCTTTGAGAGACTAATTTTCTAATTTTTTTTTTTAAAATTAATGTAATGACATGCTAATTTTTAGAAGACTAATTTAGATGTTTACTCTAAAATTTATAGAAAAGCTCGGGTATTTCCACCTTTGGGACCAGGACAACAGAGTTTTGTGTATTTCCTCCACAAACTAAACTGGGATTCTGCCAAACTCTTTGTATAAAAGCAGCCACAGAATTCTAACTTCAGCCCAACTGTTGTGATAGAATATACCTGGCAATAGATGTGTTCAAGCCTTGGCCCATTATATTAATCCGGCTCAGCTTGAAGCTTAAACTAATTGGGATGAGTTTGAGTTCTATAAATTAGATTTGATGTGTTTTTAGGTTTAGTTTGTGTTGTTCTTCTAGTCATTCCAATTCGATCTAGTATCTCAAATTATTTTAAAATTTATATTTTTTACAATTAGTTATAAATAATAAGACTTTTTAACTTAAATTAATAACTTTTTGCATAACATAATAATATATTCATATTAATATTTCTTTTGTAATATATATTGTAAAATATTCCTTACTTTTAGTTTCCTACTTTAATAATTTTATGAATTAACTATGCATAATGTTTACATTTATACATTATGTACCAACGTGTGTTGGTACCAGTGAAAGGGACTTGAATTCCTTAAGAATGTGATTCTAGGTTCAATCTTGGGATTCATGTGTATGAAATCACTATTATGTGGGGTTCCTGCTTAGGTACCTGATTGAATCCTTAAAAATTAGTCTCTTACTTATCGAGTGAATAGATATTCTGAAAAATCTAAAAAATTTAAACATTATGTCTACATATCAAGTTTGACCCGGTTCAAGTCCAATCATTATCGGGTCATAATCGGATTGGGTTCAGGTGCAAAAAAATAGCTCGATCAAAATATCAACCCAAATTTGAGTTAAACCAAACTCGCTCCAACCCGTCCCATTTACACCCATACCTGACAGTCATCCTCCCCTGGAGCTTTCCATTTCCACGGCCCTATGTTAAAGACACCACGCCTAATTTCTTCCTTAGTGGTTAGACCATCCAATTGTCTTAGGCAATCAACAAATAGTGACAAAATATTTAAAAAATGACCGTATATGCATAAACTCATATACAGAGGGCCAAATAAGGGGCTTTGGCCTCCCCATTGTTTGAAAAAATTAAATCCTTACCAAAACTTTCTAGTTCTAACTTCCCCAGTTTCATATTAGTTGTCTCCATCTCACACTCAAAGAAAGTAGGATAGAAGACATACTTAATTTAATCTTTTTTTAATCCTTGTTCATTAGAGTAACTTTTGGATATATGAGAGGTGTTTACAAATAATTTCCAACCAACTAAATATCTCCATCACCTTGGTATTTATAGATAAGGGTGTTAATCATTATTTTGACAAGATTATGACAAGTGTCTTTATTAGGAATAACTTCCTAAACTAATACAAAAGATTGTATTGTCTTAATATTACAGAATCAACTGCTAATAACTTCCTAAATTCAAATTCGAAAACTTGAATTTGAATTTTGAATCAAGCATAACTACCTTGAATCTACTTTGAAATGACTTTGGTCTCGAAGGTATCTTTTACCATTCTTGAAATTTGCTAAGTGTTGTCTTCACTATTGTCTCGATCTTTATCATGCCTCTGAAAAGCCTTCTCCCTTTGTCTGGTATGAATTCTTGAAGATCCGTTTCAACTAGACAAAGGGAGATGGCTTTTCAGATGCATGATAAAGATCGAAACAATAGTGAAGATAACACTTAGCAAATTTTCAAGAATGGTAAAACATGCTTTCGAGAACAGAGGCATATTGAAGTAGAATCAAGGCAGTTACACATAATTCAAAATTCAAATTCAAGTATTCAAATTTGAATTGAGGAAGTTATTAGCATTTGAGTATGTAATATTATGACAAGGCAATCTTTGCTGTTAGTTTAGGAAATTATTTTTGACAAAGACACTTGTTATGATCTTGTCAGAATAATGGTTAACACCCTTGTCTATAAATACAAAGGGGGTGGAGGCGTTTAGTTAGATAGAAATCACTTGTAAACATCTCTCATATATCCGAAAGTCACTCTGACAAACATGGATTGAAAAGAGATTAAATCAAGTATGTCTTCCACTCTACTTTCTTTCTGTAATCTTTACATTGCAATGCAAATTTAAAGCAATTTGTTTACATCTTATTGTAAATTCTCTTCATCTTTTTGATCGAGTAATTCATAAAATCATTTAATTTCTTTACTTGCTTTCTTTACTCTCATGTAAATTTACTTTCTTGCATCTTTATTACTTTCGTTTAAATTGTTTTCTTTTAATTTACTTGTATTCTTTTATTTAAGTCAAATCTATTATTTATTTGTTCTTTATTTACACTCTTTAATTGCTTTCTTTATTCGATTTTATTTCTTTTTCAATCAAGTTTATTCTTCTGCAAATTTAATTATTTGATCTTTAAATGCTTTCTTACTTTAATACATTTACTTGATAATTTTGATTGCATTGTTTCTATTTATTGTTCTTCTTTACAACATTTCTTGAAAGTTTTTACCTAAGTCTTATTTCTTTTTTATTATTATACTCTACTATTGATGTAGGACCAATGGAGAAAGGAATAAAAAATCTTCGGGGTTCCAAAGGTACCAAGAGACTTGATCTCAAAGTAGAAATATAATCCACTAAATTCAATAATTAATATTCAACAGTTTTCTAAAATATAATAGAAAGGGTATTTATAACCCTCTTACAAAAGAAATCAAATATAAATCAAATCTAATTAATCAAATATAAGATTTGAAATTTGATAGAATCTCATTAAAATTAAAATCGTATTTATAATTAAAATAGTAAAATAGATAAAATCCCTAATTAAAAAAATAAAATCCAAAATAAAATCTTAATAATAAAAATCATAATTATCCTAATGTAATCTACATCATTCTCTCTCTCTGAAAGAACTTTCCTCTAGAGATATAGAAATCTAGTAGCATGTATGGTGCGTGAGGACCATGCGTAGAGACTTATGGTGGTGTGTGGAGGTGAAATTTTGGCGGCTGACATATCTGAGGCTTTCGATTCTCATGGTGGTTAGTCGTGGTTCAAAAAGAGGTGTGAATGATAGTGTTCTGAAGAAATTCGTGTAGTTGAATTTAGCAGTAAGTTATGCAGAGATCTGTTGAGTAGTAGGTATCAGAACAACTTTTGCTGTGAAAAATCTTTGCTTTCAAACAATTCAAAGCACATGGATAACAAGGCTCGGATGCCAAATTAATATAGAATTAAAGGGGGAAAAGAACAAATAGAAATCAAATCTAACTAATTAAAGATAAGATTTGGGATTTAATAGAATCCCATTAAAATTAAAATCTTAATTATAACTAAAATATTAAAATAGATAAAATCTCTAATTAACAAAATAAAAAATAAAATCTTAATAATAAAAATCATAATTATCTTAATATAATCTATATCAGCTATTTGTTATTAGTTAATCAAAATATTCATATTTCATTGTCTTAATCAAAACAAGTTTATGATATTCTTAAAATTCACAAATTATTAAGTACTTGAGAGTCCTTGAGAGGAAGAGATTTCCTTTCCAGAGTGATAACATGAATCAAAATTTGTCTTTGACAAATTTTATAGCAAACATTGACATAGGTACTTTTTATTTTTTTTAAAAAAATTGTTAAAGTTACTTAACAAATATTACAAGAGTTCATATAGAGACATCTTAGCCGTTAAAAAAAAGAATAATATTACGTTAATGAAACTTAAAGAAGAATAAGATTTAGATTCTCTCAATTTTTTTTATCTTAAGTGGTCAATTATAGGAGAGAGAAAGATACAAAGAAAGTTATTAGTAGGACCTGATTATTAGCATGAAATTTCTCTTATAACATTTGTGTCTTTCTCTCTCCTACAATTGACCACTTGAGAGAAATAAAAATTGAAAGGATCCAAATCCAGAAGTATAAGAGTTACCTTTTATCTCTTTTGTTTGCTGATTAAGGGTTGCTATGCCAACATTTTCCCCTTAGTTGCATAGTTTTCTTTTCTTTGGGCTTCGACCCAATTATGTACCAAAATAAAAAGAAGTAAATATAAAATTATTAATAGATTATAGAGAATTGCTATATATCACTGTTGGTAAAAAAATAATACTTTTTTGATTTAACGATTTCAATTAAGTATCGAAAGGTTACTTTATAGTTCCACGATTCTAATTAGAATCAAAAGTAACAAAGTCATTAAGATGACGTTGTTCGATTTGGGAATTGACAAGAGAAATCATTTTGATCTGTCAATAAAAGATGCTAGCTTATGAAACTAAAGTATTAGATTTGATTTAATGATGGAGATGACTCTTTTGATTTCATAATTAAGGATTTCGAGTGGATCTTGAAGATCGAAAGCTTCAGTGGTTGTTATTGTAATGTAAATTTAAAATTGACAAAAAAAGTATTAATATGAAATCGAGGTCATTTTGACTTCATAAATAAGTATTGAGATTTAAATTCAATATCGAAATCAAGATTCGAAGAGTGGCTACACTTAGCAAATTTTTTAAAGAAAGAAGAGTAGAAGATCTCGACTAGGTAGAAAACTAGCAAATGGTTGAAGATTCAAGTTTGAATTCAAAAAGAGAGATTTTTGAATTTAAATTAGAAGTTAACAGTGGTTGCAGATGTTAGATCAAGACAACACAAAGGTTGTTGGTTGAGATTTAGTAGTTACTTATAGTACGAGGATCACTGACAATGATTTGGTGGTTTTTAAACCAAGATTACTAATCATTTAGCAGTTATCTTTGTTTCAGATACATGTCAAGATCTTGCAAAAAAAGGTAGTTACTTAGGAAGTCTATAAATACCAAGAGGATGGAAACATTTAGTGGTAGGAAATTCATTACTCACAAACACTTGTACTCATGTTCTCATGTCCCAGCGACATCTCAAGCAAACACACAAGTCTACTCAAGTATGTTTCCATCCACTTTCATTTCTGCACAATTTATCAATTCAATGCAAGTTTAATTTCAGTCCATTTTATATTCAGTCATTTACTTTACTGCAAAATTCTTTTCTACTCCTAATCGAGGTTCTTTCGAGATCATTTGGTTTCTTTTGATTGCTTTCTTTACTTTATTGCAAATTTATTTTCTTGTAACTTATATACTTGCACATTTACTTTTCATTACATTTACTTTAAACTGCTTTATTTCATGCTATTTACTTTCTGCAATTTACATTACCTGTTATGTTTATTTCGACTTCTCTTTAATTTTTGTCATTTATACTTAAATTATTTTCATTTGCATTTGCTCTTTTTATTTCTTAAAAAGCAAAGCCTCTTTATTTTCAAACTTATTTTTCATTAAGTTGAAAAAACGCATAAACATTCGATTTTGGATTTGTGAAATGATCTGGAATTTGAAATCATCATTTATATTCCTTTAAGATATTAAATCTGGTCTATAATCCCAAGAGGAAGTGATTCCCTTCCCCGAATTGAGATCGAGAATCAAACTTTGTCAATAAACAAAGGGTTTACCATAGCTTAATTAGTGACAATCAAAATATTTTGGTAAACAAATTGGCATGCCTGATTGGACAGGGTCAATAGATTAAGATCTTAAGGGATTCTCATTAGTTTATGCATTTGAGAAGTGGTAGAATGCTACCAAGAATGTCTGAAAACACATCTTTGAGTGCCCAAAACCCTCAGACAGGGAATAATAAAGCCAATGGTAGTAGAGAAACCATAGTCTTTGCAATTTTGCCACAAACTGTAGAGCCCATGATTAATGAAATCACAGGGGTTCCTATTTCGAATTTGGAAACTAGAACCCTTGGGGTAAACAGGACAACACCCTTGTATGAGTTGCCTCTTGGGTTCACTCCCCAAAATGTCACACAAAACATAAGTACTGCCCAAGCCATATACACAAGTCCAATACCCAATGTGTCACCGAGAAACCAAGTGCTAAACGGTGGTGCACAAGTTGCAGGAATCAGTGCCAATTGAAATGATAGGCCAACTATGGGAATACTAGTATTTCCTAATATTCCTAGGGATATGTCTTCGATGCCCTCTGGGAATATGAATACAGCCTTGAATAATGTCAGGCAATAGATTAATAAAAGTAACCATGAGATGGTCCACATGCTGACTCAACAGATGACCACTGTGATAACCCCAATCATAGAGTCCACCAATAATACTTATATTACATTGGCTAGGCAAATGAGTAGGATTGCAGATATTTTTGAAAACCTAAAGGAATCTATAGGTAATCAAAGAGGGAACAATCAACCAACTCATCAGGAAAATGCCCCATTAATAAATCATCTCAATGTTAACAACACTATTAAGGATAATCAACCAAGAGATAATCCACCTGGTCCCAGTATAGGATTTTGAATAGTCAATCGAAACTAGGATGCTAATAACTTCTCAGAAAGAATTAGGCTAAGTAATCTTAGGGGGCAACAAAATATTAATCAAGCAGTGAAACAGGTGCTTAACAAATATGGTTTTAATGTGGGATATACAAATCGTCCCTATTTTGTATCAGTTTTCCCTGAATTCATCCAGCAGGCATAATTGCCCAGAGGATGTAAAGCACCTAAAATCTCTAGCAAATTTGTTGGAGGAAATGGAGAATCCGTGGTCGAACATATAGCTTAATATACAATTAAAGCTGGGGAAGCAATCTTGAATGAATATTTAAAAATGAAGTATTTTCCCAATTCATTAACTAAGAACGCCTTCACCTGGTTCACAACTCTCCCACCAAATTCGATCCACTCATGGAACCAGTTGGAGAGAAACTTTCATGACCTGTTCTTCAGAGGAGAGACCAAAGTGAGTCTCATGGATTTGTTTAATATTAAGAGAATTAATGGAGAGTCCATTGATGATTACTTAGCCAGATTTAGGAAAATGAAGGCCAGGTGTTTTACGGTCATACCTGAATTTGAGGTAGTCAAGATGGCTGCTGGCGGTTTAGATTATTCTATTAAAAAAAACTCATAAATTAGCAACTCTCAGACATGTCTCAGCTTGAAAATAAAGTAAGGCAAATTGAGCAATTGAAACTTGAAAAAGAAAGGTTTAAGAAACACCTTAGAAAAGAAAAAATTGCTTATGTCGAAACTCTTGATATTCAAGAAAAATACTTGACACAATTGAAAAAAAATAAAATAGCCTATGTCAAAGTAGATGAAGTAGAGGAAGATGAGGATAATGAGGTTAATATAGCAGAATTAAAATCTGGACCTCCTTATATATGTTCTTCCTTAATGGCTAATCAAACTAGAGACAATATAAAATATCCTAATAGGCCTACTTATGCTTTTGATATATCAAAGGCTGATTTAATCTTTGATGTCTTGTTAAAAGATAAACAGATCAAACTTCCTGATTGACATAAAATCCCTTCACTTGAAGAAATAAATGGTCGAAATTATTGTAAATATCATAATAGATATGGACATTTGAATAATAATTGTATCCATTTCAAGGATCTCATTTAGAAAGCCATCTAAGAAGGAATATTGAAATTCGAAGGAAAAAAGAAGATGAAGGTTGACATTGACCCATTCGAAGTGAATGCTAGTTACATCGAACCAATTGGCTTTATAGAGGTTAATATGGTCGAAGTAGGGGAATCTTCTCCTGTCATCACCAATAACAGCCTTGATGCGTTTGAAGCTAATGAGGAGGAAGTATTTCCCAAGGCTAAGGAGACTTTAGTTGAATTCCTCCTGAGGAAGAAAGAGGACGAGAGGGAAGTCTCTTTATGCCCAAGGTATAGTACTGGCTTTGATAGGCTGGCTGCCAAGTCTTACTAGGTAGCTTTAAAGCAGAAGTAGAAGGCAAAAAGCCCTGTAGGAGGCCCGATTAATATCAATAATTAGCCTATGAACCACAATGTAATGGTAGTACAAGACCCTAAGAGGGCCAGATAAGGGAAGACCAAGGTGCCCCATTCTAATGTGGTTCCTAATCAGTGGGTGAGGAACAGTCCACAACCCCACAAATTTCAGAATAAGCCATTCTAGCCAAAGTTGGAGTATGAGATGAATCCCTTTGGTGGAAAGCCAAACACCTAGTTTCAAGGAGAAGGTTCGAACTCGAACCAGGGCTTAAGCCCATATTTTTCAAAGTCTCAATTGCGTAAAGCCTAGAGACTTCGACAACAGCAATCACAACAGCAGGCATTAGCCAAGCTGTAACAGCAGCAAAGTACTTTTGCCCAGGTGGTCCAAGGACCACCCTTAAAAATAGAAAAAAAAACCTCCAAGTCCAATGAACGAGGACCTTATTGCAGATTCATTTGAATCTGGATTCAATGATGACCTAGACACCATTTTTTGTGTCAATGTGGTATCTCTCCTTCCTTATAACTCTTCCATTTTAGGTGATCAAGAAGTGGATCAGGAGGAAGATTTTGAAGATGATTTAAAAGAAACCGGTTGGTACATGGTCGAGGAAGATACATTTGAGGTGATGGAGAATTCTGCAGTCGTCAACATTCCTTCCCTCGAAATAAAGAATCAACTGCGCCCACTATTTATTAAGGCAATAGTAAATGGTAAATTAATGGCCAAGGTGCTGGTGGATGGAGGAGCTACCATCAATCTATTGCCTGAGAATTTGCTGAGGAAATTTGGTAAGTTAGAGGCTGACTTGTTGCCACATAATATGATGGTAACAGACTTTAATGGCAGGTCTTTGACTTCAGAGGGTGCTATTACTTTGGACATCAAAGTGGCCTTAGTCACGAGGTCAACATTGTTTATTGTGGTCTCCTCCAAAGCTAGCTATAACCTCTTACTGGGAAGATAGTGGATACATGTTGTGGGGGTTGTACCTTCAACTATACATCAGCATATGTTTTTATGGAACCAGTTAGGGAAATTGAAAATGGTTGAGGCTGATGATACTCTATCTTATGTCAACTAGAACCATGCAGACCTACAGATCTACGTTTTAGGAGTCAGACCGTTCTGCATTTGGGATTTGAAAGCCTTGGATAAGAAGGGAGTCGAGATGGTGGCTCTCACCCTAGCAGGTTTCTCAATAGTGCGAAAATCTAATGCTTTTTAGCTTAAAAATTGTAATGATTCCAGGGCCTATAGGAGGCTATTTAATCGGCCTCAAGTAGTAATACCAATGTCAGAACATAAGAGTCATATGGCTCGAATTGCAGCCTATATGGCTGAAAATTACAGAGATAGTGCAATTTCGAGTCAGGTGATTCAAATCTTAGCCTATATAGCTGAGAAATTTGGTACCATCGAAGGTACCAACTTGAATTATATTTATGATGATTCCTCTTTAGGATTCGAACAGGCCCTTCTACCTTCTGAAATTAAAAGAATAGAGGTACAAGATCTTCTGGAGGATATCAATCTAGGAAATAATGTAATAAAGAAACCTACTTTTGTTAGTAGTTTAATACATTCTAGTTTTCAGTATAAGTTAATTCATTTGCTCGAAGAATATAAAGACTATTTTGTATAGGAGTATGAGAAAATGTTTGAGCTCAGTCGAGATTTAGTGGAACACAGACTACCAATTCGAGCAAGATAAAGACCAATCAAGTAAGCTCCAAGAAGATTTGCCCTGAAGTGGTCTTGAAGATCAAAGAGGAAATCGAAAGGTTACTAAAGGCTAAATTCATTCGAACTGCCAGGTATGTTAACTGAATTTCTAATGTTGTTCCTGTTATGAAAAAGAATAGTAAGTTAATAGTATACATTGATTTTCGAGATTTAAATTCTGCTATTCCTAAAGATGAATATCCTATATCAATTGCTGATATGTTGATTAACTTAGCTTCAGGCCATGAAATTCGAAGTTTTATGGATGGCCATTTTGGGTATAATCAGATTTTTATTGCAGAGGAGGATGTATCAAAGACAGCTTTTCAATGCCCTAAAGCAATTGGTACTTATGAATGGGTAGTCATGCCATTTGGATTGAAGAATGTTGGAGCCACATATCAAAGAGCCATGAATACCATTTTTCATGATATTATTGGTAAATTCATAGAGGTTTACATCGATGATGTGGTAATGAAATCGAAATCAGAGTAGGAACATCTCTCAAATTTGAGGCAATTGTTTGAGAGAATGAGGAAACATGGATTAAAAATAAATCCTATTAAAAGTACTTTTGGTGTTTTTGCAGAAAATTTTCTTGGATTCCTAGTTCAGAAGAAATGAGTAGAGGTTGATTAGAACAAGGCTGAGGATATTCTAGAAGCATCACTTCCTTCGAATAAGAAACAACTCCAGTCTTTGCAAGGAAAGATTAACTTCCTGAGAAAGTTCATTTCGAATCTGTTTGAATAGACCAAAGTCTTTTATTCACTCTTGAAGCTCAAAGTTGAAGAAGAGTTTCGATGGGAAGAAGAACATCAAGAGGCTTTCAATCAAATCAAGCATTGTTTGGCTAATCCTCCAGTAATGACGCCTCCAATACTTGGACGCCCCTTGAAGTTATATATATCAACTTCGAACGAAACCATTGGGTGCATGTTGGCCCAGGAAAATGAGAATGGAATCGAAATAGCCATTTACTATCTTAATAGAATTTTGATAGATGTTGAAACTAGATATAGTGCAGTCGAGAAGCTGTGTTTAGCTTTATATTTCTCCTATACTAAGTTAAAGTACTATTTAAAGCCACATGATGTGCTTGTATTTTCAAAGACCGGTATAATAAAATACATGTTATCCAAGCCTATCTTGCATTGAAAAGTATATAAATGAGCTCTTGCTTTCACTGAATTTTCTTTAAAATATATGTCATTAAAGGCTATGAAAAGCCAAGTGTTGACAGATTTTTTAACTGATCATCCTTGCATTGACATCGAAGAAATTAATATTAACTACGTGGGTTTAAAATCATAGAAATTGTATTTTGATGGATCGAGACACATTGGAGGTGTTGGTCTTGGTGTTTTTTATTGTTTCACCTATTGGAACTCCAACCAAGTTCTTGTTCGAATTAAAACATGAATGTTCAAATAATGAAACTAAGTATGAGGTCTTGATTGCTGGCTTACAGACTTTAATCTCGCTCAAGGCCAAAAATATTAAAGTTTTGGTTGACTCCCAACTAATCATTAAACAATTAACTCAAGAATATAAGTGCATTAGTCAAAACCTGTTTAGATATTTTACTTTTGCAGCAAGATTATTATGTGAATTCGATGAGGTTATTCTGCAACATATTTCTAGGGAAGAAAATTGTGAAGCTAATGAGCTGGCTCAAACTGCTTCAGGTTACAAGGTTTTGAGTTTAACTTTGTCTAAGTTAATCAAAATTAGAGAAAAGTTGTATCCATTTGAAGATTTAGAAGTATGTCAGATCGAAGACATAGATGATTCTGATTTAAGGAAGTCAATTATTGATTATTTACAAAATTCAAGTACAGCAGTTGAAAGAAACTTAAAATATAGAGCCTAGCATTATGTAATAATGGGTGATTCACTTTATAAAAAGTTAATAGATGAAAATTTATTGATATGTCCGAGTGAAAAGGAAGCATTTATAGCCTTAGTAGAAGTACACGAAGGTATTTGTGGTGCTCATCAAGCTGATGAAAAGATGAAATGGGTACTGCATAGGCAGAGGGTCTATTGGCCTACAATAGCTAAAGATTGTCATTTATATGCCAAGTCGTGTAAAGAATGTCAAAAGCGTGTGAATATTCAACATGTTTCTACAAGTGATTTGCATTCAATTATAAAGCCTTGACCTTTTTGAGGATGGGCTCTCGATCTTATAGGCCAAATTCATCCACCATCTTCTAAAGGGCAGAAGTATATATTGGTTGCTATCGATTATTTTACTAAATGGGTCGAGGCAATCCCTTTGAAGGATGTTGTGCAACAAGACATTATTAATTTAGTCGAAGAAAACATCATATATAGATTTGGTATTCCTCAAACTTTAACTACTGACTAAGGTACTGTATTTACTGGTCATTATATTATTGAGTTTGCTAAGTCAAGGAATATCAAGTTACTTACTTCGACTCCTTATTACGCTCAAGCTAATGGGCAGGTAAAAGCAGCCAATAAAATTTTAATTGGTTTAATTAAGAAACATGTTGGTCAAAAGCAAAAGAGTTGGCATGAGACTTTGAGCTAAGTTCTATGAGCTTTTTGAAATTCTCCTAAGGAAACTATTGGTACTATGCCATATCATTTAGTTTATGGTCATGATGCTGTCTTACCAATTGAAATTAATCTTTAATCAATTAGATTACAATGACAAGATGAAATCCCTACTCAAGACTATTGGGATCTGATGTTCGATGAATTAAATCACTTGGATGAAAAAAAAGTTAATTGCTCTTGAAAATTTGATTTGACAAGAAGAAAAAATTACAAAATTCTATGATCTTCGAGTCAAGAGAAAAAGGTTTAACTTAGGTGATTTGGTATGGAAGGTTATTTTACCTATGGAAAAATCAAAGTTATTTGGAAAATGGTCACCAAATTGGGAAAGACCATATTAAATCGAAAACATTTCTTAGGAAATGTCTATTCGATTATAAATGTTAGTTCCAAACAAAGAATTGCTTTGATAAATAGTAAGCACTTGAAATTATATAGACCAACCATTCATGAAATATAAATTTCATTATAAAGGTTATAAGTTCGATTCAAAAGAAATCAAAATTTAAAATATCATTACAAAAAAAATATATATTGAAGTGTTCATTGAAGTCTTGAAATAAAGGATGCCCAAGCATCTACAATCCTCTTACTTTCTGAGGAAGCTGCTGCAAAGGATGGGGCTAGATCTTGAATGGCTTGCTTTATCTGGATACCTTCGACTGTCCACTGCTGCTAGTTTTTATTTAGAGTTTGTTCTTGACGAGCACAATCCTCAGCAAGGGCTCGAAGTTCTTTTTGTTGCTCTTCAAGAATTTGTAGTTCTTATTTAAGCTTAGCAATTCTTTCTTTGTTTTGATTAATGTTTTGCTGAGTCATCGAAAGAGTAGCAGTGAACTTTGAGTGTTTCTTTTTTGCCCTAGTAATGTTTACCATCAACTGGTTCTTTTTCTCGAGCAATTGCTGGTTATTACTGATGACTTGGTTGAGATTGGGAAGATTGGTGGGCAACTCATTTGTTAGGCTTATCAATTCTTGAACAAATGATTGAGTATTTGAGTCTAGGAGGTACTTGTTTCAATTTAGATGATCAAGTAAGCCAAGTAGTTTTTGCTTCTTATCCTCAGAAGCCATAACTTGATCTACCCCAAGGCTTAAAAGATCAGTCAGATCCTTCAGCACTTGGGGGGCAGATATACTCTAGACTTTGACCTCCGAATGTGATGTAGAGTGATGGGATTTTGAGAATTGAGATCGTTTAGACAAGATGTCTTCAAGATGTTTCATCACCTCATTATTATCCTCATCATCTTCAAGATATATAGCTTTTATCTCTTCTTCGAAAGAGGTTTCAGTTTGTGCCGGCTGGATTATAGTAGGTTTTGGAGGAGCAATCTTGGAAGTCTGGATAGTCTAGATCGAAACAGGGATTTCGACCTTAGCAGGAATGATTATTTCAGGAGTAGAATTCATGTTTTCCTACATCATTAAAAAAAAGGATGATAAGTTTCTAAAAAAAAAATATTATCATTCGTAATAAATGGTTCAAGCTGAATGTGTCAAACTTGAGTATCAACTTCAATAGTGGGGACCTCTGGAATGGGGACATCTTCAGGTATTATGTTTTCCTAAAAGATAAGAAGCACGAAGTTAGGGTCATTCGGAGCAATCAACGTAGACTTAACTGTGATAAGAGTAACAAACCTAAACATTGGTTTCAATGATAGAGACCTTGAAGTTTGGTCCAGCCTCAGAAACTATGTTTTCCTAAGAAGAATAAAGGAACAAAATTAGAATTATTCGAGATAACTAAAAGATTGAATAAGTCTCGATATTAAAACCTCAACATTAGCTTCGATGGAGATCTCTTGAGCCCCAGTGCTAGTTTCTTTTTCAGGTTGAGCTTCAGCATCAAACATTCCATCGAAATGCAAACTCAAGGATGAAGTCATTTCTGGCCTAGGAGTAGATTCACTTGGGACAAAATTAGAATCCCTTGGAGGAGAAGGGATATGTGAAGGAGTCCTAAATCTTCTTGAAGATATAGGAGTAGATTCCCTATGCTCTTTAGGGGAGATTCTTGTTTGAAATCAAAAACATTAGTTACAATGTTATAAAATTTCAAAGAAGTAAGGATATATATATATATATATATATATATATATATATATATATATATATATATATATATATATATACATATATACTTACCAATGACTTACCAATGAGGTTCAGCTCTTTGAGTAGCTAATGCTAATTTAGCACTCCTCGAGGAAATTGGTTCATCATCCTCTTGAGAGGAGCCTTTAGAGCTGTCAGAGCTTATAATATGTGCCTCTTTTGGTGCTACATGCTTCACTCGCCCAGTTTTCATGGGGCTTTCTTCAATGGCTTTTCCCTAAGATAAGGAAATCAAAGTCAAAAATGAAAAACATTGATTAAAAATTATTTAAAGTTTCGAACACCTTTTACCTTAGACTATGGAGGAGCAAGAGTGGCCTCTTCGACCACCTTTTTCTTTTTTTCAGTAATTTTTCACTTCAAAGGAGTTGGAGCAGGCTTCTTTGAAGGTTGAGATGAAGAGGTTGTCTTCACCAAGGCTTTCGATTTAGTTTTCTGGTCTTTGCTTAGCCTTAGAGGTTCATCCTCCCAATCTTCATCTTTATCCTCCATCACTTTAATTCTTTTTGAGACTATAATAATGAATATAGTAGTTAGTAGTTGAATCAAAAATAAGGAAATAGAAGTTAAAGACTTAGTACTTTACCATATGGTGGATATTTTATTACTCGAGTGTTTCCAAAAATTAGAATCTTGAAGTTGTCTAGATAGCAGTGTGCAAAAGTTACTTCTCGTTTCTTTGAATCCTTGCCAACACCCAACACTCCACTTTTGGGGTCTAGATACTTGTTTGTCATACCAAAATAAGCATTGGGAAGTGGAGGAAACTTTAGTGGGGTTTCAAATTGATCGAATGAGGCAAAAGGATTTGAAACCAACGTACTAATGAAACGAGTGTAACATAATTGATGATGCTTTACTTTCTTTTGTTTCAGGACTTGCTTAACTTCTCAAACCATCAGTCTTAAGTTTCGAGGATCGTATTTAACTTTAAAGAATTTCTCAAACTTAGAAATTTCTTTAAGGTGCATACCTTTTGTTTTCTTCGAGGCAACTACAGTCTGCATAGAGGAGCCTGCATTAGTAAATCTTTGAAGACAATCTCCAAATGAATGCTCCTATGGAGAGTAGTATGTTTCCCACCAAATTTTAAATCCTAGGGTTGAGTAGAAAGATGGCTCACACTCGAAGGGGTTAAACCATTTTTTCATGTTGGAATTTTTTTTCATGAATTTTTTGTATTATTTAAAGTCTTTTGCTTTTGATTCACAAATTTGATGCTCATCTTTGAGCGAGATAGAAGCATGGATGCATTGTGAGAATCCAAATTGTCTAGAAACACACGAAGGTAAGTAGATTTGGAGGTTGTAGTCTTTCGATTTAGGGTAACCAAGAGAAAGGATCAAAGTTGTGAAGATGTTACTCCAAATATTGTGGTTCTCAGCTTGTGCTCTAAGAGTAGGGCACAGATATGGTTGTTGAAACTATGTGGGACCACAAATTCAAAGAGAAAAGGGGGAGAAGTTAAAGTAATCTATGTGACGCCTCATAGTAAGGAATAGTGAAAAGAAAAACCTAAAGTATTTGATTTCATTACCTGGTTTTGAGGCATAATAGAGCTGTGACAATCGTGGACCTTCGATTGTCTTGAGACTGGTTAAAGTAGCAGAACTCTGAAGATCGGGTTCAAGGATGGAATTAAGACAAAGTTGCAAAAGCCAGAAAGGACCTCCAAGATTGGTAAGGGGTTTAGTCTCTAACTCGAGAAGGTTGATGGCTTCTGACATCAAAGCGTATAGCTGGATAAGAATCAGCTTGCTCAAGCAACGTGGAGAACCCTCGTGAAGAATAGTGGCTAGAGGAAGAAGATATTTTGGGATCTGAAGAGACCTAGTGCAGAAAACAAAAGCACTAAGCCAAAGCATCAGGAAGGCTACATGCTTTTCATTGGAGACTTCATTAGTCTCAAGAAATTTATTCTCGATGAAGGCAGTATAGGTTAGCTTGGTGAAGTCTGGTTCGATTGTTTTTGTGGGACTCATGGTGCTGGTAATTACTTTGCCAGTAGGCTTGAGGCTGGTGATGGCAGCCATTTCAAAAAGAGTAAGAGTCAGCATTCCATAAGGAACATAGAAGAAGTTAGTAGACTTGTTCCAAAAGAACATGAAACTAATCAACATAGGGGCATTGTACTCCAAACACTCCCTGCTTAACTGAATGAAATAAAAAATATCACTTATTTTCTAAGCAGCTTATTTGGCATTCTCGACTCGATTCAACCACCTAATATACAAAGATTTGGTGTGGGAGCTGGTAGGTGGTGAGCTTCGAAAGATCTTTGGGAAATAATTAAAGAAATCAGTTTTCAAATAAGGCTGAAAAGTTAGGATTGACTATCCTCTAATGTAAGGAAAGAAAGTCTAAATGGACTTATATTATTCCAAAGGAAGCGTTGGACCTAGGAATGCTAGTTGTTTTAAGCCGATGGTAAAAGGAATCATTACCTGGGTTTTCTAGAGTTCAGAATTATCAGTCGAAAGGTCTGGAGCATGAGACATTCCTTGGTTCTACAGTGGAGTTATCACTATAGCAGCATCCGGTGACTCATTTGCCCTTTCAGTCTCGAAGCTTGTGAGAGAAGCTTGCGCAGATAGGGTTTTGGAAGAAGATGAGGCCATTGATGATTAAAAATTTCTGAATAAGGAAGGAAAATACAAAGAAGGAAAAGAGCTTGCAAGAAAAGCTTCTGAGAATCAAAAATAGAGAGAAACTACGCAAGGAAGATTAAGTGAGAATGTAGGAGAAAAAGGAAAAATGTAGACCTTTGAAGCCCTTTAAATAGGGGATTTTCAAAAATAACTGAAAGAAGTGGGAAGAGAAAAATGTGCACACCCCATCAAATGTTGACTTGATGAGAGTACGGCTGAAGCCATTTTGTCTATTATAGGTCATCATTAGTTTTGTAGCTCCCCAAAAAGTGGAGGCAATTAGTTAATAGGGGGTGGTCACATGGTACTTGAACAAAGTAGTGGAGATTTGAGCCAAAATTATAAATTTTACCATCTGACCTTTCATTGACTTATATGATTCAACTGATAGGATGATTTAAAATTCAAAGTCAATTGTGATTGAAAAAGAATGCTCAGAAAAAATAAAATATTTATCTCTCAATACTTCTAGAATAAATATTGGGCGGTATCTGTTGGCAAAAAATAACAATTTTTTTTATTTAACGATTTTGATTAAGTGTCGAAAGGTTACTTTGTAGTTCCATGATTCTAATTAGAATCAAAAGTAACAAAGTCATTAAGATGACGTTGTTCGGTTGGGAATTGACAAAAGAAATTGTTTTGATTTGTCATTAAAAGATGCTAGCTTATGAAACTAAAGTATTAGTTTCGATTTGATATTGGAGATGATTCTTTCGATTTCATAAGTAACGATTTCAAGTGGATCTTGGAGATCAAAAACTTCAGCAGTTGTTGTTGTAATGTAAATTCAAAATTGACAAAAGAAGTCTTAATATGAAATTGAGGTCATTTTGACTTCATAAACAGGTATTGAGATTTCAGTTCAATATCGAAATCGAGATTCGAAGAGTGGCTACACTTAACAATTTTATTTTTTTTAAGAAAGAAGAGTAGAATATCTTGACTAGGTAGAAAACCAGTAAATGGTTGAAGATTCAAGTTTGAATTCAAAAAGTGAGATTTTTGAATTTAAATTAGAAGTTAACAGCGGTTACAGATGTTAGATCAAGACAACATAAGGGTTGTTGGTTGAGATTAAGCAGTTACTTGTAATATGAGGATCGCTGACAATGATTTGGTGGTTATTAAACAAAGATTATCAATCATTTAGCAGTTATTTTTGTTTCAAACACATATCAAGATCTTGCAAAAATGGTAGTTACTTAGGAAGTCTATAAATACCAAGAGGGTGGAAACATTTAGGGGTTAGAAATTCATTACTCACAAACACTTGTATTTACGCTCTCACATCCCAGTGACATCTCGAGCAAACACACAAGTCTAGTCAAGTATGTTTCCATCCACTTTCATTTCTGTACAATTTACCAATTCAATGCAAGTTTAATTTCAGTCCATTTTATTTTCAGTCACTTTACTTTACTGCAAAATTTTCTTCTACTCCTGATCGAGTGTTCTTTTGAGATCATTTGATTTTTTTAACCGTTTTCTTTACTTTTCTACAAATTTATTTTCTTGTAACTTATATGCTTGCACATTTACTTTTCATTGCATTCACTTTAAACTGCTTTGTTTCATGCTATTTACTTTCTGCAATTTACATTACCTATTATGTTTATTTCGACTTCTCTTTAATTTTTGTCATTTACACTTAACTTGTTTTCATTTACATTTGCTCTTTTTATTTCTCAAAAAACAAAGCCTCTTTATTTTCAAATTTATATTTCATTAAGTTGAAAACACGCATAAACATTCAATTTTAGATTTACAAAATTATCTAAAATTCGAAATCATTATTTACATTCCTTTAAGATATTAAATTTGGTCTAGAATCTTAAGAGGAAGTGACTCTATTTCTCGAATTGAGATCAAGAATGAAACTTTGTCAATAGACAAATGGTTTACCATAGCCTATTTAGTAACAATCGAAATATTTTAGTAAACAATCACGAAAGAAATTTCGTGAAACGACTCACGAATAAATTGAAATGTATTATAGTTTTTTCGTTTTGTTAATAAAAAATTATAAAATAAAAAATAAGAAAATTATTCAAGTCTACTTTAACACGTTCGTAGCTATTCTACGAAATTAAATTCGTAGAATTAATCATTTCTCTAGGTTATAACGTAAGATCAGAGATCCTCTCACACGTAAAAAGATTTGATGGTTTGAACAAATAAATAAATAGAGAACAAAGTTTTAACATCTTGGCCTTTAGTCAATAAATGGAAAAATGAGAGAATTTTTAAGAATATTGTAAATTTTTATCTTTCAAATAAATTTTTAGATCTCTTCTACTGTCATGTTTTCCCGAGTTTTGACAAGGAAATTGCTTATTACCAATTTTAATCTAAAAGATATTTACAAGTTTCTCAGTATTCGCATAATTTGAGTTGGTTAAGTATAGACTTTATTTTGATATTGTCAGTTATTAGTATTGTGAAAAATACATTCGATAATTAGAAGGAACAATGGTTATTACTAATTCTTTGATTACTTATATAGAGAGAGAGAATTGTTAAAAGAAATTTTATGTTATTAGTGAAGGATAATACCTAATGGTACCAAATGAGATTCGGGAAACAACGCATGAATTCTCAATATACAATAGAAGTGCCAGTGTTTTGTCAAGTGAAAAAATGCATGTGACCCACCCATGGATGGTTAGTGCTCACTTAGTTGGTCAACATCCAATTCGTCCATTTTCGTTTCCTATAGCAGTTCTCATGAGTGATATGTTCGATTTTAATTAGTTGTTTTCTTGAAAGCTTCGGCATGGTACATAGTACATAATTCTTTCATTGATTTTATTCATTGTTTGCAATTGAAATATCTGCATCGAACAGGGTGGGGATCTTTTGCAGTACCCAGAACCACACCGGCGTTGTTCAACTTTCACTTCCCATGCAGATAACATGGACTATACGAAGGACTATAGTATACTATCAAGATGGTCATAAGTTAGAAAGCGTGGTTGCAGAAAACCATTTTTTTTTCTCTAAAGTTTCTCCATTACTGGCTGTATTCCACTTTCGTACAAATGAAAAAAAGTGTTCATTGGTTTGAATCAACCTGACGAACTTGAAAATTCAAACAAAATCAATTAAATAAGTTTGGATAATTGAGTTACATTAAGTCAAATTTGATAGAAATCAATTTTTATTAGTTTAATTCTCGAATTTATAATTTTAAACTTGATGACTCAAATCAATAATCCGACCAAATAATTTTTTTTTTAAAAATATTATCTCTAATTTCTTATGATGTACATTTTGTTATCTTAAGAGACCTTTCCCTTTCTTGATTCCTCATTCAAAAAACTATCCCCAAAGTCAGAAGGCCAAAATCCCAAACACAGTAGTATTTATATAGGCAGTATAATTCTGAAATATTAGAATTTTTTTTTAAAGATAAATAACCCAATGGTCCAAACTGAACCAGTCCGATTTTAGTTTAGTTTAGTTCAGGTTTCCTAAGAAAAATTTCATCAATCCATATCAAACCAAATCAATTATATTTGATAGGTTTAGATTTTTTTTTTTTTCCTTCAAACTCAAACCAACCCACCCCATCAACACTTCCTACTACAAATTTTGAAGAGTAACAGATTATTTATTCTTCTGATGCCCAAAAAGACTGCATGGACAAGCGCAGAAGTTGGTCATGGTTATATCTCGGTTTTGGTTTAGTTTAAATTTGAGTTTCCTTGTTGGTTATCATCATGCTACAGTTCCTTGAAACCTGATAAGTTGGACTTGTTTTGCTGCTGTCTAGTAAGTAGTAACTAATGTTATTCACATAAATAAATTCTCACCCATTACTCAAACTTTTTCTTGAGAAGCACGGTTGTGCAACAATCATTTTACTTGTATACTGTCTAGTCAAGGAATTCACTATCCCGGCTGAGATTATGTGCTTGACATACATATTTAATGAGTTAATTCTGTTTGAAATACACAGTACCACTATAAACTTTCCTGAAAGAAGTGAATAGCACAGACTAAAATGCTTTTCTTGAACATTGTAAGGAGTAGAGCAATATAATACAACAGCCTCTAGTATTGAAACTGGAACCAGTATAAATGACAAAATTATTAGCTACCATGAGCTAGCTTATGATACTGGGAAAATTATCAAATCAAATGTTATGGAGTATCCTTCAAGTTACATTAATGTAGATCATTAAGAATAAATAGAAAAATGAATAAAAACTACTAAAATTTGAGTACTTACAAATTGTCACTACTGATATGCTGGGGAACTTACCCTTTGCTTAACCAAATTTATAATTTCCCTCCAGTCTACCTACAATCCTATCTTCATGTTGAAAAACAGCACCACATCATTGTCAGGATCACTTACACAAGATATTTCAATATAATAGAGACATGTCCAACAACTTTATTTATCAGCCAGAATCCTGGGAGAGGAAAATTGTTCAAATTTCTCAGAAGAGTGAAGCATTTCCCGAAGTGATGCTGATGCTCTCTACAGGGAGGAGGTGTGAGAGACTTTTTACTCATAGGTGCATTTTCAAGTGGATTTTACCACTTTGGTGTAAGTCAAAAATTAATTTCCAGAATGGTGCAGAAGGAAAAGTGCAGGGACCAAGTCGTTGGCATGGCATACGACTTAGGGGTAGGTTTTTTTTTTTAATAATATTTTTATGAAAGCTGTGGCCAAGGCCAAGACCGACAGTAAGTTTTATTTTGTTTATAATATTTTATTGAAGTCGTGGTCAAGAGCCATGACTTTGGATAAGTTTTGTTGAGATAGAGAGAAGAGAAGCATAGAAATTGTTAAATTGTGTGTCTCAATTATACAACGAAGACTAAATTATATAAAGTTAATGTAATACATACAAAAATTACAAGAAATCTTAATTACCGTAATTACATGACTTGGTTATAATTTAGTTTGCCTATACAACGAATCTAGACACTATTTAATAGTTTTCAACACTCCCCATCAAGCTGGAACATATAGGTCATATGCTCGTTACAAATATAGCTTATTCAAAGACCTCGCAAAGACTTAGTAAAAACATCTGTCAATTGATCATTTGAATTAACGAAGCTAGTGGTGATGTTTCTAGATAGGATTTTCTCTCTAATAAAATGACAAAATATCTCAATGTATTTGGTCCTCTCATGAAACACTGAATTAGAGGAGATATGCAATGCAGCTTGGTTATCATAAATAAGTGTCATTGGCATAATTTCCCCAAATCAAAGTTCTTAAAGTAGCTGTTTTAACCAAATGAGTTCACAAGTGGCTAAAGTCATTGCTCGATATTCTGCTTCGCCACTTGATCTTGCGACCACATTTTGTTTCTTACTCTTTAAGGATATCATGTTACTCCCGATGAATACACAATTCCCAGAAATGGATCTTCTCTTAGTAGGAGAGTCTGTCCAGTCAGCATCTGAATATCCAATAATTTGAGTATGACCTTTATCTTCATAGATGAGGCCTTTTCCTAGAACTCCTCTAATATACTTCAGGATACGAATGATTGTATCTCAATATCCTTCACAACGTGAGTTTAGAGAATGACTTACCACACTCACTGCAAAAGAGATATTTGGATAGGTAACAGTGAGGTAGTTTAATTTTCCAACCAATCTTCTGTATCTTCATGCGTTTGAAAGTGGCTCCCCCTAATCAGATAGAAGCCTAACATTAGGATCCATAGGGGTGTCAATAGGTTTTGCATTTAATAGACCTGTTTCCTCAATGATGTCCATAGCATACTTCCTTTGTGAGATAACTATATCATCCTTGGATTGTGCCACTTCAATTCCAAAGAAATAACGAAGTTTGCCAAGATCTTTGGTCAGAAAGTAATAACAGAAGTGTTGTTTTATCTAAGTTATGCACTGGTGATCGCTGTTAGTGATAACAATGTCGTCCACATATACAATCAAATAGATGCAACCTCGGGCTGTATGGTGATAGAAGACAGAGTGGTCAACCTCACTCCAAGTCATACCAAACTGCTAAACTATAGTACTGAGTCGACCAAACCAAGTCCGAAGAGATTGTTTAAGGCCATACAAGAACTTGTGAAGACAACAAACAAGGCCAAGAGATTCCCCCTGAGCAACAAACCATGGTGGTTGCTCCATGTAAACCTCTTCTTCTAGATCACCATGGTGAAAAGCATTCTTGATATCTAGCTGATGAAGGGGCCAGTGGCGAATAACGACCATTGACAGAGAAAGCCAAACAGAAGCCATCTTCACCACCAGCGAGAAAGTGTCTCCATAATCCAAGCTAAAGATCTGGATATATCCTTTTGCCACCAATCGAACCTTGAGGCGATCAAGTTTGCCATCAAGGCCAACCTTGACCGTATAGATCCACCGATAGCCTACAACAGACTTCCCTGGAGGAAAAGGAACAAGTTCCTAAGCACCACTACTCTGAAGGGCACGCATTTCATCAATCATAACTTGTCTCCACCCTAGATGGAATAAAGCGTCACCTAGAGATTTAAGAATAGACATAAGACAAGGAAGGAAGACAAGAAAGAAAGATAAGCATAATGTGAAGGCAATGGGCAATGATAACTTGAAGTAACATAATGAGGAGAAAGGTTATGAGTAGATCGTATACCTTTCGGAGAGCAATGGAAAGGTCAGGCTCAGAAGGCAGTGCTGGAGCTGGTAAAAGAGTTGGTTATGGAGGAGAGTCCGCAATGACCTCTGCAACCTCTGTTGGAGGTAGAGGCGATGGAGGCGGCTGTGGCCGATGATGATAGACCTGGAAGGGACGAATGGTAGTTGTTGATTCACCAATAGTAGGAGGCTGTGATGTATCTAGTTCAACTGAGACAAGAAGAAGAGGAATAGGGAAGACCTCGGTAATGGGTTCAGGAAGCAAGCGAGAAGAGTCTAAGAAAGGAACAACAACAACAACAACCAAGCATTTTCCCACTAAGTGGGGTCAGCTACACAGATCAAACGACGTCATTGTGCCTTATCATAAACTAAGTCTTCAGAAATGTCATTCAAATAGTTTAAGAAAGGAACATACTAAAAAAATGTTACATCGACGGAGACTAGGTAACAGTGGAGAGTAGGCGAAAAACAACGATAACCCTTTTGGGACCGATTGTAACGGAGAAAAACACATTTGATGATGTAGCGTGCAGAAATTTGTCAATACCAAGAGTGAGATTATGAACAAAACATGTCGACCCAAAGACACGAGGCGGAAGGAAATGGAGGGGTTGATGAGGAAACAACACAAAGTGGGGTACCTAGTTATCAAGCACCGAAGAGGGCATGCGGTTAATCAAGTAGCAGGTAATGAGAACCACATCGCCCCAAAAACGAAAAGGAACACGACCATAAAGCAAGAGGGTTCGAGTTGTTTCAATTAGGTCTCTGTTTTTGCAGTTTGCAACCCCATTTTGTTGAGGGGTATAAGCACAAGATGTTTGGTGAAGAATGTCATTAAATGCCATAAAATGTTGAAAAGGTTAAGATAAAAATTCACAGGCATTATCACTATGCAAAGTACAAATTGGAACACCAAATTGAATTTTTATTTCATTATAAAAATTTTGAAAGATAGAAAAAACTCAGACCTGTTTTGCATTAAAAATAACCAAGTACATCGAGAATAATCATCAATGAAAGTAACAAAATATTTGGATCACAAAGTAGACTCAATACGACTAAGACCCCAAACATCAGAGTGAATTAAAGCAAAGGGAGACGCAACTCGACGACAGACTCTATCAGGAAACAAACTACGTGTGTGTTTCCCAAATTGACACGACTAACAAGATAAACTGGATAACTTAGATAGGCTCGACACCATTCTCTATAGTGTGGTATGGCTAAGATGACCCAACTTAGCATGGATGGTGAGAGGGGAATCCGTGACAAAGCAAACATGAGAGGTGATAGAGAGCTGGTAGAGGCCATTAGACTCACATCCGACGCCAATCATCCGTCCTGAACTCTGATCCTGCAAAATGAGCGAGTCTTTAGTGAATGTGATTTGACAATCTAAAGAACAGGTCAAACGACTAATGGATAGCAAATTAAAAGGACTCACAAGAACATAAAGCACTAAATCAACAGATAGAGAAGGGAGGGGATAGATAGTGCCAATCCCTTGCGATCGTGTTAGGGAACCATTTGCTAAAGCGGTTATAGGTAAATAACCAGATTTAGAAAGTTTGGAGAAAATGTGTTTATTACCAGAGACGTGATCAGAGGCACCAGAATCAAGGACCCAAGGATGTTGACTGAGAGAGACAAACAAATGCATTACCAGTGTGCTCAACAGATGCAGTGGAACTTGAGGCTTGATGTTGCTCAACCCACTTCAGAAAATTTGCATAGGCAACTGGAGATACGGTTGGTTAGGCAGAGAGCTCAAGTGGCTTTGGTGCAGCAGCCTGGGCAACATTGGCAGCTCGTGGAGGGCGGCCATGTAAAATCCAACACCTATCCATAGTATGACCCAACTTGTTGCAGTGATCACACTTCGGACGAGCTCTACCTGAGTTGCCAGTACAAGAACGACCACGATTGGTGCTCTGGGAGACAAGGGCAGAGGTATCAACTAAAGTCGAAGCAGGAACCGGAGCCAGAGCAATGATAGAGTCAGAGGGCTGCTTGGTCGGGATTGGGAGCAAAGTAGACCAAACTGTGGATAGAGTTGGGATAGTGGGAGAACCCAAAATCTAATCACGATTAACAAAATATTCCGGAGGCAAACCATACAAGGCCATAAGCATGAAGAAGATACTGCGTTGCTCAAGTTCTTTCGCTAGAGTATCAGCAGGAGGCAGCAACTCATTAAAGTCATGGACAACATGAAATTTTTCCAAATAGGCTGACATAGGACCATCAAACTTCCGAGGAGTAACAACACTCACGAGGTTATGACAAACTCCATATAGTCGTTGAGTGTCATTGGTGTAAAGAATATTGGCTTGATCCCAAACAAACTCACAGGTGGATTTGATGACACTGCATAATTTGACATCAATCTTTTTCCACCTTGGTTTCTCAACCTCGGGAACAGACACAAGTTTTGTGGTGAGGTGCTCTTCGTAGCCTTGGCCATCGAGCTATAATTTAATGTCTGAAGCCCAGGTATCATAGTTGCTGTCATCCAATTTGTCAGCGAAGAGAGGGGCACTGACATAACTGGTGAAAACAGGTGGCTCAACCATCAACAAGTCCTTATGGGGATCTGAGGAGCCAGTACTAGCAATGGATCAGAATACAAAGTGCAAAAAATAGAACCACAAGGTACCTGAACAGATCCATGAGAGAAACAGAGAGGCTCAAGTGAGCGATTGAGGATGGGGTGGTCAGGATGTGGCCGAAAATGAGACGACAAGCACAGTGGTACAAGTCGCGACCTGAGATGAGTCCCCACGCGCCACTGGAAGTTGTGCACATGAAACTATGCGGGGATGCGAGAGGTGGCGAGTGAGAGCGTGTCACCGATGAATCGGGGTTGGGTCTTTGGGAGGTCATTGATTAGGAGGAGCCATTTTTGTTGATGGGGTTACTGGCCGGAAAGGTCACCCGAAAGTCGCCGGAAGCGACACACAGGGGCTGACGGTAGTAAACAAGGGAGGATGAGAGGACTGCTGCCTGAAAGAGGACATGGCAGAGGGAAACAGGCAAACCTGGGATGAAACACGGCTGGCCAAAAAAAATTTTCACCGGTGGGTAATGGATCCACCGGGCACTCACGGTTTTAGGGTTGCATCTTTTTAGGCTCTAGATACCATGTTGAGATAAAGAAAATAGAAGCACAGAGATTGTGAAACTCTGTCTCAATTACACAAAAAAAACTGAATTATACAGAGTTAACGTAATAAATACAAAAATTACAAGAAATCCTAATTACCGTAATTACATGATTTAGTTAGCCTATATAACGAATCTAGACACTATTTACATAGTTTTCAACAGGTTTTATTTTTTATATTATTTTATTAAAGTCGTGGATCTTCACTATGACTTAGTATAAGGTTTACTTTTTTATTATTGTTGAAAGAGAGAGAGGATCATATAGAAACCCTAACTTAAGACCTTAGATTAGCTATATTTGTAGCAAGCTTGGTGCATATAACTTATATGCGCTAGCTTGAAGGGGAGTGTAAAGATATGTATAAAGTAGTTTCCATAGTTTCCTTACTTTCCATTTTTATGTACATTAATTATGTACTATTGTATTTTCTCTTGTACTACCTTTGTACTATCATATTACTCAATAATATGAGTAGGAATAGGATATCAGAGAAAAATGCAATTCATTGGCTCATTCACATAAGTTATGGTTTCTTTAACTAAGATCTAATACCAAGTTGAAAGAGAGAGAGGATCATATAGAAACCCTAAATTATATGAATGAATCAGTGAATTACACTGTCCTCTAATATCCTATTTATCTTTTTGAATTTTGAGTAGTATGGTAGTACAAAGGTAATCCAGGGGATAGTACATAACAAAGGAAACTATGGAAACTATTATATACAAATATCTAAAATTATTTTACAGAACTAAGCCACAACTTAGTTTTTTATTAAATATTATTTTGCTTAAGCTTTGGTACATGATTGCCACACCAAAATGATGTATGCTTAATTTTTTATTTTTAGTTTTCTTTTATGATATTTGACTTTTTTTAACTTGTAATATGTTTTCTTCTATAATATTTGACGTTTTGATAATTGGCTGGCTAAGCAAAACCATCATTTGAATGACTTTTTATGCTAGTCTAAGTCAACAATACCATACAACCTTGTATAATATTGTTGACTTAGACTAATTATATCTTGTTGTTTAGATGTTAGTTTTACCTAGCTAGTACTCAAAAAAACTTGTAGAAGGCTTAAATTGTTGTTTATATGAAACACGACTTTAAGTTTTTTATTTTTTAAAAAAAAAACCTAAGTCGTGGCTTAGAGCCATGACTTCAATAAAATAATATTAAAAAAAAACCCTACATTGCCACAACTTTAATAAAATAATATACAAAAAATAAAACCTGCACTAAACCCTTGCCCAGGACTTCAATAAAAATATTATAGGAAAAAAAAACCCCTAAGTCGTATGCCTGTTCCACGACTTGATCGATGCACTATTTATTCTGCACCATTTTGGGAATTATTTTCTGAATAACACCAAAGTGGTAAAATCCACTTCAAAATGCATCTAGTGGGTAAAAAAGTTGGTAAGAAAAGAAGAAAAGTTTTATTTGATAAGTCATACCAATTCTTGGCTTTAATTTCCTTCAAGCTAAACATTCATTTGAGTTAGTATAAAAGCTAATCAATAAATCAATACGTAGATTCTATCTCTTCCTATAAATCTAGAAAATTGAAGTGAAAGGCAATAGAAAGATACTAGCTGCAGGCTCAAAAGTCGAAACAAAAACAAGTTTCCTTCTGGAATCATGTCTCCTGTAACTACAAATAGTCTAGTAATTTACAACGGATTTGTAATTGTAAGTTTGTAAGACCAAACAAAGATGCAAATTTACACATTTTCAGAAGCCTCTTCACTCATGACTGAAAGCTGCAACTCTGTATAATACACTACGTACTACTATCACAGGTAAACTTCAAAAAAATTGGTAGGAAAGAGCACAAACTAAATAAAAGACTTCATGTTCTTTGAGAAGAGTGTGCACTTAACTAGCATAGATAACACATATAGCCTATGATTATAGAGATTAAAATTTCACCTAGAATTTTAGCTGTAGGCAATTTGAGATTGAACAAAAACTATTGCAAGGAAGCTTAATGAAGCACTCGCTGGTGGCCAAATATTCAGTGCTCCAAAACTTTGATCCTGTCAAGATAGCTATTCATGCGATGAGTATCATCAGTTGAGAGTCGATCACCAACCATAAGTTTGTACTGCTCAAACTTTGATTCCTCACACTTCAAGGCGGCAGCTTTACAAGCCTTTATACTTCCTGAACCAAAAGGTAACTTTTCAGATCAGAATTTATATGTTCATGATCAAATCTTTAAGTGAAAGAAAAGATGGATATCATGCATATGGCAAATGTCAAGATGTAATCAAATTAATGAAAACTTCTGCAAGACAAATCAAAAGATTGTTGGAGTTTCATTCAGATGACTGTAAACATACTGTTCTGCAAATCAAACTAATATACAGCATTGTAGTTCATGCATCAAGGATTTAATAAATTCCTTGTTGATATTTTAATATATATATGTAAAAGAACTTTTCTTTTTGGGGCCCACCTTTTTACTTGACCTTATCTTTTTTAACTTGTTTTATTGTTTGAAATAGTCAATAACATGAAAGTGTGGTCTGACTTTCTGTTCCTTGTTTTCCTTGCTTTTTGGCCTTAATGTTTTCCTTGTTTCTGGTCATGTTTCTGTTCACATTAAAAGGTAAGTAACGTCTTGATTGTTTGTTTGGATATTAACGTTAAAAAGGTAACGTTCTAATTTTCTGAAACAGAAAAAAAATGAAACGTTCAATTTTTTTTTATTATAAATGATGGAAGCTCTCTTTGAGAGTTAATTAATTTTTTTTTAGAGAAAGACAGAGAATACACTACAAATTCGAACAGTGTTCTTGTGTGCAAAGAACACTGATACAGAGAGAGTTTCTGGGCTGTTTTATCCTATGAATGACGTTGCTGATAAACTGTTTGCACAGAAAGAGGCAGAGCCACGAATTGTCTTAAAGAGAACGACCTAGTTCGTGACTCAACTCACAATTCTCAATTTTACTGATCAATAATTTTTTGCTTTTCAGATTTTTGAGGTAATATCTTCTACATTCCTCCTAATTGGGAAGTAAGAAAAGTGATGCATAACTAATCTATATATATATTCTATACATCTATATATATATTATAAAACACAGTCCATGCCACGCCAACAATGGCACTGTCAAATTCCTGTGAACCAATTTCCCTCCAAAAATTCCACTCCCCTGTTTATAGGAAGCTTCATACCAAAACACAGTCGATGTCATCCCATCAAATTGCCATGTGTTCCACCTTACTTGTCATCTCTAACCATTATTAATTAATTTTTTAGGAATTGTTAATCCACTATTACCGCGAAACCCAAAAACTCAAATTTTTCTCTATGCCAAGGTATGAACATATGTTTTGCTTTTACTATTACTCACACTATTGGTGCCCTCATGAGTTGACCTCCATTACATACTTTCTTTGTATTATGTTATTTGATAATAAATTTCATCATAAACCCACAACAATATGGGGGCAATGTATTAGTTATGATTTATGAAATATGAAGACATTCTATTGTGATTGAATGACAGATCCGGATAAAAAGCATAGGTTTTCTAACAAGATAAGTGATGGGTAGAACAGGATTTAATGATTACAAACAGAAAAATGAACTCTGGACACATATTTGTCAAACTTAATGACAATGGGAAATGATAGCAAGATGCTAAATTACCAGAATTTCTTAATTTTCTTTTCCCTGAAGATATTACCCAACAAACTTCCTCTTTTCTATTCCAATAATTTAAAATAGGAATTTATATTTAAAAAAAAACTAGAATGTCAATCATGTAGTATATGCTCTTACCAGATAAATCCAGCAAGTTAAATATCACCGGGCAATTTCCAATATCTCTGACCATTGTAATGGCAGACCATACTTTTTGAAACTCCTCTCTTGAAGCTCTAATGATACACATATTGGTGATTGGATTGACATACTTGACTGGATAAAAAGGGTAATTTTGAATATTATCAAAGAAAAGATATTGCATTACAATTTAACTGGAAATCAATAAACAGCAAGGAAATAAAATAAGAAAAATTACCAGCAACTTGTTACTTACCCTGGAATGATCCCAGTGATGAAGCCAAACCACACTCCCCAAAATTTACCAAGATGCTATCTCTTATAGCTTTTGAGACATTAAACTGGGTAATTATAACAGGATTATCCCCCACACGGTCTCTATTAGGATTCAAAAAAACCTCCATCACCATGTATCTATTTTTAAATCCCACCATGATTCTTTGCCCTGTGTAGAACACCCAAATCGAAGATTCAAATTCTTAGAACAAAAATCAGCAAAATCGATAGGGCACGTGTATTTCAGTTGAGACCAACGATGTGGAGCTGTGGAAGCAAGAAACGTGGAATAGAAACCCTAGAAGACAAGGTCCGATTACGAGAGATGGGTCGATATCCGGGCATGGGCTTTTTAGCCCACTAAGCCCAAAATACCTGGTTGGACCAGGTCCGGCCCAGTAGCGAAGTTGCTTGCTCTGTACGGCGAGAAGAGCGCTGGTGCTTACACGTGTCGAGTGCCAATAGAAAGATGAAAAGTCTTCGCCGTATAACCTTCTTTATCTCTCCTGCTAAGTGCTAATCCGTTTCATTTAAAAAATTGGAAAATTGAATGGTTAAAACTTGAAAGCGTGCAAGATCCGTCGCGAGACACATCACACGTGCTTAAAAAAGCGCATAATTTTTTTTAATTTTAAAAGAATAAACCTCCAACTTCGTTTATGACAATATAAACCCCTGACACATTAAGTGGTGTTTGATTTGTTATTTATTTTCATTTTTACATATAAAAATAATTTTGTTAATTTGTGTTTTAAGAGTATATGTTAAGATTAAAAATAATATTTATTATTTATTATTAATTATTTAAAAAATATTAAATATTTGTTTAATTTTGATGATAATAAATATTTATACTTTTTATTTAATATTTTTTTATTTTTAGTTATTTAATATATATTCTTAAGACTCATGTTAATAAAATTCTTATAAAAATGATATCTTATTTTTATTTTTAAATTTTTGTAAGAAATAATAAAAATATTATTTCTTGTTTTTAATTGTTTTGTGACAATTAGTTTCAAATAATTTTTTCATAAAAATTTAAAAATAGAAAATAAAATAAAAATAAAATTTATTTTTATAATTATAAATAAAAATATTTTAACTGAAAATAAAAATAAAAAACAAATAATACGCCACCTTATAATTAGGTACTTAGAATATGAAAATTCTTCCATAGTATTTAAAATATCATGAATACACGTGGAAACTCATTATTTAAGGATCATGGTAGAATTGTCATATTATTATGGAAAATATTTTATATACATTAAAATACATATATTATTTTATATCATATATTAATAAGAGAAAAATATCAAATTATTATATATATGATTATAATATTTTTATAATATAAAAATAATTTTATGAGTAAATTAGATAAAATTATATATATTTTAATTAAACGATGTATTCTTATAGACTAATGTGCCGAATTCTTATATTCTCGTGAATGAATATAAGGGTCTATTCATCTTAAAATGACATAAAAAAAACATTTTAAATAAAAACAAAATTTTAAAAAAGAAAATTAAAAAGGTGATGGGTTGAGAAAGAACGTTGGACTTGGATCCGATAGTTCATCCAAAATTGTAGGTGAAGTTGCCACCTGACATAACCCGACCAGAAAACGAATAGTGGGTGACATTACATTTGGGTCGCAATTTACCCGAAATTTGACGTGAATTTCCGTTTGTTATTGTTGTGTCGTGATATGTGTGTCCCACAAGTCCACAGTGACCAGAAGTGGCTGGTTTTCTATAAATACCCGACCCATTTTGCCTTCACTCCTTGCTTATTTTAATTTCTCGTTAGCGTAGTAACTAAGGTGCTGCAGAAAAAGAGAGAGAGAGAGCGCTTAGTTATTCTTTTGTTGGATTCTCTTTCACATTTTGTAGGTACTGAGGAGGAAGACTTGGCAGCTTGACTTTGTTGAAGAGCGTGTGAGTTCATTTTCTTTCATTTTCTCTTCTGGGGTTAAGAAAATTTTAATGTTTATTTTTTTCTATGATTTTATTTATGGGAATTATTATTATTCAGGTCAGGATTTTTGTGTTTAAAATGGTGGGGTGGGTGGAGTGGAGGGAGGAATGAGTATTGTTAATAGGGGTTTTTTGATAGGAATGAGCATGTGATGTATATGTACATACCCATTCCTATCACATACTCATTCGTATAATTTCCTAACACATACTCATACCTATCAGGGTTTGTAACGTGTTTAATTATGGATAATTTTGTTAATTTTTAATAGTACTTGTGTTAATTGTCATGTTATATGTTGTTTTGGAAATCTTAATCGGCCTTGGTTTAGATCTGCCGCATGTGGATATTTGTTTGCCCCTAGAACAAAACGTTGTTTGTCTTATTAGCCTGAGATAGAAATATAGTAAAGTAAATATCTGTAATTTATGTTTACGCTTTGTGAATTAGATATTTTTATAAGAACCCATTTGGCATTCGCTCATCAAAATTCCATTTTTGGCTATGGTTCGTCCAAAGCTTGTTAATTTTTTGTGGTCGTTACATTCAAGGAATCAGATCTAATTTATGGAAGCAGTTTTCTCACTTAACACACACGTGTTAGAACCTTTTCTGAAAGGGAATAAGTAGTCATAGAAGAGTAAGAAATTAGTTTATTGTTTACAAGAAAGGTTAAGTTTATGTGAAATTAGTTTACAACATAAAGTTGGCTTGGCTGGTTATAGAAGAGTGTCAGTCGTTATATCTCTTTAGAGCCAAGCAGGTCAGTTTCTGTTGAGTTTGACTGAATTCTGTGTTGTTGTGGTGGGCCCTGCAGACAATTCAGGCAAGGCCTTGAAGTTGGAGTGTTTTAGATTGGAATCGTAGAAGTTGCTACTGTTTGGATTGAAGAAATGGAGGTATATGGCAAACCTATGGTTGCTGCTCCTGCAAATGTTATTTATCTGTCAAGTATTTTGGGCCAAGATGGTCCGATTCCTGTTCACAAATGCGACTGGAAATGTGAAAATGAACATGTTTGTGGAAACATGTATCGCTGCAAGCTAACAGGGCTGACTCACATCTGTGATAAAAACTGTAACCAGAGAATTCTTTATGATAACCATAGCTCCCTTTGCCTAGCAAGTCGTCAAATTTTTCCCCTTACGCCAGCAGAGGAACAAGCTGTGAGAGGTGTTCGCAGAAAGCTTGATGTGGAGAATTCGCCTACTGATGGCTGTGGTTTTAAGCGTAGACGGGATGCACAATTCCATCCTTCTCCTTTCGAGAGATCTTTCTCGGCTGTTAGTCCTATCTGCAGCCAAGTTGGAGATGGCATGGATATGAGTTAGATATCTATTATATAACTGAAAATACTCTTTGTCATTTCTCTTGTCCCTTTGAAGTATTTTACTTTTTCTATCAGATGAGTATCGATAACAGAACTTGAATAATTATGGATTACTTATTGGTGGACATGATGTGTCCCCATCTGCTGTAGGAAGTCCTTATATTTCTAGTAATAATGTAATGTAGTGTTTAAAGTAGCTTGACTGTTGAATGGGGATTTGAGCAGGCTCTGCACACGTTTATGACACTTTAATTGACTTCAGTTTCTTGCTAACTTTAGTGAGAAGCTGACTATTATAGCTGACTACAGGATGTATTCTGGCCTTTACAATTCTTGAATTTGACTATGAGCGATGTACTTAACCGTAACCCTTTTCTAGCTGATTGTCAAGTATCGAGTGTATCTGTAATCACAAACCAGCCCTATTCTAGTATTAGTGTAATCATTACTGAAACTACTGTCATGAGTTGTATTCTTTCACTTTTGTTTTACTTAAATCTGTTAGAACAGCACACAGATGTTAATCTTATCCCTTAGGCTGATAAATCCTTTCAGGGTTAAGCTCAGGTTCTCTCCAGTTCTTCATATGAACTAGGTTGTTGGTATGGTATCTGGTGAAAACTGATTTTGGTTTTGCTGCCTAACTCTTCCTATTTCTGTTACAGGCTCAAGGGAGATGATCTAGTTCACATTTTCATGTCTTAATTGTCTTTCTATTATATTTTCTTTCCATGATTTGATTAACAGCTGGCTGTCTGAGGTTAATGTAACTTGTGCAGGTTTTGAAGCATGTGCTACAAAGGAGCGTTCAAAACATTTGTGTTAAAATACTTAATAAATTCTTACAATATAGAATTGCTCTATGTTTTAACATGAAATATTGATCAATGTCTTATTTTCTTTATGTAGGCACAAGCATTGCTACTTCTGCTTGAGTCTGTCTTTGCTGAAGTTTGGAGAAGAGGACATTAATGGGGCTGTAAAGAGCTACGGGACAAAGCGGGTGATCCTGACACTACGTGATGTCAAAAGAATTGAGGTAAGAATAGTTATGATACTGTTCAGAGATGATACAGACACAATATGGAAGGCTGAAAAAGTAGGCATGGCAAATCTTAATCTACATTGAAATTTCTGACCTCATTGTGTTTAACTTCCATTACATCATCTTTTTCTTGTAGACGGTGACATTGAGCAAATAAAGGGGCACCTTACTGGGATACTTATCATCTTCATCACCATCTATCTTTCAAACCAGCATATTATTCATCTATATATTGAAGTATTGAAAGTAACATCTGTGTGTTTAAAACTAAATTCTCCTCCGAATTGTCTTGTTAATTGTTTCTGCTCAATTTTGTACTTCTGTTATGTTCTAAGCGTATGTAATTTCTTTTATGGTACATAAGCAGATGTAAGTTTTTATTCTGATATTTATGAAGCCAGAGATTTGAAATGTTTTATAACTTTTGACATCCTTATCAATGAAATTTGGAACTGTTAACTTTCATCCTAATTTTAGTGAATTTTTATTTTTATTTTTATTTTTAATTTTTTAATGCCAATTACTTTGCCCCCTTATCATAGGCAATCACATCCGAAGTATGTTTAACGAATTTAACAGTACCGTGAAAAATAGGTTTGAAAAATATCTTGTTAATGATGATTTTATAAAAAAAGATATGATAAAGGTTATGTTTACTTTGAGATTTGGAAGTATATTTTTAAAATGAGTTACAATACCTGTAGAGAGAAATTTATTTTTTTCTCTAAAATATGAAATTTGCAAGAAGAAAAAAATTGCGAGAAGATACAATTATTTTCTGCATTAAGTCATTATTTTTTTTATTATATATTACCTATAGTTGTTTAAACTCAATTTAATGCTAAAATCTTCTAACTTTAAAATTTGACTCTTCTTATCAGTGCTGTCAAGTTGGAGTCAATCTCTCAGCGATAGTCTTCCCATTAATAATAATTAGCATACATTTGAAGTGGTCGTGGTCAATTTTACTGTTGAAAAGTTCTTTTCCTCGCTTGAAAGGTCAATAGTTGGTAAACGTCAATGTTCTAAGGTCACTGCTCAGAGGTCAAGGGGTGTGTTAGGTGTACCACCTGGGGAAATATGCATTCAGAAGTTTCCCTCTTACGTATTACCTAGTCAATGTTCTCCTATGTAGGAGGAATCCTAGGTCACTTCTTTATAGGATCATCCAATGCAACTTCCAACACGGTGGAATCCCAGTTCTTGACATGATTCTTTGAAGGAAATTCATGATTCTCCAGTCATAGAGGTCACATAGATTTCCTTATTTGTATTTCCCATGAAACAGCAAAGGTAAAGAATTGCTTCTAAATTAGGCCATCCACAATAAAAGAAATACTAAACCCATAAAGCTTATCTTGCGGCTGAGAATTTTATCAAAGCAACGTAACATTTTGGTTTTGTAATGCATAACTCATAAGTCATAGCACACAAATCCTTAAATTACAAATATGGGGAGGATTGGCCATTCCTTGGCTCATCAATCCCCTCCAAGTCCCCCAAGGACACAAACAATAATACCAAATATTTTCATTGAAAATGCCATTGGTGGCATCCTGGAAGTTCCCCAGTTTCCTTCTTATTATCTTTACATTATTCTATTGTTCTTTCTCTTCTATATTCACCATAACCAACAACTGCCCCTATACTATATGGCCCGGCACACTCTCCGGTGCAGGCACACCTCCACTTTCAACGACCGGATTCCAGCTTGACTCAGGCCAGAGTGTCAAGCTTACAAGTGTTCCAGGATGGTCAGGTCGGATATGGGCAAGGACTGGTTGCACATTTGATGCAACAGGAATTGGCAAATGCCAAACAGGTGACTGTGGTGGAAGGCTGGAATGTGATGGAAATGCTGCTGTTCCCCCTACTTCCTTGTTTGAGATAACACTTGGTAAAGGCAATGACCAAGACTACTATGATGTCAGCATGGTAGATGGCTACAATCTGCCATTGCTTGCTTTTCCACGAGGTATATATGGTGGTGGTGTCTGTAATGCCACAGGTTGTGTGACTGATATCAACAGAGGTCAGAGTTTTAATTTAGAATTCAAGCAATAAATTATACCATGATTTATTAGGTACTATATTTTCATTTGGTAAAATGACTAGTTTTAATATTAAAAAAAAATGCAATGTTATAGGTTGCCCAAAAGAACTTCAAGTAGTTGGTGGAGATGGATACCAAGGTGGTGTAGTTGGGTGCAAGAGTGCTTGTGAGGCATTTGGGTCGGATCAGTACTGCTGCAGTGGAGAATTTGCCAACCCAACGACATGCCAGCCCTCCTATTATTCCACCATTTTCAAGAGGGCTTGTCCAAGAGCTTATAGCTATGCATTTGATGATGGCACCAGCACTTTCACTTGCAAAGCTTATGAATATGACATTGTTTTCTGTCCCAACAACAATAGGTGTACACACATTTTCTCCCTTAACTCTTATTAGGTTTCCATTCTCTTTCAATTTATTGCCACAAACTTCCAAAAAAATCCTAACACACTCAACTAACGTTTTGCATTACAACACAGGAATAAAAATCCAAATGGTGCATTTCCTCCTCCAACACCATCAATTAGACAGCCCTATGGGAAGGTTCAGCGAGTCAGTTCTTCTTCAATTATTATCTTGCCCTTTCAAGTAACAATCTTTCTCTTGGTTGCCACAGTCTCTGCATTTGTAGCAAAGACATGGCCACTGATATAAAACAATGCCAGAAGAGAATCCCACAAGTGTTCTTGAAAGGAGGGGAATAACTAAAGAAGGCCTAGACAAGGAGATGGAAATAATGAGCAGCAAAAATATAACACATTAAGAATCTTAAGGAAACAAATAAATGCAGAAATTACTCTTCCAAAGCTCCAATAAGTTGGGAGCTGATTTAAGAACCAATGGCTATTTGCTAAACAGCACCTAGTCATAATTTCAGTTTACCCACTATCCTCTCAAGATAACTTGTAAATCCTGCAAGAAAATTCTTTGGAAGAGAACAATTAGTCATTTGCAATGTAACCAGGAATATAAGAATCCTCAAAGTCATTCTCTCAAATGTTTTATCTTCAACTACATGTTATGCGGAAATTTAATGAACAAGGTTCCCTTCCAGATGAATAGTAGCTGGCCAAAGCAGCTGCTCAATTCAAATTAAAGATAAACAATATTCATTGAAGGAGAGACTACAATCAGTATTATGGAAACTGGCCTCAAACTGAGGAACATATTTAGAATGAATTGATAAGAACTCTAATAACTAGTTATGACATAGCCCCCCCAATTTTTATTTTTGTTTTTTGAAATAATACATTTACATGTATTTGATTTTTTTTAAAAAGAGAACAAAAAATCTTTCAAAACCTTTAACTTGACCTTCCCCTGTTTGTTTTTCTTGGCCCCCCCCAAAGAAAAACTCTCTAGTTCCAACCTTAGCGTACTGCATCCATATTTTCAGCAATTAAGTTTGCACGCACGGGCTACTATAAGGATCACTAAATATTAAGAACAAATCTAAACAGAAATGGACTGTCAGGCAACTTACAGAGGTTTTTTCAGCCTTACCTTTGGATTTTCCATTAGTTCGTTCCTCAGCATGCTCATTTTGATCAGTTTGGTGGGAAATGGCTATCTGCATCTTGCCAGCTTCCTCATCTGAATCAAAGGAGAAACCCTCCAATGTCCCTTCTCATATGAATATATGTGAGGAAAGGAATTTATGTACAATAAGAAGGCAATACAACTAGAAATAACATCCCTAATTAAATGTTGGTAGATGCAAATCACCTTCAACATAGTTTCAGTTTCATATACATTAGACTGTGGTTCAGCTGTATGAAGTCATTCATAATGGTCTCTATCTGATAAAGAAATATATAAATAGCGTTATAAAATCAGTTAAACACAATGGTGGCACATATTTTTCATAATCCACATGAAGGCTGATTAAACCACTGATGAGGTAAGAAGGCTAAAAATAAAATAGTAGAAAGATAAAACTTGAAGATGAAAGTGGAATAATTTACTTGGCTAATAAATTAGTAATGATATAGAAACAATATTATTCATAAAGAGAATACACGAGGTATTTAGTAGATAAGCAGAAGACCTTTGTCTCTGACAGCCCGAAGCTAACATGAAGAAGGAACAAGTTCATATCAAAGCAATATATGCTAAAATGGCGTGACATTTTGATCATCAAAGTTACGAACTACAAGTTTCTTGGAAATCCAGCATGTGACAATCGGATAGCTACATAAAATAGCTAAGCTATATTATGGCTCTACTACATATATGAATGCTACATTATAAGGAGCAAGAAATCTGTGATTGTGCCTTTGTAAATTATACAGAACAATAGACCCATTATTTTTTTGTTAATCAGAAAATAAATGCACTTAAACAAACCAAAAAAAAAAATACCTTTAAAAATTCAAGTCTAAGTACATTTCCTGATCCCCATATGGGAATTTAAAATTATAATTTGGCCTAAAGATCCCCTATTATATACCATTCGGATCTATGGAGTCACCTTAACACTCAACAAGCACTTGACTAAACGGATAAGCTTTGTCAAGTACCTATTTCCTTTCTCATGACTAAGGAGGAGGAGAGTTAATATCAGTACTGAACATATGAGACATGTGATGTTCTTACAAGAAAGCTGGCGACTTTTCCTTACAAAACATTTTCTTTGTTTTCGACAGTAATCTTACCTATAACCACAATTTAAAACCATAACATTAAGTTTGTGGTCTTTCCAATTTATATAGTCTTCAATTTGTTAATTCTTTTTTAATGTGAGATTTTTTCACTCACACTTCACGTTCCCCTCACAAATTACAATTCACACTTGAATTTCTGACCTAAAAATGGAGTCATCTCTTGCGTCTCTTTTTAAATGTTCAGAATCAAATCATTTCGTACCTTTCCCACACTGCCCTTTGTTTTCTTCCCTTTCAGTGGTTTATGACCTCCTACATCTATATTTTTCAGTGAAGATTTTTCTTTTGAAGCCTTGTTGGATGGAGACTTTTCATAATGATCTTCTGTTTTTTTGGCTATGATCATGACATGACTCAGAATCTAATGTGTAGCCCAAAACTCCAAATTAAATGAATAGACTCCTTTGCAAAAGCATTTGATATCATTAGTAACCACAAAACATGTAGAAAGCTAGACATTATCCTTTTTTCTTAGTAGAAGAAATCAGGCATTTGCTTAACATTATTTTTCAATATTTAACTCACCTACCTTGCAATGCTTATAGAGTACGAAAGATATTGGTATGACTGTATAATTATTTTAAGAAATTGAAAAAATATATATATTAAATGGCCATATGTGAAAACTCTTGATAGATCAAAATCCTCTGTGTAGATGCTCTTGATGTTCAAGGAGGCAGTCACGATATATATATAATACAGAAAATATGATAAAAGCGCAGAAATGTATTTCTTTTTTATTTCTAAATCTATGAAGACCACCTAATACTAAAAGAGGTAATGACAAGCTTCTTACTTTATTATGCTTTACATGTTGTCAATGTTACATTCACAACTTTTTCCCCCTGGGCTCCTGGTTCATGATCAGAAAGAACAAAATTGAAAATTCAACGGGTAGAAAAAAACTGTAAAAACGATTGTTTTTCGTCCTAATACTATTCATATTATATATAATATAAATTTTTTTGATTAAATATTTATATAATATAAATATAGCAACTTAGCAAGTCATTTTTATAATTATATTTAAGTAAATAAAATATGTGGTAAAATATTGATCACTAATTATTAAGGAAGTAAGTACCTCATAAAAAATAAAGATTAACAAAGGAATCTCCTATATATGTACTATTTACTCTTTTACTGCTCTAAAATAATAACTATTCTAAGGTTTTTGTCTTGAATTCCAAGCCTCGGAAATTTACTCATTTACTCATACAATCTTCTAGCATACTTCACCAATGCTCGAGGAGAGTGAAAGCGATCTGTAAGATTTTTCACCCACCTCTTTATTTCTTTCATTCCATAAATAAAACCCACCTCCGCCTTGACACAAAGGAAATGGAACTAACATGAAAACCTCATCATAGAATAACCCATCTGATCCACTTCATCATAACACTTCCAATTATTATTGCAAGGTTAAGATTTGGGGTCAAAACGTGCAAAATCTAAATTATTTAAAAATTAACAATAAAATCTAAGTTGTTATTTTAAGAAATGCTATGTAAATATTGTTAATAATGCATTCATATAAAACGAAAGTCCTCGTATCACCCCAAAAAAATTTAAAAAAAAAAAAATGAAAGTCCTTCTACCCTCTCATTCACACTGATGAGACGAGACACAAGCAAGTTGCAGATCTTAATTAATCAGTTGCTAGACCCACACTGCCGTTCTTGGCATATGCTTGGTTATGCAGTCACAACAGTACCTTCTTAGCGAGGTACATACTTGCTTATTTTAAATAAGTATACTTTAGAAAAGTTTTATTTATAAAATTTAGTTTATTCAACTTGAGTTTATTCAGTTATTAAAATATCCACATGTTATTAATACACTAATAAATATAATATTGAGGGTTTTGTTAATAAATGTTCTGAGAATATTTATTAAAGAAATTAAAATAAAAACTTTTAAAAAAATAAGATAAATAATAATTTTTTAATTTTTAATATATTCAATACCTTATTTTTATCTAAAAAATTTATTTTAACTTTTTTAACAAATATTCTTATTAGCAAAACGTTAATATTAATAGTTACCTTCAATGTGCCTCACAAACATTATACAATAATTGATAATTACTAGTTATCGTTGATGCGTAGGGGTGGAAACTTATCATTACCAGGTCAAATTTTACCTTAAACAGACTTAGTCTATATTCTAATTATAAGGTCTGAGCTTGGCCTATGAACCTGTAATAGGCCGATTTTTAAGGCTTGATCTGGCCTTTTTAAAAGTCTAACCTGACCTGAAAGTCTATTTAAGCGCTTACTTTGTAATTAGACCTTTAAATAGGCTAACAGGTCTACCTTTAAATAAGCCAACAGGCCTTTACATAGATTAACAAACTTACCTTTAAATATATCAACATGTCTTACATAAGCTAACAGACCTACCTTTAAATAAGTCAATATACCTTTACATAAACTAACAGGCTTAAGCCTTGAAATAAGCTAACGGGCCTACTCAAAGCCAATAGGTCTTTGTTATAATTTAACATTCACCTTCTAATTTTATAGATGCTCACTACTTTCTTACTCTAGTCTTTGGTCGATGTAGGACTTGGAGATATACCAAGTTGCTCACTTTCTTACTCTAATCTTTCAAGTCTCACATCGACCAAAGATCAGAATAAAAAAATAGTGAGCATCTATAAAAGTAAGGGGTGAGTGTTATAGATGTTCCCTACTTTTTTACTCTAATTTTTTGTCGATGTGGGACTTGGAGATATACCAAGTTGCTCACTTTCTTACTCTAGTCTTTCAAGTCCCACATCGATCAAAGATCAGAGTAAGAAAGTAGTGAGTATCTATAAAAGTAAGAGGTGAGTGACTGAGTGTTAACTTATTATTTTTATTCTAATAAATATATTACGTTAAATGTATTAATAAATATATTATTTTTATTCTAACTTACTAACTTAAGTTTTAATTATTAACTTTTATTAAAATTTAATTTAAAAATATATTAATATATTATATTATATATAATTAAATAGGTCAGGTCGGCCTACCAAGTTTAAAAGGCCTATTAGATGGCTTGAGGTCTGACCTTTTTAGTTAAACAGGCTTTTAAAAAAGTCTTGGTCTAACTTGTTTAATAAACAGATTAGGTTAGGTCAAACCTCAGGCAGGCCAGGCCATAGACCCCTGACGGACAGTCTGACCTATTTCCTCCTTTATTGATGCACCCTTACAAATATTAATTTTAATGCCATATCCCCCAATGCGCCAATAGAAGAAGGAGGAAGGTCACAATTCACAAGAAATTAAGTAGGATTGTACTCATATCATTTATATTTTGATATTTTAACTTTTATTAACGATGAGATTCACCATTAATTTATATATTTATTATCATAATCTTATTTTTTATTTAAAGAATAATAATAAATAATAAATATATTAATTAAAAATGGACCCAATCATTAATAAATACTAAAATTTCAAAATATAAATAATGTGAATAAAGTGTTCTAAAAACATGCAATAATTGCTCATAATTCACAAATATTATTTTCGACGCCATATCCCCAAAGAGGCATCCAATAATTTAGTGATGCCGGATTCAAAATAAAATAATTAAACAAATAAAAAAAGTCTAAAAGTACAAGCATACCTATTCATCATTTTAACTTCTTCAAATTAAATAATTTTTAAAGAATGTACAATTTAACACTTTTTTTAGTGCAAGTATATGAAATAATTTATCTCATTAGTTTATTCATATTAAAAAATTATAAAACTTAAAAATTTCGTGTAATAAAACTCATTTGATAAGAGCTTAGATTTTAAGATAAACCAGTCAAAAAAAATTCAAAATACTTCAAAATTGCTTATAACAATGTTTGATCTAGTTTACGCAAATGAAAATGTCAATGCTCGAGGGTGTTAGAATTACACCCCAAAAAATTTGAACGATTGGTGGTTATTATAAAATTTGTCAAAGATAAATTTCGATTTCAGTAGTTGAAAGACATGATGGGAAGAAATGAAAGTTGAGAGAGTTGAGAAAAAATAAAATATTAAATTTACTGAATGAAAAAAAGTTAGTACAACAAGCTTAAAGTGTATCTTATATACTATGTAAAATAGTAACTAACTAGTAACTAAGTAAACTATCCTAATTAACATCAATATACTATAACACCCCCCGCAAGCTGGAGGATGTATACTAGCATTCCCAGCTTAAGATCATAAAGTAAAATGTTATTGAGTAATCAAAATATAAAGTAAAACAAATTAATTGTAAGCTACAAGTATGTCATAATCACATTAGCTAACAAAAGAAAATTTGAAAAATGTCAAATGTTGGTGACGGCCGAGGTGCAAAGCTCTATTACTATCATCTCCACGGCGTTCATCCCAAGTAAAGATGAAACTGTATCTGAAAAGAGTTAACTCATCTGAATAACATCGGTCAAAAGTCACTCAAATTTTGGGCATTATGAGCCTCCAAACATCAAGAAATCCCAATTTCAGAATTCATCATCAATAATACCAATCAAAGGCAAACAAGCTTAATCACTCAAGCAGAAGCTAACTCAAATACTTAACCACTTAGTACAAGCAAAATCAAAGCCATATTAGGCGAAGCTTAACCACCAAGGGCAGAAGCTCATCTTCATGCTTAACCACCCAAGGCAGAAGCAAATCAAAGCCACTTCAAGGCTAAATCAATCTTCAACAACAAACTGAATCAAAGAGTAATTTGATTAACCATAGCTAAACCATAAACTTGGCAGCAAAGAACAATCTAAAACTTGGTGAAACCAACTGAACTAATCATAACTATACTCCAAACAACATGAACTAGAACCCGGCCACCAATCGAAATCAAAGGGGTTGCAATGCTTCAACCAACTTCAAACAAAAACTAAAGAAAACTAAGTCTTTCTCAATGAGACATATCAACAAACAATTTGTGCATTAAACAAAAACAGATTTGGAACCTCCATCAACGGAGCTCAAAGACTCAAGTCCAAAACAAAACTAAATCCACATCTCATAATGAGAAAAATTGAATTTGTAAAATCTCCACACCATGTGGCTTGCAGAAAATCAATCAGAACAGATAAAAAAAAATGAACAAGCACAGATCATCAAAACAAAAAATTGGAAAAAATGACCGCTCAGATCTTACACTAGCAAAACGATGAACAACGAAGAAATGATCTCATATATCACCAGAAACACACCGGAAAATGAGATCAACCACACCAAGATCCACTCAAAATATCGATGCAAGAACAAAACCAAAACCAAAACCATTAGAACACCAATAATCTTAATTCTTTGCAGTAATCTCTGTGTCATTGCAGCAATAATAGACACAAGGACCTCCATCGTAGATGCAAAACACCACCGCTAGCCACCAAAAAATTCACTACAAGATAAACTACAAGATCAAGAATCAGAAAATGCATATCAGAAATGCACTGAAGCTAACACGAACGGAAACACGATGGTGACAAGTCGCCACTGCCGTACCTCACTGAAACAGAACTGGTCGCCGATTGCAGGTGAGAAACCAGAACAAATTGGATAGGACCCCTCATCGGAATAGAACCACAGCACTCATTAACAGCGTCTTTAAGAACCATCATAAATAGAAAAAGAATGCACAAATAGAGGCATTACATGTGGAAATAGGTTTGCCCCAATGAATTAATATGTTAAGTTTTGATGATGACAAATACAAAACAAAAAGAATGATGCTTATGCTTTATACTTGTGCTTTATAGATAACAAATGCATCACAAAAGAATATTGATCATGTTACATAAATGTGTTTAATGAGAAATATTATATCATGCATGATTATGTACTTTATCTAATTATATTTCACTTAATAATCATGCAATAAGATATATGTAACATTCATCATATAATATATCCAATAATATGTTATATGAGTTATAAATGAATTAATATTGGATATGTCTATGAAAGTCTTGTATGCATGTTAGACTAACTAGAGTTATACATTTATGAATCATGCATATGAAGATATTGAGCTATGAATTTGGACTAACTATGTTTGGTTAAGTGAGTAATATTTTGTAGGATAGTTCAAGTACCAAGAGTGAGCATTGCAACAAGAAAGCAAAAGATCACAACTATGCTCAACTCAAGGAGAATGAAAATGAAAAGATGTTCCAAGCATTTACAAGTTTTGAAGAGAAGATTTTCTTTGGAAGCTTGGATTACATCAAGAAGTGATGGTGGCAAAAGATCTAGTCCAACATCTTCAAGAATAGCTTATAGGACTTAGATCTTGTGTAAAGGTAAAAAGGAATCACACTAAGCTCAAACAAGTTTTAAACATATTTATAAGTGTTTCTAAAATGTTAAATGCCCAACAAACTATTTTTGGAAAGCTAGTCTTGGTGGTATTTCAAATCTATGAAAAATAGTCAAGTTTGTGTTTTGCAAAACTGACATATACTTACTATTTTGATCATAACTTTTAAAATACTTTGAGTTTTACTTTGAAACTTATCTCATTTGAAAATAGACTCAAAGATCTTTCCAATGACTGGTCATTTGCTTTAAACGGATAATAAGCGAAAAAGTTATGACCAATTAAAGTTTGAGTTTTGAAAATATGACCTTTGGTTACTATTTTGATCATATCTTTCAAAATACTTTGAGTTTTGTTTTGAAACTTCTTTCATATGAAAATAGACTCAAAGAGCTTTCCAATGAGTGGTCATTTGCTTTAATTGGATAAGAAATGAAGAAGTTATGACCTTTTAAAGTCGGATTTGAAAACCAGAAATGGCGTAATCGATTACACAAACCATGTAATCGATTACAACGTCGACAACAATCGTGTAATCGATTACACAGAGTATGTAATCGATTACAAAGTGCCAAAAGCTTGTAATCGATTACATGAAGCTTGTAATCGATTACAAAGTGCTCAGAAAGCTTGTAATCGATTACATGAAGCTTGTAATCGATTACAAAAGTGCCCAGAACGTTTCTAACTGACTATAAACGGCTAGTTTTCATAGAAAATCATTTCTAAACACCTCTAACGGCTCTAAAACTCATTGGGCTATAAATAAAAGTGTTTGGGCATCAAAAACAAGTTGGAGAACATTCTGAAAATTACCCTTGAGCATTGAAAACGAAATTCATCATCTTTTTCTCTAAATTCTTTGTTTTGAGCTAAGTGTGTAAATCCTTTATACCCATTGAGCTTCAACTTGTATTATCCACTCTTGGGAGAGTTTTCTATCATCTATACTTTGTTCTTCAATTTGTATATCCACTCTTCAAGAGAGTTTATATTCTTTCTATTCACCTTGAAATCATTGTAAGAGGGTGAGGTATCCCTCAAAAGAGAAAAGGTGAGGTATCCCTTGTAGTGAGACTCAAACACAAAGGGTGAGGTATCCCAAAGGTGTTGTGAGTGCTCTTCATTGTAAAGGTCATCAAGCACCTGTGAAGCTTGAAGAATTGGAGGCTCTAGCACAAGGGTGAGGTATCCCAAGGTGTGAGGAGTGCTCTTGTATGTACAAAGGTTTTTCTAGCACCCGTAAAGTCTAGGAGATAGTGAAGAAAATCTCAAGTTAAGCTTGAGGAATTTGGATGTAGGCCACAAGTGGTTGGTGGCTGAACCAGGATAAATTCTTGAGTTTGATTATCTCTTCCCTACACTCTTTAAATTCAGTATTTGGTAGAATATATTTATCTATTGCATATCTTGATGTTTTGATTGTTACAACTTGATATCTAACTTATTCACTTAGTTCATCATATATCCCAAGTTGTATTTGAGTAATCCTCAATAGTTGTACATTTATTAGACTTATTCCGCTGCATTTATTAATTGAGTTATTCAAAATGCATAATTTGTCAAAGTTGCATTAAAACTAGGCATCACCCAATTCACCCCCCCTCTTGGGTAATGGTTGCCATGGCTAACAAGTGGTATCAGAGCTTCGTGCTCTGGTAAAAGCTTAACAGCTTGGAGTTAAAGATCTTTGTTTGTTTGGCAACCATTACAAGCTTTTCAAAATGAATGGTTTTGAAATTAATAAACCACCATTCTTTGATGGTGCGAATTTCGTTTATTGGAAAGCTAGAATGGAAATTTATATGCAATCTATTGATATTGATTTGTGGGATATTATGCTTGATGGATTTACATGCAAATCAAAACAAACTTGGAATGACTATGATAAGAAATGCTTTTCATTGAATATTAGAGCAATGCAAATATTGAGAAGTGGGTTAAATGATGATGCTTATGCTAAAATTAAGAGTTGCTCTAATGCTAAAGATATATGGGATGCTCTTGATAATTTTTATCTTGCTAACAATGATTTCTTGCAAAAAGTTGTATATAGAGAGCAAGAAGAGCAAAAGCCTCTAAAGGAAGACAATATTGAAAAATGTCCTCAAGAAGATGTTCTTGAATCCTTGAAAGACAACAATGAGGAAGATGATAATTCCTTTGAAAAGCCAAGTATGCTAGGAATGGAGACTACTTCATATATGGCCAAAAAGGACTTTGAGGTAAATAATGCTAAGCTAGATTATAGTCCTTCCTATGATGAGTTACAATGTGCATATGATGAATTATATGATGATTTGTTGAATTTAGAAAATAAAAATTTATCTTGTTTGGAAAACATTTTCTTCATCGAAACTGAAATTGAGATTTTGAAAAATGATTATGCTTTTCTTGATGAGGAAATGCCTTTGAAATGTGAAACCTCAACTTCTTGTGAAAAATGCATTAATTTAGAAAATCAAGTTGAGAACTTATATTGTGAATTTGCCAAAGCTAATGATTCTACTTGCTTACAATCCATGTGTGTTAATAAGAATGTAATTGATGCTATTTCACATGAAAATTCAAGTAAGGCTTGTGGCAAAAATGACATAGAATATAAAAACAACCAAAGGCTCAAGTTTTTCAAAAATGATCTTCAAAGGACCAATCCATCATTGAATTCACTTGTTTGCAACTTTTGTGGTCATCTAGGACATATTTCTCATTTATGCAATTATAGAAGAAACTCTTATATGAGAAATAATATGAAATGGGTTCCTAAAGATCTTAAATGCTCTAGTACTAATATTCAAGGACCCAAGATGAAGTGGGTACCAAAAAGTCCTCCTAGTGTTTCAATTATGCAGAAAACTTCTCAAAAGGATGGACAAATTGGTCAAGTAAAGAAGGAATCATCAAGGGAATGCTTCCAAAGCCCATTGAAAGAAGTTTTGATCAAAGAAGGAAGATGGCTTCAACCAAAGCTTCTCGAAGCACAAAATGTGGAACTTGCAAAGTTTAAAACACCAAAAGAGAAGCAATGGGTAAGGAAAAGAGTTTCCTTGATTAGCAAGGCCAAGGTATCAAATGTTTCTACCTCTTATGCACATTCACTTGTAAAGTCAATGAATTTGAGGTATATTCCTTATAGGCCTTAGGTAAAGGATAGAACTATGTGTGCTTAGTAAAATTTGAATATTATATATAGCACATGATTATATTATTGTTACACCATTTACTCACTACCTTACATATCTCGTGATAATATGCTAGATAAGTTCACTTCTTGTTTGAAGAAGTACATTTGATAAAAATATCTTAGAACTTGGCATATTGAATAAATCATAACTCTTACTTGCATAAAGTTACAATTCTCTGCATAATTTATAGTTTTTGCATAAACATGAGTTTTGGATCAAGAACTGTCGGTTTTATGCTTACATGATGTTTGGAATTGTTTTGGAATTAATTTGAAAGCTTTGAGTTCGGACCCTACTTGTTTGAAGTGCAAAAACGAATTGAAAGCTTGTAATCGATTACAAGACCTCATGTCGATTACAGAGGCTCTACAGCGTTCCAAGCAAAGTCGAGAGCGTGTAATCGATTACACATACTATGTAATCGATTACAACGTCTCGAGAACTCGTGTAATCGATTACACCTAACATGTAATCGATTACATGGATTCCGAGAGAAATTGTAATCGATTACACACCCATGGTAATCGATTACACAAGCTTTAAAAATGGTTTTAAGTGCTGGAATGACCATTTTCACTTAAAATTGTTTGTATATCATGAATGTATGCATATTATTGGCTATAAGCTTAATGGTAATTGATTGTTTACATTTGCTATGCTCAAATTACATACTATGAAAAATTTGATATCTATAAAAGCATAATGGATTAATGATCAATGACTAACCCCTACGGATCCAAAATTGGTGGATACCAAAGAAATTGCTTTAAATTATGTTGTAGGGTGACCATTAGCTCAAGCATGCAAATGAAGTGAAAAACAACCATGCTACTTGAGGTTGGGAAAACTTAAAATGGTCCAAGTTCTCCAAAAATGATGAAAAACATAAAAAGAAAGACATGGAGAACCACAACATTCTCAAGGGGCCTTGAGGCATAGAAGTTGAGTCACCTACAAAAACTCAAAGAGTGCACTTTTGGTGATATCAATCTCTTATCCTTACTTATACTTTAAATTGTATATCATGTGATAGTTGGATAAGTAAAGATTTGTTTATGCCTTATCATGCCTTAAGTTGTGCTTTTCTAGCACTATATTTTAAAAATATTTTTATATATGCTAACATGTTAGATATGCACATATTTTGCTTGGAATGACATGTTATGACAATATCTTTGTTCTTGAGCTTGTGACCAATTCTCTTCGCTCAAATATGTAAATTCACTTGCTCATTAGTAGTTCTAATCCTTTCTCTTTGATGCTTAATTGTCTTATATATTTATTTAGAGATTGGAAAGTAAAATGTCATATGTCTTCTTGTTTGAAATTGCTTGATATGTTCATATTTTAAAAACAAGAAGTAAATGATTCTTTTTTTTTTCCTTGAACTTATCTTTGAACTTCAATTTTTTTAATGAAGTATATCTTGAAATGAATTATAAATATTCAAAAATTATAGTTCCATGGTTTTTCAATTCCTTCACTACAATAAGAGATTTCTTGTTGTTGATTGGCATGTGTACATACTAAAATTTATTAATTGATATTACATGCCTTACATGATCATTGTTTGCCCCAAAATGCTTATATAAGTTTTGATGTTGATCATGTGTTTCTTGATAAAACTTGAATCATGCCTTAAATGCCTTAAATGCCTTAAATGCTTAAATCATATTTTTGGATTCAAGTGCATATGACATTCTTTTGTTCTCTTTAGAGCTAACAATTCATGGTTGATAATGTGGTACATATTTTACATTTTATATCAACTTAAATTATGTTTGTAAATAAATTTAAATGATATTTGATGCTAACCTTTTTTGAGAACTTTTGAAATATAGTCATCAAATATTGAAATGTCAAGCATATGTGGATAAATGAGAAATGTTGAAGGAAGAGGAACATGAGGAGACTTTCTTCAAGTGCAATGGAATGAAATACTCAATGGAAGAAAGTACAATGACCTATAAATGAAGAACATTCTAAAGGAGCATCACTTTCTATCTAACCCAATAAGTATCTCTATCCCTATACTATTGTGGTATTCTATATGCTATGGATTATATGATACTTGTTGATAAATTAATCTTAAAAGATTATATGCTTTCCTTACATGAGAAGTATGCTTAGCATTGACAAAGTGCCTAATTGTACATTAAATTGCTAGTTTTGTCATTGCATATAGGGTGGATGATATTAGTTCTATATATGTTTTAATCTCTATAACATATTTCATCAAGGTCAATGTTTGATATATATATGATTCTCTTGATCTATGGTTCTTAGTGGTATAAACTTATGAGAATCATGCTCTTGTTTTGAAAAGAATTTCTAGTTTGATTAATATTCCTTTTAAAAAGAAGCTTTTCAAGTTCCATATCCTTGAGAATCTTTTGAACTGTCTTAAGATTTAAAAAGTATTATCATCTCCTAATTATCTTGAAAATTTAGAAATCATTCAATTTGTGCTATAAATGTAGTACTCTCTACATTGCTTTGAAATGTCTATTAAATTTTGAGAGAGTATTTAAGAAAGTTTTCTAAATAAATTTTTTGAAATGATCTATAGAGATCAATCTTCATACTTCAAAAGATAAGCCTTGTTTAAAAAATATATATATATATATTTTATCTTTTCAAGACTCTTGTTTAATGTGAAAAAGAGGATATGTACTTTCAAATACTCTTTTGACTTAGATTTGATCACTCTCAAGGAATATGTGATTTCAATATAAATCTCTTCTACCCTTCTAAAATGCTTTTGAAAATGTAATGTGTTATTATAAAATTCTTTTTGAAAGGGGAGAAGTTTTTAAAAATGATTTTGTTTGAGGATTAAGAATATGTATCTATGCCTTGCTTTTCTTTATAGTAATGTGCTTATATGATCTTGGCATGCATATTTCCCTTTATCTATCTTGTGCTTCAATAAGGGGAACTTATCTTACATATCATTCTTCCATATCCTTGTTGACTAAGAACATATGCATAACTATGTTAAACCATTATATTTGATATTTTGATAACATGCATATTGTGAGGGGGAGCCTAGCTATTAAATTGTTGCTTATATCCTTTGGCTTACATCCTTACTTGACATGAAGTGTTTTATTGTTAATACTATTAACATGTCAACAAAGATCATCGTTCATTCTCTTTTCCTATATCAATGAAAGAAGGTAAACATTCTTAAACTTCATATCTTTTGATTTTTTTTCATTGAGAAATGCTTGATATGTGACAAGTTGTATGATCTTTTATTTGAAAACCTTAATTCTATGATCTTACATGAATATTTTGTATCTCCTATCAAGTGATATCAAGTGGTACTTAATTATGATGTGGTATGCAAGATATTATATCTTAGACACAATTTCTTAAGCTTATTGCTATCATATGCTAAATGTTGAAGTACCAAAATATGACAAGTATTGCATGAATAATCTTTTATATCTTGAAAGCATACTTATTTCATCTCTCCTTTCTTGAATTAGGTATATAATTAAATAAGGAGAGATAGTGATGAGTTGAATAACTTGAAGAAGTTTATGGTTTTGATGATCCTACTCTTTTTGACAACATGGTTCTTATCTTTAGGGGAGAGAAAAATATTATCTTTCCTTCCTAAACCTTTTTGTTGATGTCAAATAGGGGGAGAGAAAATTGGAGAGAAAAATATGTGCTTGTGTTTAATTGTTTGATATGCTTACATGAATATCTATCCTTATATATTGCTAAACATATTTTTTCTTTGGTGATTTGTCATCATCAAAAAGGGGGAGATTGTGGAAATAGGTTTGCCCCAATGAATTAATATGTTAAGTTTTGATGATGACAAATACAAAACAAAAAGAATGATGCTTATGCTTTATACTTGTGCTTTATAGATAACAAATGCATCACAAAAGAATATTGATCATGTTACATAAATGTGTTTAATGAGAAATATTATATCATGCATGATTATGTACTTTATCTAATTATATTTCACTTAATAATCATGCAATAAGATATATGTAACATTCATCATATAATATATCCAATAATATGTTATATGAGTTATAAATGAATTAATATTGGATATGTCTATGAAAGTCTTGTATGCATGTTAGACTAACTAGAGTTATACATTTATGAATCATGCATATGAAGATATTGAGCTATGAATTTGGACTAACTATGTTTGGTTAAGTGAGTAATATTTTGTAGGATAGTTCAAGTACCAAGAGTGAGCATTGCAACAAGAAAGCAAAAGATCACAACTATGCTCAACTCAAGGAGAATGAAAATGAAAAGATGTTCCAAGCATTTACAAGTTTTGAAGAAAGATTTTCTTTGGAAGCTTGGATTACATCAAGAAGTGATGGTGGCAAAAGATCTAGTCCAACATCTTCAAGAATAGCTTATAGGACTTAGATCTTGTGTAAAGGTAAAAAGGAATCACACTAAGCTCAAACAAGTTTTAAACATATTTATAAGTGTTTCTAAAATGTTAAATGCCCAACAAACTATTTTTGGAAAGCTAGTCTTGGTGGTATTTCAAATCTATGAAAAATAGTCAAGTTTGTGTTTTGCAAAACTGACATATACTTACTATTTTGATCATAACTTTTAAAATACTTTGAGTTTTACTTTGAAACTTATCTCATTTGAAAATAGACTCAAAGATCTTTCCAATGACTGGTCATTTGCTTTAAACGGATAATAAACGAAAAAGTTATGACCAATTAAAGTTTGAGTTTTGAAAATATGACCTTTGGTTACTATTTTGATCATATCTTTCAAAATACTTTGAGTTTTGTTTTGAAACTTCTTTCATATGAAAATAGACTCAAAGAGCTTTCCAATGAGTGGTCATTTGCTTTAATTGGATAAGAAATGAAGAAGTTATGACCTTTTAAAGTCGGATTTGAAAACCAGAAATGGCGTAATCGATTACACAAACCATGTAATCGATTACAACGTCGACAATTAGTGTAATCGATTACACGTATGTAATCGATTACAAAGTGCCAGAAAGCTTGTAATCGATTACATGAAGCTTGTAATCGATTACAAAGTGCCAGAAAGCTTGTCGATTACATGAAGCTTGTAATCGATTACAAAGTGCCCAAGAACGTTTCTAACGGCTATAAACGGCTAGTTTTCATAGAAAATCATTTCTAAACACCTCTAACGGCTCTAAAACTCATTGGGCTATAAATAAAAGTGTTTGGGCATCAAAAACAAGTTGGAGAACATTCTGAAAATTACCCTTGAGCATTGAAAACGAAATTCATCATCTTTTTCTCTAAATTCTTTGTTTTGAGCTAAGTGTGTAAATCCTTTATACCCATTGAGCTTCAACTTGTATTATCCACTCTTGGGAGAGTTTTCTATCATCTATACTTTGTTCTTCAATTTGTATATCCACTCTTCAAGAGAGTTTATATTCTTTCTATTCACCTTGAAATCATTGTAAGAGGGTGAGGTATCCTCAAAAGAGAAAAGGGTGAGGTATCCCTTGTAGTGAGACTCAAACACAAAGGGTGAGGTATCCCAAAGGTGTTGTGAGTGCTCTTCATTGTAAAGGTCATCAAGCACCTGTGAAGCTTGAAGAATTGGAGGCTCTAGCACAAGGGTGAGGTATCCCAAGGTGTGAGGAGTGCTCTTGTATGTACAAAGGTTTTTCTAGCACCCGTAAAGTCTAGGAGATAGTGAAGAAAATCTCAAGTTAAGCTTGAGGAATTTGGATGTAGGCCACAAGTGGTTGGTGGGTGAACCAGGATAAATTCTTGAGTTTGATTATCTCTTCCCTACACTCTTTAAATTCAGTATTTGGTAGAATATATTTATCTATTGCATATCTTGATGTTTTGATTGTTACAACTTGATATCTAACTTATTCACTTAGTTCATCATATATCCCAAGTTGTATTTGAGTAATCCTCAATAGTTGTACATTTATTAGACTTATTCCGCTGCATTTATTAATTGAGTTATTCAAAATGCATAATTTGTCAAAGTTGCATTAAAACTAGGCATCACCCAATTCACCCCCCCTCTTGGGTAATGGTTGCCATGGCTAACATTACATAGTACTGAGAATTGATCATTGAAAATTGAAAACCATTTAACCACTTGAGAGCATTCAACTGCAAAGTAGTGGCCATTATAGATGAAAAACACCTATAAGCTTCAATAACAGCCAAATTAAGAAGATTGGAACTTAAAAGGCCACCAAGAACCAACATTTCTCTTGAATTTGGGGAAGAACAAATGAGAAACAAGTTCTTCGATGAACCAACAGTGAAATGAATGGAAAGACCAATAGATCCATCATAGATTGACGAGTCATGAAGTGGATATTTGAAACACCATGATCTCACCAGAGTTCTGGTCTTCACCACCACTTGGAAACGGAGTAGAACAAATTCAATGAGCCACCACCAGATCTCGTAAAGCACAATGAGTGCCACCAGAGACAACCACTTCTAAAGCAAGATCTAAAAGTCTCATGGCGCAAAGTTGGTTCGAGATGGCTCCACCAATTCTCGACAGCGATGCAGCAGTGCGTGGAGGACAAAGGAGATTGGCTGTACTCATCGGAGTGGTGGGGTTCCGACTTTGACAACGGCCATACCGGTCTCAGACCAACCTTCGGCGAGAATTAGAGAAAGATTTTTCAAGAAAATGAGAAAAATGTTTTAGGAGAAGAAAGTAAAGCAAAGATAAGAAGAAAGAAGGAAGTTGATGGAAATCTGGATTTAATTTTCTTTAGAAAAGTAGAGAAATGGATAGAAAATGAAATGGAAAATGATGAAAGATTTAGGTTGATGTGAGAGAAAAATATATAAAGAAAATAAGGGAAAATGAGATTGAAATAGGGTTTGGAAACTGAGAAAATAAAAAGAAAATGAAAAGAAAATTTATTAGCTACTACAATAGAAGGAAAGAGTTCATGGTGGATGATATCGCTTTGATACCATGTTGATAGACATTATGGGAAGAAGGAAAAGTTGAGAGAGTTGAGAGAAAATGAAAAATTGAATTTACTGAATGAAAAAAAGTTAGTACAATAAGCTTAAAGTGTAGCCTATAACAAACTTAAAGTGTAGCTTATATACTATGTAAAATAGTAACTAACTGATAACTAACTAGTAACTAAGCAAACTATCCTAATTAACACCAATATAATATAACATCAGTTATCACTCTGGAAAGAAAATTTCTTTCTCTCAAAGATTCTCAAGTACTTAGTAATTTGTGAATCTTAAAAATGTCAAAAATAAATTTCTATTAAGACAATAAAATATGTAATTTCGACAAAATAGTAACAAATAGCAATGAATGGCAATTAAAAGAGAAATGAAACTTGGATAAAGCATACAAGAAACGATATAAAGAGAAACAATAAATAGAGCAATGAAAATAAAAAATGACAAGTAAATGAATCAAAGCAAGTAAACATGTAAAGAACTAATACTTAAACTTGTAGACGAATAAACTTGACTAGAAAAAATAATAAAATTGAATAAAAAACAAATAAAGAACAAGAAATGACACTTACAGAAATCATAATCTTGACTTAAATCAAAAGAAAAAAGCAAGTAAAAAGAAAGCAATTAAACGAAAACAATAAAGATGCAAGAAAGTAAACTTGTAGAAAAGTAAATAAAATAAGTAAAGAAATCAAATGATTATGAGAATCACTTGATCAAGAGATGAAGATAGTTTACAAGAAAATGTAAATGAATTGTTTTAAACTTGCATTATATGGTAAAAATTACAAGAAAAAAGTAAGGTAGAAAGCATATTTGACTAATATCTTTTGATCCTTGTTCGTCAGAGTGATTTTTGGATATGTGCGAGATATTTACAAGTGTTTTTCAACCAACTTAAATGTCTACACCCTCTTAGTATTTATAAGCAAAGATGATAACCGTTTATTCTGACAAGATCATGACAAGTATCTTTGTCAAAAATAACTTCTTAAATTAATAACAATGATTGTCTTGTCTTAATATTACAGACTTAACTGTTAATAATTTTCTAAATTCAAATTCAAACACTTGAATTTAAATTTTGAATTAAGTAACTGTCTTGAATTTATCTCGAAATGTCTCTAAACTCAAGACGTTTTTTACAATCTTAAAAATTTACCAATTGTTGTCTTCATTGTTATTTTGTTCTTTTAACATGTTTTTGAAAAGTTTTTTCCTTTTATCTAGTCGAAGTGTATCTTCAAAAATTCATTCATTGCCTTCGAATAATCTTTGACATGTAAAACTGGTTACACATCATAATCGAATTAGCTATTTTTTATTGAAGTGATCAAAATTTAACTTAATTAGTTAAATCAATCAAAAGACGTTTTATATGCTAATTTTTTTTAATAATCAAAAAAATTATTTTTATATCAATAGTTAGTTACACAACTTTGGTTTATTAGTGATGTTTCTCTCTCTGTGTTGTATATATAATGGTTATTCGAGGAGGATACGAAACTTGATTGGACTTAAATATTTAGAAGGGATTAAAATGGATTATATATCTCAAAATTAAATAATTAAATACTTACGAAATCGAGAATTCAAATATAGTAAATAATTATATATATAGTTAATTTTTTAAAATTAATAACTTACAAAATTTATTTACAAGAGAACTAAATTAAAAAATAAGGAAAATGGCAAAGGCGAAATGGAAGTTGATTAAATTAATAAGGTCCAAGTATTTTATTTGTAAGGTTTATGTTTTATTTTCGCTAATAATAATTTTTTTTTCTAGACGACGTATCATATATTTTAACCTTTATATATATATATATATATATATATATATATAAAGTTGTAAAAGTTAAAGATGTTTAAGATTTGACTTATTCTACTAATTCGTCCCCGGGCCAAGCTAAGTAGGTTAAATTCAAGTTCTATAAATTAGACTTGATATATTTTCGAATCGAGTTATGATTTTATTTTAGGTTATCTCAACCTATTTGATATTATACATTATTTTAAAATTTATACTTTTTTATAACCGCTACAAATAATAAATTTTTTAAACTTAAATTAATAACTTTTACATAAGATTATAATATATATTTTTATCTCATCATGATAATATATAGATATTATTTATTTTAAAATATATCTTAACTTTAATTTCTTATTTTTATAATTTTATAATTTATTTATACATAATATTTAAATTTATACATTATGTTCACATATTAAGTTGATCTGATTCCATTCCAATTATTATTGGGCCTAGACCTGATCAAGTCAGGTTTAAATTTAAAAAAAAAATGACCCAATTAAAAAATCATATCAAATTTGAGTCAAATTTAATTTATCTCATGAACACCCTTCTAAAAATAAAGCGTTAAAGGCAATTGTGGGGATTTAAATAATTGTCTTTTATGTAAAAAAAAAAAATCATTACATTTTCTCTTTGTCTTTGTCTCTCACTCTCTTTCCTTCTCTTTCTATATATGCCTCTTTCTTAATGAAAAGTATTTTTTATGTTTATTTCCGAGATATGTTATGATAAATAATGTTATAGACATACTTATACATATACTACTCACTTACATATATATTATTTTATATTATATAAATTTCATTATTCGATTATAATTAGTTATAGTTTATTGTTTTATACATATATTATTATTTTAATTCAATAAATAATTTAAAATTAAATATACATTTATTGACTTTTTTTATGAACAAATTCATTTCAAAGAAGTGTATAATTGAGAGTGAGAAGGGAAGATTTGAATCCGTAGAATGGAGTGATGGACTCATGGACCCTTTCTTGAACACGATTGTTGTGATCTGTGATGTTATGTAGCATTCCACGTACGCTTTTGTCCTTGTAACTTTCTGTGGCTGTGATGCTACTACATACTGGACCACTTCTTGATCCACTCTCAATACTCAATAGTCAATACTGCACTCCCAACCAATTATGTTCTCCAAAATTCATTGTGGTTGTGGGTAGCACCATCTATCAGATATTTTTATAGAAAGAATAAATAACTAGCAAATTTTCTATCTTTTATGTGGAGGAAACCTAAGGCCATTGCCTTAATCGATAGAGATTAGAGAACATGATCTGCCCTGAGAGCAATACCCATTATTCTGGTAGCAAAAGCAATTCCCATTATTTTATTGTGGTTTGACACTAAATTTACCGTATTAAATACACGCACTCAAGCTTGGTAGTGGATTGACCAAAAAAAAAAAGAACTTGGTTGTGGTAATTGAAGAGAAGTAGGGGCATACATGGACGGCCTCGGACGGGTTCAGGAAGCTTGGTAGTGGGTTGATCAAAAATTAAAAATACTTGGTCGTGGTTATTGAAAAGAAGTATGGGTGTATATGAGACGTATTGAGACATATTTGACTTTGACTCAAATTTGTCTTGATATTTTGATCGAATCATTTTTTAGACTTGAACATAATCTGACCATGGTTTTGAGTTTAAATTAAGTTAATTTGATATTAGATATAATGTATAAATTTAAATATTATACATAATTAAATCATAAAATTATAAAAATAAAAAATTAAAATTAAAGAATATTTTATAATATATTTAAAAATAAATAATATTAATATTAATATTAATATATTATAATGTTATATAAAAAATTATTAATTTAATTCATAAAATTTTATTATTTATAACTAATTATAAAAAAATTTAAAATAATTTAAAATATCATGTCAAATTTAGATAACTCAAAATATATCTCGAACCCAACATATAAATACACATCAAATTTAATTTTTAAAATTTAAACATATCTCAATTAACTTCAAATTAAACTAAGTTAATAAAATGAGCCGGATATTAAACACCCCTTAAAGATAAGAATTAGTTTGTCATGTGTCACTCTCGGAATGCTCTCAAAAGTTCATTGGGGAATGGCTAATTTAACTAGATTCTGGATTACACAAGTTTTTGTGAGGGGTTTATCATGGGGTTTAAAAGAGTTACTATTTAACTTAAATATAATTATTATTTTATATTAATTTACTTACTACTGAATTTTTATATTTTTACAAAGTAAATAATAAGTAATGTATAAAATAAAATAATTATTTTTTAATAAGATCGTGGTATCCCTATTAGTTAAATTTATTTGAACAATTCATGAAATTAATCTATATTCAACTGTAAAAACATAAAAATTAATTTCTTCGTAAGACTAATTCACATTTTTTTTGTGACATCACGAATAACCATTTTTAATGTGAGAAAATCAAGACTAAGCATAAAATACTGTTGATAAGAAATAAATTGACCCATACGTTGCCCAGGTTATATACTAGTAAAATACATTTTTATTTAATTTGATACAAAATAAAAAAATGAAAAAAAAAGCAACGCAGGAACATTCAAAATTTGTGTGTTTATTTTAATTATTCCAAACCTAAGAATCCTATTCCGCCCGTTTTATCAGTCTTTGAAGTGTTTTGAGATAATTGTTTAAAATTGAGAAGCAATAATTTTTTTAAATTTAGTAAAAGTTTACGTTTTAGTGTATTTTTTTAAAATTACAATCTAAATTTAAACACACACAATCAAACATCACTTTTGAGTAATTATATATCCAAAAATTATTTTATTTAACACTCTCCAAACAACAATTAGTAAAATCATGTTTTGCAAAACATCTCACCAAAAAGAAAAAGTTTTGCAAAAACAAATCTTCTTTTATTTTCGGGTATATTGCAAAACGTAATCCAAACAAACGTTGGTTTACATGAGAGAACTTAATATATATATATTCTCTAAAAAATAATCATTTTTAAACATATACTAAGCTTTGTAATATTGATTGAAGCGACGAATCACTACGTCACGTGTCATAATGCTTTGAAAAGTTCGACCCGGGACAGCCAATATGGTTTACACAAGTTTTAATCATAAAATAGTTTGAATAAAATGCATTTTTATTTAATTTGACACACTAAATAAAAACAACAACACAGGGACATTCAAAAGTTTATGTTTTTTTTTTTTGTGTGAAGATTGAGTGTTTATTTTAATTTTTAACTATTCCAGACCTTAGAATCCGCCCTCCTTTTTATCATGCTTTCAAGTGTCTTGAGATAATAATTGATTAAATTTGAGAAGCAATATCTTTTATATAGATTTAATTTGAATATACGTATAAATTTTTTTATACTAATATTTAATTATATATTGTTGCATTATAAAAAATATTTGAATTATTTAACTTATAATAATTATCTTAAAATTATATATATAATAATGTATAATTAATTTATGATGTTAAAATTTTTACAAATACATTAAAATTAAACTTTTTATATTTAGAACATGTTTAGAAAAGATGAATTTTTTCCAAACAACTATTTTTAGAAAATTAAATTTGTTTTGTGAAATAATTATTATGTTTGAGTAAAAAAGATTATTTTTTAAAAAAGTTTTTACACGAAATTCAATGTAAAAAAACTTTTTTTCAACTAATAATCATAAAATTAAAGATTGAAATTTATATTTTAACTTATAAATTATTTCTTATACTTTGATATGTAAATATTATTTTGTCTCAATCAAATAATTTTTTTAATCATTCTATCTTCATTTTAGTAATTTAATGCGAGAAAAATAATTTTTTTATATCATCCAAACGAATCATATTAACTTAAAATCACTTTACAATTAATACATTTAAACATAAAATTAAATCAATTATAATCAATTATATCAATAATCGATTATAACATAATCGATTATTAAGTAATTTATAATTTTCAATTTTTTCAAACAAACCTTTAGTAAAAGTTTACGCTTTAGTATATTTAAAAAAATTCCTTAATATTTTTTTTATCTAATTAAGACACACAATCAAACATCACTTTTTAGTAATTACGTATCCAAAAATTATTTTAATTTTAATCAACACCCTCCAAACAATACTTTTTAATAGAATCAATTTTTGCAAAATAAATCTTCTTTTATTTTCGTGTGTATATATTGTTGAGAATTCAACATCGACTGCCTTAATCTTTTAGGTACAGTTTACATATCTGTTAGATCACTTCTCTTAATACTAATTGATTTTAGGTTAAAATTTAACATAATATCAGAGTCAGGATTCTATCTTTCTGTATTGTCTATTTCACTAGGCTAACTTGTTCCGTCCAGACATCTGTGGATGGAGGTATTGAGAATCTCACATTGTCTATCTTAATCTTTTGTGTGCAATTTATATATATATTAGATCATTCATCTTAATGTCAATTAATTTTAAATTAAAATCTAACATATATTATATTACAAAATCTAATCATTATAATTAAACAGATTTATATATTTATTAAGTCACTTATCAATTAATTTTAAATTAGAATTTAACATATATTATATTACAAAATCTAATCATTATAATCTAAACAGACTTTGAATTTGAGATCTTTCAACAAAACCAAGAAAACTTGTAGCAGCAAATCTAATCAAGAAAACTTGTAAATTAAAACTAAACTGTAATTTTATTTTTTTTGTATATAATACTTCAAATCTTTTTTTTTTTTGGGGGTTACAATAATGCTTCAAATCTTAACCATAGAGAAACTGTACAGAGCACCTCAAATTTTACAGATAACGATCGTCATCATATATCCTACACCTAAATTATCAACCACGTACCAATAAAAAGAAAAAAAGAAAACTTGTGCTGCACAATGCAAAACACAAAAATTCATATTTTCACAAAATCAAACATTTTTTTTTATTTTTTTTGAAAAAAGAGTGATTGATCATGAGGATGAAGGAAGGGAAATGAAGGAAGGGCTGGTGGTGATGGTGTTATTGAGGAGAGAGTGGGCGCGTGAGAGCTGGTCCATGAGGGACACGATGCGAGCGTGGTAATCACGCGCCTGCTGAACCGCCTCCGCTTCCAGCTCCCCCAGCTGAGTGCAAAGCCTCTCCTCCGCGTCCTCCACCACGCGGAGCTGCTCCCATGCCGCGTGGAGCTGGCGGCGTGTGTGCTCCTCCCTTTCCCTGCTCTGCCTCAGCTCCTCCTCCAGCTCCTCATTCCTCTTCTTCAGCTCCAACGACGCCGTTTCATTAGCCTCCGTTGTCGTCGTTGTCGTCTTCTTCTTCTTGTTGTCGTGGTTCCCAACGATTCCGATCATCGCCATCATCGTTGGGGCTGTAAATGAAATTTATATATATAAATATATATATATATATTAAGAAAATGAATGACAGTTATAGCACCGTGCCCCCGGGAAAGGTAATTTTAGTTTAAGGTTGGTTTTTTGGAATGGAAGAGCAGCGAGTATGCAAAGGGTATATAAATATTGAAGGGAGTTCAAATCAGGTGTCCAGGTTCAATGAACCTGGCTTGCGCATTTGGTTATCCTTTTTTGACTTTCGATTTTTTAGGGTGATCACGTTTTTTTAGGGTGATCACGGGTCTAGTTAGATTTAAGATAGAAAAAAATCTAAACTAATCATGTGAGTTCGGATTGATTCGAGTTGGGTCAAAAGGAAAAAATTTGAGTAATCCGAATCGAACAAACTCGATTAGAATCGGGTTGGTTCGGGTTAGTTAATCGGATTGGTCGGGTCAGCGGATCAGGTTATAAGAAAAAATTAAAAAAAAACTTGAATATAGACAAAACGATGTCTTTTTATTGAGTCATCGGGTCATCAGATCGGGTCACTAAACTCGTTACCCGAATCGATATTCAACGGATTTTTCAAAATTTACCCGAACCGACCCGATTATCCGAACTAACCCAGATATATGTAGTCGGGTCGGGTCGGGTCGGGTTGGCAGATCTACGGATCAGGTTGTGCACCCCTAATTTTTTTAAAGAAATAAATTAGTTTCATTATTTGTCTAATTTTTATACTTTAATTTTTTTAATTTATTCACAAATTTATTTTGTATTTTATGAATTATAGTGATATATAATTTAATTTGATATCAATCTCATATTAAAATATAATAGATATATATCCATTATATTATGAGTAGATAAAAAACATTTTTGGAGTTACATAGTAGTCTTCGATAAGAAATTTAAAATAAAAAATTTGTATAAAAAAGTAGAATTTTTTTATTTTTTAATGTATTAAATATTTTAATTTTTATAAAAATTTATTTATTTTAGGTCTTTAATAAATATCTTTAGAGTATTCGTTAAAAAAATTATTTGAGAATATTTATATTGTATTAATTATTTTTTTAATTTTATATTTACTTTTTATCATCTTAATTAAAATCAATAACTATACATAATTTATAATTAATAAAGTAAAAATAATAATAATTTAATTATATTAAACTATATTTTTTATATCTGAGACTATTTAATAGTATCTTCAATCTTCGTATAAAAAAATTAAAAGACAAAATTTAAAGGAATGAAAGGAGTAATAAGAGTACATACATAATATGTGGATATGGATGGGATTTATTTATTTTAGTGGTAACTCTTAGAACATTTTGACAAAAGGGGTTATTTTACTTAGTTAATCTTTCATTCATGATAATAGTATGAATAAATAAATTATTGAATAAAACTCTTAGAATATTTTTAGATAGATTAAGTTTATAAAATTTAAAAATTTAATTTAGTTTTAATACACTGTTAATGTAAAATAGTTTTACACTTTTATTTAATGATGTATTATCATATTATTTAATAAATTAAAATTTAAATGTGTTGTCAAATTTATTAAATAATGTGACAACACATCATTGAATAACAATATAAAATATTTTTATAATGACAATATATCAAAATTAAATTCTTAAAAATTAATTAATATTTTCATCTCAAAAAGAATTTAATTTTTTTTATTTGATTATTTTATTTTAATGCATAATACAGTTTATTATAATATATGCATATGTTAATATTAATTTAGATAATTATTAATCTCCAGTTGAGATCTTCAATTTGGTATGCATGATATCACATGATTCCATGATTCAATGGCTAAATTGATAAAAGGAAGTGGTTATGTTATCCTTAAAAATGTGGTATTTAAGATGAAGTATTAAGTATTTATGGACTATCCAATTAAAAAAAATTATTATTGACTATTAATTTCGTAATAAATTTTTTAAAGTATATTAAATATAACTAGCAACAAACAAATATTAGATATTTTTTCTGTTCACTTTTATCTTTTTGTTAAAATTAATGCATACATATTAAGAAAGTTGTTAAATATATTAAATGATAAAAAAATATGATTTAATATAATTAAATTACCATTTCTCTCACTTAATTAATATTTACTCTCTCCTTCCTCTATCTTCATTAATCTCACATTCTTTCTCTTCCTCTCACTCCATTAATCTCACATTCTCTTATCCCTTTTTAGAATCTCATGCTCTAATAATCATCTCTCCGTTTTTGACAAAGCAAAAAGCATGTATTCCATGAATTGATTAGAGTAATTGATTTTAGGAATTTATAAAAAATCAATATATTTTTCTAACCCTAAGTTATTTGTTAACGGTTCAAAAGAGAAAGTTTTTCATGAAAAAAAGTGCATTCAATACAATAAAAATTAGAAAAGCTCTACTTTTCATGTAAAATTTTTATTTTAGATTTTTTAACAAATGTCCAAAAGCACTCGTTAAAAAAATATAAAATCAATTAATATATATTTATTGAGTTTAATGGAGATAATAAACGATAAGTGTAAAGTTAGAAAAAGACTAATAAATATTTTTTTATTTTTAAATGAACAGATAATATTAGACAAATCAAAATTCTTAATTAATGGACAGATAAAAATTAGACGAAGAGAGTATTTTTAAAAATAAAAATGAATATCATTAAAAATAAGAATTTTGTTAACAAATGCCCTTAAAGATACCAAAACAAGAAATTTTAAATAAAAGGTAAAGATTTTTTAATTTCTAATATATTGAGTACCTTATTTTTATTTAAAATTTCTTATTTTAGTTTCCTTAACACATGTTATTAGCAAAACTTTTAAAAAATATTCTTTTCGATCTATTTTAAGTGTCACTTTAGTGCAATGTAGAAGAATAAAGAAACATCAAACCAAACATTAATTGTGAATTTTTTTTACTAAGTTACCTTTTTTCATTTCAATTAATTACTCTATTTTATTATATTCATCTAATTTTTATAAGTAGTTAAGACTATTAAAATATAAGAGTATATATGAAAATAATAATAATTAATACATTATTAGTTTGTGAAAATATCATTTATAATGAACCAAATTTTTTCATTAAAATAATACTTAAAATGATCTAGAAGAAGTATATAAATATTGAAATAATATTATTAATAATATTTAAATTTTTTATAAAAAAAGTTTATCCGTAAGTGTACAAAACTTACTAAATGGAATCCCACCGATTATAATAAAGTGTGTTTGGAGGTTGCGTGCAAAATGTTGGATCAGCATTTGTGAGTCGTGGTTTGGCTGCTGCCACATCATTGGCTTATTTTGCTTTTGATCTTCTGTTCCTGTGATTTGTTTATTTAGACTGAACTTTAAGAAATTCTCCCTTATCATGGCTTATGTGTAAAAAATTATGTTGTGTTTTGAAATTCATCAATATAAGAGGGTGTTTGATAAATAAAAATTTCATTGTGTAAATATTTTTTTGAAAAAAAAATTTATACACAATATTATAACATATTTAATAAAATTAATTTCAATTTTTCATAAAATTTAATGTATTATAAAAAAATTTAAGCTAATTTTTATAATATTAAAGATTGAAGCTTATAATTCTAATTTATAAATTATTTCTTATATATTTTTTCATCAATTAAATATTTTTTAATCATTTTATACTTATTTTAATAATTTAATACATAAAAATAATTTATTTTTATATCATTCAAATAAATCAAATTAACTTAAAATTATTTTTTAATTAATATATTTAAATATAAAAATAAATTAATTATAATCAATTATAATTAATTATAACAAAAAAAATTTATATAATAATTAATTACTAAGTATAATTAAATTTTCATAATTTTTTCAAACACACACTAACTCATTGAATCACGTATATTGACTTTTTGTAAGAGAATTTCTGCACATATATAGAGGAAATTAGTATGTATATTTTGACAAAGTTCATATAATTGTGTTGGTAAGTATTAAAATATATAGAGATTTATGTGGTATCAATATTTTAAAATAATTATCGCATCGATATCTAATATTATCGTATCAGATATTTTTATATTTTTAAATATTTTTTATTTATATTATTTTTAATTATTTTTTAAATTTTTATCATATCAATTTATTTATGTCGTGTCATATTTATATTCGTATTTATATCTATATGATTATATTTTCTATTCATGACTCATAGTTTTAAAATTAAGAATTTCTTCTGCTGTTTATTTATGATTGGGAGATAATATATAAATGATTCAAGACAGAAAGGAGTTACGTGAGGGGTGCTCCTTACTCTTAGAAGGCGTATTCCATCTTCAACCACGCACACTGATACTCTCTAACTAGGGGCCAATGAACTTAATTTCTTACCACATATTGTATTTCAAAGGATATCAAAGAATAGTAATTTTATATTTTTAACATACACATAAGCACACGTAAAAATTGTATTATGTGGACTTATGGACTTGAAATAAATTCAGACCAAAAGAATATGAAATAAGTTGGCTCTTTGGAAGTAAAGTTGCAGCAGAGGTACAAATAAGCTAATACTTGTAGCAGAGGTACAAATAAGATAACACAAGTGCGCAGGTCTTTATTAAATTGGTGATGCGTAATGACTTGGGGTGCACCTTTGTTTGGATGCATATAATGAATAAAAAAAATCTAAATATCTCCTCCATGACATAATTACTTTAGCATTACTATATTTATATATGATTTAAGCTTAATTATATATTATGTTTCTCTAATGAGAATACGTGTTGCCTAATTAAGTGATGATGCCATTTGGTATATACACAACTAACACTGGTAAATCACAGCCGAATAAAATAAATATTTTGAGACATTGAGTCGAGAAAGATGGAAAAAGACAAGGTAAGAACGGCCTCTAAATATAAAAAAAAAACAATAGAGATTAGAGAAGTCACCATCAAAGAAAGAAGTTATGGTTAATTAAAGAGCCAAATGTCCTTGATCGACAATTGCCCTCAATGACTAATTGATTTGCAAGTCGGCATTTTTTAAAACTAAAATCGAAATCTAATATAGTCTTCTGTTTGGAAGAAATCTAAATGAAATGGATGATAGTGGTAGAAGATGATTTGATGTCATTCAAGGTCGGCTGTGTTGAAGATAATATACCTACATCTAAAGTTTAAGGCTTTTTTCAACTTTATTATTCGTTTAATTTTTATATTTTAATTTTTTTTAATTTATTTATAAATTTATTTTGTATCACATAAAAAAATTATAATTATATACAACTTAATTTAATATTTATTTCACATAAATATATAATATAAATATAATATATATATTTTTTATGTACATAAAACTTTTCTTAACTTTTTATACATAACTCATTGTCTCTTGATTCTAGAAGATTAATCTTGACCCTTGTTTGTAGCCTATTATCTTGATTCTAGGATATTAGTTATTATTTTTTTTGTAATTGATTTATATTTATTAGTTTCCATTATTTTATTTCTCTAATTGAGATGTAATTGATTTGTAATTAAATTCTACGATTATAATAAGAAAGCACTCACTCATGTTCAAAGTGTAGTAGCTTCACAATCTTTTCATAGTATCACGAGTCCAATTGGATTAAACCTCCTTTTTACGATCCTCCCTCATTTTCTAATGGCTGCTGAAACTTCCTCCAACCTTCTCCCTTTCAACACTTTAATTCACATTATCACCATCAAACTTTCCTCCACCAAGTACCTCCTATGGCAAAGCCAACTTCCTCCCCTTCTTGAAAGCCAAGATTTACTCAGTTATATTGATGGCACCATTAAGCTGCCCCCCAAAATTGACCCTGCAACCTCTCAGACACCCAGTGACAAACACTTGGCGTGGAAAGCTACTGATCAAAAAATCCTTTGTCTCCTTTGTTCCTCTCTTGCCAAAGAAGCATTGGCCGAAGTTGTTGGACTTACCACCATACGAGAGGCCTGGTTTACCTTGGAGAATACCTTCAATCACCATTCGAAGGCTCGAGAAATTCAACTCAAAGATGAACTTCAATTGATGAAAAGTGGCACCCCAATTGTTTGCCAACTACGCCCACTCCTTTAGGGATGGCAATGGGGCGGGGCAGGGGCGGATAGTGCTTCCCCCGCCCCCGTCCCCGTCTCGTCACGGGTACCCATTTATGATCCCCACGGGTAGGCGGGGGTATCCGCGGGTATCTGCGGATAATTAATAATTTAAAATAAAATCTTAAAAATTATTTAAAAAAAAATAAAGAAAATAAATTTTAACACCATATACTACAACTTTGTTCAACAATTTAAGATTCTTACAAAATTAAAAGAATATTATAAATAACAAATTAAATTCAATTATATTTTGTAATAACTATTACATAAATAGTACATATTTTTAACAAGTTTTATCATTATGGACTCATTCAATAAAAAAATCATTTCAAAATAATTAAAAGATATATATTTTCATCTCATCTCAAAGTAAAAAGAAAAAAGAAAAATAATATATGATACATATTAGATGAAAAAGTATACTTAACGGGTTTGTGGGTACCCGTGGCGCGGCACTATAATCCCCGCCCCCGCCCCCATTTATTAAACGGGTATTCATCCCCTCCCATCTCGGGTAATCTTCGCGGATCCCCACGGGTACAGATAATTTTGTCATCCCTACACTCCTTCAAGGCTCTCTATGACCAACTCCATGTGATTGGTCGACCTATTGATGACACCAATAAGGTGCACTGGTTTCTTTGTGGGATTGGTGCTGATTTCTCCAACTTCTCCACTGCCCAAATGGTGCTCACATCTCTCCCAGATTTTGTTGACCTAGTCTTAAAAGCTGGGAGTTTTGAGATTTTCCAAAAGTCTCTTGAACCTTCTACTCTTCCTGTTACTGCCTTCACCGCTACAAATTGTGGTCCTGACCGGTCAAATCAGCGAGGCTCATTTCGCAACTCACATTGTTGAACCCCTGTCCATGGCCGAAATTGCCCAGCAAACCATTGCCGGTCATTCCTCTAGTCAAGGACGCCACTCTCCCTATTGCCAAATTTGTCGCATTTAGAACTGTCAAAACGGACCAGAGCAGCTTATTCAGGCAGGACCAATTCGAGCGAGGCCATTTTCAGGTCGGGCCATGTAAGTTTCGAGCTGACATTTTGTCAACACAGGCCGTCTCTTTTTAATGTAAATGGGTTGGGATAACCCAGCCCGTTGCGGGCCGGCCCAAAGCTATTTTTAATTTCAAATTAGTATTTGTTAGCCCAGCCCGTCCATTTTGTCGAGCTCTTCAGGCCGGGCCATTGGGCTTGGCCTATTTTGAAGGCTCTAGCTGCCTTGATGGCCATTATGCCGATTGCTGCAACTAGAGGTATGCCTGTGGATAGTCCTCTGCTCATCTTGCCGAAGCCTTCACCAATTCTTGCTCTCTCAATGAACCAGTGGTGACTGATTGGTTCTTGGACACTAGTGCTTCGGCCCATATGTCTAATGACCAATCTCATTTGGACTAGTCCACACAATACAATAGTAAGGATTTTGTAATTGTGGGAAATAGTGCTTCATTACCCATTACACATATTAGTACCCTCTCTCTTACTCCTAATATTCATTTATTAGATATCTTAGTTGTTTCCCATCTCTCGAAAAATCTTCTTTCCATTAGTAAATTAGCATCTGATTTTCCCTTATTTGTTACCTTTACTAATGACCTTTTCTCTATTCAAAATCGTCAAATGGGAAAGGTGGTAGCAACCGGTAAAAGAGATGGTGGCCTATATGTGCTAGAGCGTGGCAACTCTGCTTTCATTTCTGTCCTTGTTGATACCTAATTTTGTCCATAAAATTTTATTGATTAATCAAGAGTTTATGTTTCTTATGTTAAGTGATACTTAATTGCAATGAACACATATTTCTTGTCTTTTCTTTTATTTACTCTAATCTTATTTAAGTCTTCTTTTAAAAATATAAAAATATAAAAAAAAACATATATATAAAATAAAAACAAAAAAATAAAAAAAAAAAGAAGAAAAAGGGGTCTTGATTACGTTTTGCACTCGTTGGTTATTTTGGTTACAATCTCAACCAAGTTGAAGTTCAACTAAATCATGTCAACCTCTCTTATCTGGCTGCAAGCCCGCAAATTCAAGGCTCGAGACAAACACAAAAATGGTAAGTTGGCGAGATTTGAAGAGGGGGGGGAGGGTCTCAATCACAAGGAAAATTCATGAAAATGGAAACTCCTACATCTGCAATAGAGGACCCTAAGCTACATTTTTCTGATCACCCGCTGCTTCAGAGGATTGAAAAGAAAGCAGACAAAGAGAAAAAAAGGGGATTGATAAGGGGGAGGATATTTTTACAGAGAGGTAGACACTAGAGGAGGGGGCTTCATCTTGACGAAAAAGGATTTTTCTCGGACGGATTTTTTGGCTCTCGGACCTGTTACCCACTCTCACCCACTGACTTTGATTTCTTCCCTCACCACTCCATCACCTTCATCTGGCTTGATCTTGAACTGAGTCAATTTACTTTCTTCAAGCCTCGCCAACTCCGAACCCACTTTCAAAAACCAACAACAACCACCAAAGCCCAGCATCTCTATCCCCCCACATCTTCGTCTTCACCACCCTCCACTATTCATCTTCTTCAACCAAAACACCACCCTCATCACCAAAAACAGCACCTTCACCCATTCTCCACTGTGACCATCGTCTTTATCAATCCTTCATCCCCATAAACTTCCAAGAGCACAGCCATCACAAGGGAGACAGAGAGAAGGGAACAAGAAGGAGACAGAAGCCTTGTTGAGGAATAGCATGCACTTCAACTGTTCCACCTTGAACTCCACAGGTAACCTTCTGCATTTATGTCATGTAGCTCATTTCTGCTAACTATTCTCACTTGCACACAACCCCTGAATCCCTCTGCACTCAACCTGAAATGAAGACTACATATCCACTCAAGCCTCCTTGACTGAAACCCAATATCCACTCTCGAACCGTGAGCTCCACTCCCCTCACCGACAACCCATCCAAACCTTCACACCATCAACCAAACGCCATCATATCCGACTGTCGAACCATCCAATCTCCCTAAACCGACCGTCGAACCACACCACTGTGACCTTCACAAACACCATCATATCCTCACCTCCCATTCGACCGTCGAACTCCTGCACTGGCCTTCAACCAACTTCACAAACACCATCATATCCTCACCTCCCATTCGACCGTCGAACTCCTGCACTGGCCTTCAATCAACTTCACAAACACCATCATATCCTCACCTCCCATTCGACCGTCGAACTCCTGCACTGGCCTTCAACCAACTTCACAAACACTACCATATCCGCACCACCGACCGTCGAACCACACCAGTTACTACCCCTCACCGACAACCCATCCAAACCTTCACACCATCAACCAAACTCTACCACATCCGACTGTCGGATCCCAAAAACTGTGACTCCACCATCTTCATCAATTGCAACCGACCGTCGAATCCATTACCCCTTCCCAACCGACCGTCGAATCCATCCCATCCTTACCCCCCAACCGACCGTCAAACCCCAAAACAGAATCATCCTTTCCAGTCGAATCCATCCCATCCGTACCTCCAACCGATACAAACCCCAAAGCGAGAATCACCCCTTTCCAACCGACCGTCGAATCCATCCCATCCTTACCTCCATTCGACCGTCGAACCGAAGAAGCCACCACCCTCTCCTCGCTAATCCGTCGTAAACGAGGTCCTTACTTGTTGTATATTTTAATTTCGGGTTATCTGTTTCTTTGTTTTCTTTTCACGTTTTCTTGTTCTTTTTTATTTCATGTATCATCAGTTTGTTGGGCTAGATTTTGGGAGTTAAAAGTGATAAAAATAGCAAAATAAAAAAATAATAAAAATAATAAAAAAATCTTTTAATCCATGCAATGACCAATGATGATGATTGAATAGTGAATGCTATCTTCATTATCTTTTGGATCATAATGGTTTATTGAGTAGCCTTGTGCTAACTTGAACCCTGTGCAAGCATAAATTTGGTTTTCAAATAAAATTTTTTTCTTTTTCTCTTAATTAAAATCAATCAACCCACACTTATTTTGTAAAGAACTACGTGACTTTGAGTTCCTCATTGCACCCGAGGATACGTAGGAGCAGAATCTCTATTCTGTCAAGCCAAAAAAAAAAAAATTTTCATGATTTGTTTGTTTCTTTTATTTCTTTCCAAAAAATGAGAAAAATGAAAAATAATTACAAAGTCTTTTGTTTAAAGGGGTAAAAATAAATATATTTGAGATTATTAAATTTTGCACAACTAACATAAGGTACCGTTCTTGGAATGGGCAGTATAGGGTGCTAACACCTTCCCTATCTGTAATCGACTCCCGGACTCAAACTCATTTTCAAAAGACCAGTTTTCTTGATAAAAGGGTTTTTCTAATGTTTTTCCAATTTAAATAAACATTGGTGGCGACTCCATTGATTTTTATATTTTTTCGGTCGTCCCGTCGCGATCCCTTGCGACAGTCCTTAAAAATAAATCTTTTACATGCTTCTTATGATTTATGGCATGCTCGCCTTGGACATGTAAATCATTATGTTATTTTCCATTTAAATAAAAATGGACATCTTTATCTTACATCTTTGTTGCCTTCTCGCACATTATGTAGTAAATGTCAACTTGCGAAAAATCATTAGTTGCCTTATTCTCGTAATGAACATAGGTCATCACATGTTTTAGATCTTATTCATTGCGACATATGGGGGCCTTCCCTTGTCAAATCCAATTTGGGATTTATCTATTATGTTCTTTTCATTGATGATTATTCACATTTCATTTAGCTTTACCATTTAAAATTCAAATCTAACTTCTACAATGTGTTTACTCAATTTCAAAATTTTGTGGAAACTCAAAACTCTGCTCGTATTAAAAATTTTCAAAGTGATGGTGACAGTGAATTCACTAACACTTGTTTTCAAGCACATATTCGTGCCTCCAGGACTCACCATCAGCTTTCTTGTCCCTATACACTTTCCTAAAATGGTCATGTCGAACGCAAACACTGCCACGTGATTGAGACTAGCCTAGCTCTTCTTTTCCACTCTCATCTTTCTCCTCGCTTCTGGGTTGATGCCTTTAGCACTACGACTTACATCATCAACCATTTGCCAACACTGCTTCTTGGAGGTAAGTCCCCATTTGAGCTTTTGTATGGTTCTTCTCCAAATTATGTAAATTTCCATCCTTTTGGTTGTCGCGTTTACCCTTGTTTAGGTGATTATATGCCTAACAAATTTTTTCCATGCAGTATTCCCTGCATCTTTTTGGGTATCAGTCCCTCTTATAAAGGGTTTCGTTGTTTTGACCTCATCACCTCCCGGCTTTATATCACCTGACAAGCTCAATTTGATGAAACAATTTTCCTTTCATCGACACCTCTTTGGCTCAGCCCTTTTTTTCACTAAAATTTCCCAACTTTCTGGAACCTGGTCTTTTACATGCCGACCATCTTCCCCCGTCCCTTGCACCATTTTCTTCGCATATTACTCAATCCGGATTTACTCCATGTGCTATTTGTACTAATATAATGGATGAGTTTTTACATGCTACTGATTCTCTTGTAGGTCCTTCTTCATCGCCTCGGGTATCTAACTCTCCTCCTATTGCAGCACGACCTTTTCCTCCTATTCTTGCTCCTGCAATTTCTCTAGGCTCTCGTACCCCATGCAAACACAAGCTAAAGCTAGTATTTTCAATACCCTCTATCCAGCAAATCTTGGTGTCTTAGGCTCCTTTGGGCTTCTTTCTGCTCTTTTTGCCTCCACTAAGCTTAAAGGATTCAAATCTGCTACTAAGAATCCTGACTGGCTTGCTGCCATGGATGAAGAAGTTCAAGCTCTGCAAAACAATCACACCTAGATTTTGGTCCCTCATCCAGGGAAAACTAATATTGTGGGTTCCAAATGGGTGTTCTGGACCAAATATCTCTTTGATGGATCCATTGAGCAACTCAAAGCTTGCATTATTGCTAAAGGCTATACTTAAGTCGCTAGCCTTGACTACACAAACACTTTTAGTCCTGTTATCAAGGCCACTACCGTTTATGTTGTGCTTTCTCTTGCTCTTACCAACAAATGGCCTCTTCGTCAACTTGACATAAAAAATGTGTTCCTCAATGGTACTCTCACTAAAAATGTTATATGGAACAGCTGCCTGGGTACATTAATCCTCGCTTCCCTAATCATGTCTATTTGTTGAAGAAAGCCCTATATGGTCTCAAGCAAGCTCCTCGTGCCTAGTTCCAGCGCTTGAGCTCCTTTCTCATTCAATTTGGTTTCTCTTACAGCTACGCTGACACTTCTTTATTTGTTTTTCATAAGTACTCTGATGTTATTTATTTGCTTCTTTATGTTGATGATATTATTGTTACTGGCAACAACTTATCTCTTCTAGACAGCTTTACTTGTAAACTCAATTATGAGCTTGCCACTAAAGATTTGGGTTTTCTCAGTTATTTCCTTGGCCTTGAAGCATCGCCAACTGCAGATGGTCTTTTTCTCAGTCAGCTGAAACATGCATATGATATTCTTACCCGTGCTCAGTTATTTGACAGCAAATCTATCCACACTCCCATGGTTGTCTCTCAACACTTGTCTGCTGATGGCCCTCTATTTTCGGATCCAACTTTTTACAATTCACTTGTTGGTGCACTTCAATACTTGACCATCACGCGTCTAGATATTGCTCACGTTTTCAACTTTGTTAGCCAATTTATACATGCTCCAACTGAAGATCATTTTCTTGCTATTAAGCGTATTCTTCGCTATGTCAAGGGCACCCTCCATTTTGGCCTTACATTTAGATCCTCTACTACTCCTGATACCCTAGTTGCTTACTCTGGTGCTGACTGGGCTAGTTGCCCCAACACTTTCGCTCTACCTCTGGCTACTCTATTTATCTTGTTAACAATTTGGTATCTTGGAGTACTAAGAAGCAACCTATTGTCTCTCGTTCTAGTTGTGAATCTGAGTATCGTGCTCTTGTCAACACTGCCAATGAACTTCTTTGGCTTATGCATCTCCTTGGTGACCTCCAGGTCCCCATTCCACAACGGCAACTTCTTTTATGTGACAATAAAAATGCAATTTTTTTAGCTCCAATCAGGTTTCTCACAAGCGCGCCAATCATGTTGAATTAAACTATCATTTCCTTTGCGAACTTCTTGTTGCTGGCAAGCTTCACACTCAATATGTTCCCTTTCATCTACAAATTGTCGTCATCTTCACCAAAAGTGTTCCTCGACCCATTTTTGAATTATTCAATCCAACTTTCACGTTCATTCCAATCTGACGCTTAACTTGTGGGGGGAGGGGGTGTTGAAGATAATATACCTACATCTAAGGCTTAAGGCTTTCCATACATAACTCATTAACCCTTGATTCTAGGAGATTAGTCTTGACCCTTGTTCTCATTGACCCTTGATTCTAGGAGATTAGTCTTGACTCTTGTTTGTAGCCTATTATCTTGATTCTAAGAAATTAGTTTTCATTCTTTTATTCCTCTAATTGATATGTAATTAATTTGTAATTATTAATTTATATTCTTTTATTTCTCTAATTGAGATGTAATTGATTTATAATTAAATTTTACAATTATAATAAGAAATTGATTTATAATTATTAGTTTCCATTCTTTTATTCTCTAATTGAGATATAATTGATTTACAATTAAATTTTACAATTATAATAAAAAAACACTCACCCACATTCAAAGTGTGGTGCCTTCACAACCTTCTCAATTTGTCCTTTCCGTGATCTCTGTGAGCCATGGTTGATCTTGTTAATTATAAATTATATTTTGACAAAAATTTATTTTTATAAAGATGTCACTCATAAGTCCCTCATATTTACGTCAATAGAGTTTATAATGATTTAGATTTAATTCTAAAGATTTTTAAGTTGATAGATAATTTATAATCTGTAAATTTTTATTGAATTTAGTGGTAGTCTTTGTTTACCTTAAACTTTTTTACATTAAAAAAAAGTCCCCTTTGATATTTTTTATAAGAAGATTAATAGTCGAAGCTAAATTCTAATTTATGCACATAAAGAACGTAAAGTTATCCAAATTCTTCTAAGTTGCTAAAAATGACACCAGCAAACTTAAAGCTGCCTCGTAAAATCTACTAGACTAGATTCTCCATCTTGAACTTGAAGTTTTCGACTTTTCGTGGATATTTCACTGAATCACTTAACTTTTGCAATTGGAGAGCAAGTAAATTTATTTTGACAACCCAGAAGAATTCCTCAACATTCAAAGCAAAGATAGGAATAAAATATTCTCATACATGAGATACTTTATGCCCAGCCTACGCATAAGATGCTATCACATACGTACAAGAAACGCAACAACCCCTTCACAGTTGGATCCATCCCATAGGGCACTAGGCCTAATTTATAATCCTTTTTTTAAGGGCTTAGAGTGCCGACATGTGCCCACTAGAGGAACAATTAAATGATTTTGGTCATTTTCTTCTATGATCAACACTTCCTGTTCTTTTTTTTGGTGAGCCAAGACTTCCTGTTCTTAAGCTGAAAGAAGTGTATTTTGGGCTTATAAGAGAACCAGGCCCACAAGGAATTTTACAACGGGATTGGTCTTCTTAGTTGTAAAGTATGTTTTGACCCGAAAATTGGAAAAAAAAAAAGTTGTAAATTATTATCAATTACACAACACAAAAGCACTTGTACTTTTTTTAAAAATTACAGTGATATATTAATCAAATTATTTTTTTATCTAGTCAAAGATAAATTATCTATATTGATATTAGGAAATTCACAAAAATATTTATTACAATTTTGTCTTAAATAATTAATATAGTTAAGATTCGAATCAACAATTATAAATTATTTATCCCATAACAAAAGGTAAATGTTATTTTCCTATGTCTTTTTGCTACTAAAAATACAACTATTTTCTCTACAACTAGACGTATTTTAGTAATTTCAAATCTAAAAATATCCAATTATTAAAAAAATCCATTTTTCATCAACTCATAAAAATTTTCTTTTGGGGATAATTTTTAATGATCACATGAAGTATATTAGTAAAAATATTTTATTATTAAAAAAGTCCCATGTAGCCTCTTAAATACACGATCATAAAAAAAAATCTACTACTAGATCTATTTATGAGTTTTAACCCAATAAAAATTATTAAATATGTCCAAAACCTTTTAAATCTTACTAAATGTTCATAAAGCCCTCCCCCTTACCAACATGTTGTAGCTCAAGCAGTAAGCAAGTTTGAGTTAAGCAATTGAGGAGTGATGAACTGTCAATATGTTCTATTTTTACGGTTCAATTCCTTAATTTTTCATCTTCTTTTTATTTAGTTTTATTGAATTTTATTTGTTAATTTTGTTATATTTTTAGTTTTGTTTAAATGTGTTTTTATTAAGTGTTTTGTATAATTTTGTCAGGTACTTGTGTGGAGAAAAGGCTGGACGTGTAAAGGTGCAAGAAAAAGAGAAAATTTCACCGAAAACTAAGCTTGAGTCTTTGGTGTGTAGCGCTGAAATTTGTAAATGTATCGCAAAGAATCGGTGATGAAGTGTTTCGGTGCTTGAGTGCTTGGGAGCCCAGCGCGCAATGAGTAGCAGCGCGCATCCTTGAGTAAGTGCCTGAGCGCTTGAGAGCTCAGGACTGGGCGCCTAGGCGCTGGGGGCATAAGAGAACACATAATTTTCATTAAATAGGAAAAGTTACGCCACGGATAACACATTGAGCATATTATACAGAAAATCCCTAATCCTGAGAGAGTTGTTTTGCGGTAGCAGACCTTGGAAGATGATTTCAAAGGAGGATTCTTGAAGGCTTGAAGATTTTAATCTCCATTAAAAGGGTTTTAATTTCTCTTTCTTTTTAGTTTTTCTTTTCCTTTGGATTTTCTTTCTATGGGTTTGTATTCTGATATGAGTTTGTTTTATGAGTAGCTAAACTCATAGCTAAGGCTATGAGGGATCTTGTTTTCCTTATTATTTGGATTTGATTTCTAATTTGATTATGGTAATTTTTTTTTTGAGTTTATCATATTGCTTGTATTCTTGTCAGAATTTGGTCACTTTTAGCACGTGTTAATTCATTGTTTGACCGGTGACCATCCTCATTCAATAAGTGGATCTATATGGTAAGCCTAGGATTAGATTGGTGAATGACCAAAAATCGATTTATCCTACTAATGGAATTGACGGTATGTTAATTCATCTCTTGAATTGAAACTTAATGCATTATTGATTAATTCAACTAAATGACCAAATAGGTGAATTAAATTAGGAATAGAATATTGTTTCATCCATGACCATTGGAATTCAATAGCAAATAAGATAATATTGGTAAAAGAATTATCTTAATCATAATTGAAAGAAAATCTGAATAATTAGATTCAAGTTAACCTTGCGTCCTAGTCTCTTTCTCATTGATTATCTTTTCTTTGTTTAAATTGTTCATTATTTTTCTTTATTTGTTATTTTGATTTTAATTTGAATTCCTTCATACACTTTTGATTGTCAGAATAACAAAGAGTTTTACGAATCTAGTAATTACCATTTATTCCTCGTGGGATCGATAACTGTGACTCAAGTCCTATATTACTTGGTGATAGAGTGCACTTGCTCTTAATGTATTTTACGCGTACCAAGTTTTTGGCGCCATTGCCGGGGAATAAGTTTGGTAATATTAGAAGCGAAAAACTCTAGTTAATTTAGACGCCTTTTCTTTTATTCCTTATTTTATTTTTATTTTAATTTTTATTTTTATTTTATTTTATTTTATTTTATTTTATTTTTAATTAATTTTTCAATTTTTTTGTTTATATCTTATTTTAATTTTTATTTCTTATTTTATTTTATTTTATTTATTTATTTATTTTTTTTGTTTAATTTCTTCTCTTCTTATTTTTGTTTATGTTTACTCGATCTCAGTGTCCTGATTTGACTTTTGATCCTGAAATTGAGAAAACAGCTCGCAGGTTAAAGAAGCAAACTTTTATTACAGCTGTGACAGAAGATATTAACAGGATGGAGAGACAACCAATTGTTGAGGCTAACCGTGAAGAAAGAGCTATTCCAGCAGAGCGAACCATGCTTGAGTACTCTATGCCCACTACTGAAGGGTATGGAGGGAGTATTATAAGATTAGTTGTGGCGGCAAATAATTTTGAGATCAAACCTGCATTGATCTCCATGATTCAGAATTCAGTTCAGTTTGGTGGATTGCCTTCGGATGATCCTAATCAGCATTTGGCCAGATTCTTGCAGTTGTGCGATACTATCAAGTATAATGGGGTGACAGATGATGCAATCCGGTTGCGACTCTTTCCTTTCTCTCTTAGGGACAGAGCAAGTCGGTGGTTAATGTCATTTCCTAGGGGTTCCATTACTACATGGGATCAATTGACACAACAATTTCTAGATAAGTATTTTCCTCCTTCAAAATCTACTAAGTTAAGAAATGATATATCTTCTTTTGTGCAGTTTGAAATGTACACTCTTTATGAAGCTTAGGAGCGCTTTCAGGAGTTGTTGAGGAGATGTCCACATCATGGATTTCCTGTTTGGCAGCAAGTTCAGACTTTTTATAATGGTTTGTCACCTGCAAACTGTTCACTCATTGATGCTGCTGCATGAGATACTATATGGAGGAAAACACCTACTGAGAGCCAAGTTTTGATTGAAGAAATGACACTGAATAGTTATCAGTGGCAGAATGAGCGTCAGGCTCCTAAGAAACAAGCAGGTGTGCATGCTGTTGATTCTTCTACTGCAATTCTGAGTCAGTTGGAAGCTTTGACAAAGAAGGTGGAGACTTTGATGGTAACAAATAGTGCAGCCCCACCTATCATCTGTGACGCATGTGGAGGACAGGGTCATACGAGTGCAAATTATCAAGTTGGTAGTCCTTTTGCTCCCGAACCTGAAGTAGCATATTTTGTAGGTAATTTCAACTAGCAGCAGTACAATCCATATTCAACTACGTACAATCCTGATTGGAAGGACCACCCAAATTTTAAATGGGGAAATTAGTAAAGCTATCAACAGAATCAGCAGAAAGTTCCACCACCACCTCCTGGTTTCCAAGCACCTGCAGAGAAGCCGAGTTTTGAAAATCTGGTTATGAAGTACATGCAGAATTTTGATGCCAGAATGAAGAACATGGAGACTCAGATTAGTCAGCTGACTGCATTGATGACAGCGAGGGCACCAGGGACATTGCCCAGCACCACTGAGACTAATCCGAGGGAATAGGCCCATGTAATTTTTCTTAGAAGTGGTAAGAAACTTGAGGAGTCCTCTCAAAAGAAAGAAATGCCAGAGTTTAGAGATTCTCTTGTTCAGTCAGTGTATGATGAAGAGAAGGCAACTGAAGATGTCCTTACTGAAGAGGTCAATCAAGAAAGAGAGGTTGAGAAAAAAGCACCAGAGTGGCAGAGAGCGAAGAAGGATCGTGAGCAAAGTGCAGTTTATGAACCATCCCCATATGCCAAGATCCCATTCCCTCAGAGGCTCAAGAACAATCAGTCAGATCAGCAATTTGCTAAATTCTTGGAGATATTCAAGAAATTATAAATTAATATTCTGTTTGTTGAAGCCATCTCTCAAATGCCCAAGTATGCAAAGTTTTTGAAGGAAATACTTACAAAGAAACACAAGCTTGAGGAATTTGACACTGTATGTCTTACTGAGGAGTGTTCTGACATTCTTTTGAAGAAGTTACCTCCAAAATTAAAAGATCCAGGGAGTTTTACTATTCTTTGCACTATTAGTAACTCTTATTTTTATAAGGCATTATGTGATTTGGGTGCTAATATTAATTTGATGCATTTTTCTGTGTTTAAGAAATTGAGAATGCAGGAACCGAAGCCCACCAACATTTCACTACAGGTGGCTGATAGATCCTTCGCCTACCCGCGCGGTGTGGTGGAGGATGTTTTAGTGAAGGTGGATAGATTCATTTTCTCAGTTGATTTTGTGGTGCTAGATATGAAAGAGGATGCTGATATTCCTCTCATTCTTGGAAGACCGTTTTTGGCCACTTCTGGAGCTGTGATTGATGTACCTCGGGGTGAGCTCATATTAAGAGTGGATGGAGATTGTGTGATCATCAGTGTCTTTAGGGAGGCTAAATCTTCCCCAATGTCAAATCTCCATGCTCCTATCAATTTTGTTCAAGCGAAGAAGCAGGAAACCTTAGCTATTAAAGACCCCCCGCCATTATATAGTGTTGATGTTGATCTTTTGAAAAGTAAAGCTGCTGAGACAGATAAAGGTCCTCCTAAGATCCATGGTTCTTCACAGATTGGTCATTCATCTATTGATCGAGTGCAACCACCTTGGCCTAGTGGAGTTAAGGCGCAATTGGGACAGTCAAGCTCTTTTCCAATTCAGAATTATGTTGGAAGCAGTCCCATGACCATTGTTGAAGGGAGGAAGAACTGTTTTGAAAAGAAAAAGACATCCTCCCATTTTTCTTGCTTTAAGCCACCTTGATTCTTCTGAAAAGGCAACGTCGAGCTAATGACGTTAAACAAGCGTTTCACAGGAGGCAACTTGTGTTTCTTCTTTCTTTATTTTATTTTAGTTATTTTTGTTATTTTTGTTAGATTCTACTCATGTGTTTGGGATTTCATTTTTCAGATTGTGTTGCTGCGCCGACTCTTGTGCTTCTCCTTTGCCTGACATTGTGTCACTGTCCATCAGGTTGTGTTGCTCTTTTCTTTACCCTCTTTACTTCTTTTTCTTCCACATTGAGAACAATGTTTATCTTAAGTGTGGGGGAGTGGTACTTTTATGTTTTTTGTCAAAAAAAAAATTGTTGAAGCACTTGAGTAATGTTGGTAATTAAGCTGGAATTGTGTTTTGATATCTTGATTTATTATGAGCTGATGGAGATATGTTTTAAAGGGGATTCCATTGATCATGAGCTGATAATGTGTGAAGCAATCTTTTTCAATGAAGTAAAGTGAAATTTAGCATTTTTAGTTAGAAATTAGCTATGTCTGTTTGCTTTTGTTCTCTTTATCAACTTAGCCAGAAAGTAAGTTTTGAGCCTTAATGATTGGATTTTTCTTTTGGAGTGAGTTTTCTTTTGATTGGTGTGCGCTAGAACTTGCTTTGATATCTTGTTGAGGCTTTAATGATTCACATGCATACTTGAATATGATTAAGGCGATTAAGCTTAATTCTTTCTTGACTTCTAATGTTGCATTGATTAAATAATCCCTTAGTTGCCCCATTTGAGTCTGAAATTGATTTCTTTGAATACCCAATTGAATAATCAGGTTGAATTTTTTGGAGCAATTGATGTGTTGATTGAAAAGTCTTGAAATGTTGCTTTTGTCTTCAAGGGTTGAAAGAAAAAAAAAAGAAAAAAGTGTGAAAAAAAGAGAAAAAAATGAAAAGAAAGAAAAGAAAAGAATTGTTAGTGAAGAATAATGAGAATATTGGGTTGAAAGTGAGAAGTTGTTATATTCTTGTGCATCATGCTCTATCTGTCATCTTTTCAGCCTGATTTTGCTTTGTATTTATTTATTCATGAGCATTTTTTACCCTATTTTATCTTTTCTTTTTACCTTTCATTTTACCCTTAGCCCTGTTACAACCAAAGGAAAGTCCTTTTAATTCTTGTGTTGTATGTGAACTTGAAAGTGGAGATGGGATTGATAAGCAAGCTTATGCTATTGCATTTTTCAAGAGAAATTTGAGTGATCTCTTTTTCCTTTAAACACTTGAGCAATGGTAAGTTGAGTGATCTCAAATGTTTGATGAAGAGAACAGTTGCAAGCTAGACTTAAGCCTCTAATTGTTTAAATACTAAATGATCTTACTTGATTAGATTTGATTGCTGAACTTGAATTTTTTTTAATTGTGAAATTTTCCTTTGATTCATGTTTCTTGATGTTGAGTTTGATCTTGTTGTTGATTCCTATTCTTTGCTTGAGGACAAGCAAAGCTCAAGTGTGGGGGAGTTGATGAACCATCAACATGTTCTATTTTTACGGTTCAACACCTTAGTTTTGCATCTTCCTTTTATTTAGTTTTATTGAATTTTATTTGTTAGTTTTGTTATATTTTTAGTTTTGTTTAAATGTGTTTTTATTAAGTGTTTTGTGTATTTTTGTCAGGTACTTGTGTGGAGAAAAGGCTGGACGTGCAAAGGTGCAAGAAAAAGAGAAAATTTCACCAGAAACCAACGCTCGCTATGCGCTGAGCGTTGTAAACGTTGTAAACGTATGCAGCAACGGTGATGAAGTGTTTCAGCACTTGAGCACTGAAAGGGAGCGCCTAAGTGCACAATGAGTAGTAGCGTGCATCCTTGAGTAAGTGCCTGAGCGCTTGAGCGCTCAGGATTAGGCGCCTAGGCACTGGGGGCGTAACAGAACACATAATTTTCATTAAATAGGAAAAGTTACGCCACAGACAACACATTGAGCATATTATACAGAAAATTCCTAATCCTGAGAGAGTTGTTTTGCGGTAGCAGACCTTGGAGGGTGATTTCAAAGGAGGATTCTTGAATGCTTGAAGATCTTAATCTCCATTAATTAAAGGGGTTTTCATTTCTCTTTCTTTTTAGTTTCCTTTTTCCTTTGAGTTTTCTTTCTATGGTTTTGTATTCTGATATGAGTTTATTTTTATTGAACATGAGTAGCTAAACTCATAGCTAGGGCTATGGGGAATCTTATTTTTCTTATTATTTGGATTTGATTTCTAATTTGGTTATGGTAATTTCTTTTTAGGTTTATCATATTACTTGTATTCTTGTCAGAATTTGATCACTTTTGGCATGTGTTAATTCATTGTTTGACCGGTGACCATCCGCATTCAATGAGTGGATCTATATGGTAAGCCTAGGATTAGATTGGTGAATGACCAAACATCAATTTATCCTACTAATGAAATTGACGGTATGTTAGTTCATCTCTTGAATTGAAACTTAATGCATTCTTGATTAATTCAATTAAATGACCAAATAGGTGAATTAAATTAGGAATAGAATATTGTTTCATCCATGACCATTGGGATTCAATAGCAAATAAGAGAATATTGGCAAAAGAATTACCTTAATCATAATTGAAAGAAAATCTGAATAATTAGATTCAAGTGAGCTTTACGTCCTAGTCTCTTTCTCATTAATTATGTTTTCTTTGTTTAAATTGTTCATTATTTTTCTTTATTTGTTATTTTGATTTTAATTTGAATTCCTTCATACACTTTCGATTATCTGAATAACAAAGAGTTTTGCGAATCTAGTAATTACCATTTATTTCTCGTGGGATCGATAACTGGGACTCAAGTTCTATATTACTTGGCGATAGAGTGCACTTGCTCTTAGTGTATTTTATGCGTACCAAGGAGCCTCTACAATGTCAGGAATTCAAACTCACGAAAATACATTATTGAGAGGGACAATCTCAATATCTCAAAATAGATTAGTCTCATAACCAAAGAGTGTAAGGATACCCATCAAAGACAAGGAAAAAAAGAAGAAGCCCTCCCTCATTCCATTAAACATGCACTTTATCAATGGAAAATGTCATGTGTACTTCACTTGATCACTTCAAATCACACGAACTCTTGAACAGCAATGAAACCACTCATTTATTAGATTCAAGTGAAATTTTCATATTTTTGTTTAGCTATATATTTATTTTGATTAAAATGAAATTTAACATTAGGTTTATAAATTTTTAATCTATTTTTATTGGTACTGTTGATTTCAATCCAACATCAAGAGTTTTGATAGTTTTAAATGATCATGTGAAATACATATAACATTTTTCATTCATGAAGTGAATTATTGATGTCCCATTCCAATTCTAGGGAATGTGACTGACTAAGGATTAGACGCTTCTAACTCATGAAGCCTCATTATCATATGTTAATCTCAATATAACTTATCACAAAATCAACATCACTTAAATATAACTACATAAAATTCTGTGCAAATCAAAGTAGGAGACTTCCTATTATTCAACATCAGTTAAAATACTAAAAATACACATAAGTATATCATAATTCATCAACAATCATTTAATCACACACACACACAAATATATATATAATATATATATATATAGTAAAATGAATAATGACTATATATACAAATTTAGAAATTAGAATATCTAGCTCAAATTCATAACTCTTGCTGTGTATAGAACTTTCAAGATGTAAACTACGACAAGATCACCATCATAAACTTTCAAAGAAACTTAATCAGAGAATGGTGATACTGGGGCGACAACCTAAGTGTTCTAAGCATTAATAGTACAACCCAAAGCTCCTTTAATTTGGGTGAAAATTTGTTATTATGGTATTTAAGTACTTCCCCAACTTCTAATAACTTATGAGATTTTGGAGAACAACACAATTTCAGGAGCAATTCATCAAGAGTAAAAGTTAAGAAACAAGGGATGAGAGAGGATGGAGTGACATAGCTCTTTATATAGAACTTTTATTCAAGGTTACGAGGCCATATTCTAATAATGCAGCAACAAGCAAGCTTAAAGCTACGTTTCTTACATGAAAGATAGATGACACACATGCTCCTCAAGTCTACAAAGGGAGGTAACCAATTAAATGCAAGATTTCTCATTCCTTGATCACAAAACATGTACCACCTTTGCTATAAATGAAACCAAGCATGTGCATGCATTAAATGTGATTTGTGTTAGCTTGAGTTCTTGCATCTAGTAGCTTGCAATTACAGCTCCTACAACCTATTTGGACTTTTGTCCGTGAAATTAAATTAAAGCTTCCTATTCCCCTGCATATGCGGTCATATTTATTAAAATTGGTGGTTGATCCGATGAATTAGTAAGTCAGTCCTCCAACCAATCCAAGCCTCATATTGGATTTGATATGCAATAGAATTAGTGTGAACTGGTGTGGCTTGGATGTTTTAGCCCTCTACCGATGACTCAATTGGTTTTAAGTGAACTGGCTCAGTTAATTAACTTTTTTAAAAACCACGCAAATGGACTCCACAACAACATCGAGCTATCTTTGTGGTGGCTCACTAAGAATGGCAGAAAAGGTCTGTGGTAGAGGATTGAGGTCCTTGAAGGCCATCCACGAGGTGTTGCTATGGTATAGTGGTGGTGGTGGTTGCTGCTACATGGTTCCTATTAAGTGCACTAATGATTTGGTTGGGTTTGGTTGGACAAGCACAGTGGTGAGTTGGATGACTACTACATTGTTGACTGTTCTATCCCTCTCTGCACCAACGATGCTAGAGGTGTGAAGTGAATATGAGTTTTCTAAAGTTAGGGTTTGGGAGTTATATGGAATTTGATGGGTGATGGGTTGTGAGTTTGTTTAAGTCCAAAGTGTTACCAAAGGGAATTGGGCTAAAGAAATGTAAAGGAGTAGGTTGAGGCCAAGTGCACAGGTTAATTGGGTAATGGTTTTGGGCTGGTTTGAAATTTATATTTAATTATAAATTTCATTTTATATGATTCAACCAGTAGCTCACTAGTCGAACCAGTGAACCTTATTGACCTAATACCTCAGTCGAATTGATGACTTTAATAATTATGTTTTTGGTACACAAAGGTCAAGCCACCTGTCAAAATAAGTTGAATTCGTAGGACAATTTGTATAAATTATGTGAGTTAGATATTCTTTTAAGTGACCTTCTTAAATGCATATATTTTTGCCTGACTTGTTTAGCTCATAAGTTAAACGGACTAGCTTGTTTAACACACAAGCTTGCCCGGTTTAGCTTTTTTTTTTTTAATGAAAAAGCTACCAATAATATAATGTTTTACATCCCATGTGGCTTGGTGGGTTGCTACCACACTTTAAGTAGTGAATAATAGGTGGTGTTAGTGTCATCAAAATTTTGGAGGATGCACTTATCTTTAACTAATTTACACTTCAATAATGACCTTAAATGTTACACACACACACACACACACACACAAAATGTTATACACACACACACACACACACACACAATAGTTGTAGTAAATATATGCATAAAATACAAAAGAACACAGAGAGAGAGAGAGGATCGTGACATAACTTAATAGTTGTAGTAAATATATGCATAAAAAACAAAAGAAGAATATAAATCAGAGATATGGATCAATATAGTTTTATTGAAAATATTGAACTTACACTGATGATACAAATTTTCAGAGTCTTGATTAGAGAACTTTTCCAAGCTTTACAAAATAAAGAGCAAGAGAATTTAAAAATACAATATTTTAAGAGTCTGAGTATGAGAGATAGCAACAAAAAATAGTAGAGAATTTTTTGATGCCTTATGATATACACGAGCCTTTCTTTTATAATAAAGTCTCTTCATTTTTTTGGATTTCAAATCCAATGAAGTCGAAATTATTGATCTACATGATGTAGTTGAAAAACCAAGGGAATCTTTTTTGAGCAAGGTGGGATTTGATTCACACCACTTATTGATGGCATTGGTGTTGACCAAAGTAAGGTTAAAATTGGATCATCATTTGATGCTAAATTCTCTAGAAATCCATGTGGAATGTTGAGCTAGAAATTTGTTGAAAAAATTATAATCTCAAACATTAATCTATGCAATTCCAAATTGGGCTACAAATTGTAACAATCTAGAGCCTTCTGGAAAAATTGTCATTTCTTTGAACATATTATATGATTCTTTAACTAGCTAAAGAAGCATTTCAATACAAGGTTCTATTATACATAACTAACTCACCAACCAGGCTAGAAAGATTTTTGACCCTTTTTGGAACTAGAAGAACCATGAGTGAGAATAAGACTGAATATATAGAAAATTGTACCAAGCCTGTTGATAGTCCCAATAAGTATAGGTTTGTGGATCATATGGAATAGATAGAGTCTTTGGAGTGTGAAGCGTTTAATTCCATTCTTGAGGATTGAGCATTCTATCTTTACTTTTGAAAACTCAATATAGTCAGGGTTTTTAGAGCTATAATGGTGTTCAAGATCTATAGATTTCATGTCAAGGAGGATCAATTCAAAAAAAAGGTTTTATCTTTTTTAAAGGAGTTTGTGGGAACAAAATGCTAATATGTTGGTAGGACATCTTTAGCGATCTCTCTAAGGGTTGCCTTAGGATGAAATGATTCTAGTTTTATAGTGTATAAAGGTTCCATGATGTTCTTTCATATATATTTGCATTCCTCGGTAATTAGGCTATTGATTAACAAATGGGATGACTGTTTTGGTTTTAAGACTTGCTTTAGAGGAGGATTTACCAAGGTTTGTTGAGACTTGCTTTAGAGGAGTATTTACTAAGGTTTGTTGATAAGATAATGCTTTAAACTTGTTTTGATCATAAATTAGGGAGGAAGAATGTTTGATATGTTGAATTAGAGTAGGAGAAGGAAGTGCCAAGGTAGATGACCTAACTTGGGTCAAAGACCCTACTTTGCCTTGGGTGGAATACCTAGTGTTGATCTTAGTGTTGAACTTTTGATAATGAGTGAAGGTAATTTTAGAACCCTTTGATTTTGATCTAGAGGATGTTGATCTTGACGATGAACTTGGATTCATCTTTTCCCTGCAAAAACTCTCTGGTTAGAAACATAAGAAGATGATTATCCTTTCCCTTAATATGTTGAACATCAAATTCAAAACAAGATAATAAGGATTGTCATTTGACAAATATTTGTTTTGAAACCAAATTCTTAACATCTTTTTGAATAACACTTGGTGCTGCTTTACAATCAATTTTTAACAAATACTTTTTATTGAATAGATCATCTTAAAATTTTGTGATACATAGTACTATAGATAAAAAAAAATTTTTTTAACAGTGCTAGTTTTTGTTAAGCCGATTGCCACATTTTTGAATAATATCTTACCATATGCTCTCTTGAGGACTCAGGAAGAATCTGCTTAAGTACTTCCTCATATCTAAAATCAGAGGCATATGTTTCAACAACTAAAGAGGCTTCTGGATCAGGAAGTCCTAAACAAGGAATATTTTTTACCACTTTCTTAACCTACTTGACTGCATTTGTCATAGTAGAATCCCATGCTAGAGGATCCTTTCGCAACCTTTTGAACATGAGTGAACATATTATCCTAATATTAGGAATAAAATATACTACATAGTTAACATACCCTAGAAATATCTGAAGTTGCTTCTTATCTTTGATTTTCATTTGGAAACTTATCAGTAAACTCTATTGACCTATCTATAGGAACAATTATCCCTTGATGAATCTTAAACCCTAAAAATCTAGTTTTAGTTTGGAACAACTTCATTTTCTTAACTGAAATTACTAAACCATTTTCTTTAAAGATATTGAAAAATTGCTCTAAATGATTAACGTGTTAATCAATTGAGTTGGAGAACACTAGTACATCATCTAGATATACTATCATGAATTTTGTATAAGGATTTAAAATGTTGTTTATTATGTTTTGGAACTCACTTGGTGCATTTTTTAGGCCTTAGGACATTACATTCCACTTGTAATGTCCAAAAGGAACTACAAATGCAGTTTTGTACCTATCTTCTTCAGTTACCTCTGTTTAATAGTAGCTAGATTTCATATCAAATTTTGAAAACACAATAGCATTATAAACTCTGTTAACCAAGTCTTTTTTATTTGGGATCAAATATCTTATCCATCTTAAAACCTTATTTAAAGGCTTATAATTGATTACTAATCTTGGAGCGCCTCTTTCTATCTCTGAGACATTCATAACATAGAATCCTGCACAACTCCATGAAAATTTGTTGTGTCTTATTAATTTCTTATCAAGATATTCTTGGATTTCTTTTTTTCAAAACTCTAAGTATTGTTGATTCATTTGAACTGGTCTTACTTTAGTTGGAATATCGATATCTTTAAACCCTTCTTCATAAGGTAGGGTTACTATATATTTTTCCCTATCTATGAAAGCATTTGGATATTCGTTACAAACTTCATTCATGAACTTTTGCTGTAATTTTTTTTATTTTTTCTTGAACTTGAGGCTTTTTGATTTGTTCTTCTACTCTTTTATACTGAATTTCTTTACTGAACATGTTGATCTGCTTTTGTTTTTCTTTGTATTAAATTTATTTTTGAAATAATTGATTCTTGAACTAGATTTAATTCCTTGATCTGAAGAGCTTTTAAAAATTCAAAATAGATTTGTTTTCCTAATGCTTTAGTTATTAGCCTTTTTTTTTCTGTTACAGAGAAAGGATATAGTAATGATAGAAAAGGAGTTCCTAAAATCACTTGTTCAAATATGTTCCTTACCAGTAGAAAGTAGGGGTGGTCACGGGTTGGGTCAGGTCGGGTTTGGGGAGGAAAAAAATCCAAACCAATTAGGTTAGGTAGGGTTGGGTCAGTTTTTGGGAAAAATTTTGAGTAACTCGAACCAAACCAACCCGATTAGAATCGGGTTAGTTCGAGTTGGGTAATTAGGTTGGTCAAATTTTAAATCAAGTCGATTTGGTTGGTCGGGTTCGTGGGTCACCAGATCGGGTTGTGCACCCTAAGTGAGAAAGAATAAAATGAAGGCTTGAATTTAGGTAAAACGACGTTGTTTTATCGAATCTTCGGGTCATCGGGTTGGTTCACTAAAACTGTTACCTAAACCGATATCTGGACGATTTTATCGAGTTTGACCTGAATAGACCCGATTACCCAAACCAACCTGGATATATTTGATCGGGTCGGGTCGGGTTATACGGGTTCTCGGGTTCGTGGGTCGAGTTGTGCACCCCTAGTAGAAAGGATGCAAACCTTTTTTTTTTTTTTACAGATTTTTGCATTATTTAATTTGTAATTGATGAACAATTTTGACCTGCTAGCACAACTTGATGTTTCCTTTATTTTTTTGTAATACTTTGTGGGTATTAACCCTTTTTTAACACAATTCATATCAACTCCTAAATCAATTAATGTTGTAAGATTAAATCTTTCATTTTGAACTATTAATTCTATTGGGCAATGTCATTTGTGTACTAGTACTTGACTTAATAAGTTAATGTATGAATCATCCTTAGGTTTCTCTTTTGATGAGCTTATTAACTGTTCTTGCACAATTATTTGTCCTTGTAAATTTAACATTTTAAACTCAATTTTAATATCTTTTTGTATCAGTTGATTAACTTCTTCCTTTAAATTCTTAATCTCTTGTTGAAGGTCTGTTAAGGTTATTTCTTCTTTTTGAGGTTTTTTAAACCTATCTAGTACTTCTTTCATGTCATTTTTTTGAACTTCCTCTTTTTTCTTATCCTCATTTTCTAAGAATTCTATTATTTGTTGAATAAAATCTTGCTTAATTAAGGATTCTTCCATTTTTTTTTATTATATAGCAATTAATGATGAAGCTTGATCTCTTGTAATTACATTGATTGTTTTGACACATTTTGAACAATCACATAATTCTGGTCCTAGTCCTGTACACTATTTTTCTCCTTCCTCGCTTTCTGACTTAGAGGAAGTTTTTTTTACTTGATTTATGAACTCTTCATCTTGTGAGCTATATTCATCTTCTGATGATTCAGATTCATTTGTTAATATGTTGATCAAATTTCTTTGTAAATATTCATCTATGTTTAAACTATTGATCTTTTGTTTAACCTTACAATCATTTTTATAATGACCAACTCTTCCACATTTGTAGCTTATTATATTTCGTTTTGACCTAGAAGATCTATGCTTTGATTTCTTTGATGAACTAGGCTGACTTGAGGATTCTTGTTTTTGATGTTTCTTATAGTATTTTCTAGATTTTCTTAATTTTTTGGAAAGATATTCTTCTAACTTGGGTTTTCTTCTACTAGGGGCTTTGACTCCTTCTATTCCCTATTATTGACAAAATGATTCTAATTCTTTTCTCACATTTCTTGACTAAGTTTTAATTTTATCTTGAAGCTTTAGGTCTAAGCAAATTTGAAGACCTGTTTCTATTATGTAGTTTGATATTTAACAAAAAGTTTGTTGGTTATATGAAATACTTCCATCATTTTGCCTTTCAATGTTGTTCTTAACCTTTTCTACAAATAATTTTGGAAGTCCAGCAATAAATCGTTCTTTCCAGTAGTCTGCCAAAACATCACTTCTTAAGTAAAGTTTCAATAAGAACATATTTCTGTACCATTTATAGTCAGACAAAGAGGGACTATATAGATTAACAATTTGATCTGTTATTCTTTGCTAAAACTTCAAGGGTTCTCCTATGAAGTATTTTGTTACAGTATATAGAAGTTTTGTTACAACATCTTCTATAAGAGATCCATTTTGATCAATTTTTATTGCATTCATAGTTCCATTTTGTTCGGTAGGGGATTGTACATTATCCCATCAACCCTTAAGTTGCCTTATAAAACCCATTATTAACAATGTTGTATCTTTTTTATTAGGATTTCCTCTTCCCTTAAAGGTTATAGCAGCTATTTTCATTTGTTAAATGACATCTAAGATTTGTTGCTCACTTGCTTCATCTATATTCCATTCTACTATTGATTCACCTGAGTATGAGTTTTCTACATAATACAGTCTCTCTTCATATTGAACATCTGGATATATTGGTCTTGAATAATAATTTCTTGTCTCTAAAAAAAGGGCAAATACTCTTCTTAACTTATTAATAATTAAGTTTTGTATACTTAACAATTCATTTTCTAGCTCTTCAATTTTTGATAAAGTTTGAATCTTGGGTTCAGATGTGGATGTTGATCCTATAGTCATTTTTTCTAATTTTTTTCTTAATCTCTTTAATAGAGTTTTTAGATTTTGATCCTAAATTTATTTATTTATTTTTAAATTTTATCCTGGAACATTTATGACTTTGTATATAACTCTTTTTGGATCTAAGTTCTTGTTAATATTTTGTGGTGTTGATTTTTCTTTTTCTCCTACTTGCCATTCGATCCTTTTTAAATATTGAGACATAGTGTAGAGCATTTGATTAGAATAATTAAGTTGTTGATGAACTTTATAAATATCACTTTTTCTGTAGATTGAGATAATGATTTGGTTATGGTTTTAAAGGGGATGCATCTACCTCTATTCCTTCCTTTGTCCTTACCTTGATTGCTTCTAAAAGAGGATATTTTGATACAACTATATTATCATTTTTTGTCTTCCATGCAATAGTTTTTCTAATGTTTACTAAAACTTCTGCAGGCTTTTATATAAGGATTTTTTATGTTGTTTTGTTGACAAAACATTTCAAATTAAAAATACATATTGATCTCATATTCTTCTAAGTAGGAATAAAATTCTTCTCTATAATTAACTAGTTGTTCTTTACTAAATGCTTCAAAATACCAGTTTCTTTTTTATTTATTATAAGGCGCTTCAAAATCTTCTCTTATCCATTTCTTATCTATTTCAAATGGTTGATCTTTGGTTATAACATTTATTATTTGGGACCTTGTTGGGGAATAATCTGGAGAGTCATATTTTTGAGTATCTTGGTAGATTGGCTATGGAACATTTAGTTTGAAGTTTACTCTTGTTAAGTTTATGTTGATTGAAGACTTATCTACTAAATGTCTAGATGAGGTTGGTAGGAAAGGTGTTGATCTAGTAGTTGATGACCTAGATCTAAGCATGCCTATCCTAATGCTATCACCGTCTTGGACTATTGATCTTATCTTCGTGTGTTGAATAGGTTGAGGGGTATCACCTATGGAAATACCTAATCTTCTAGTATTCTGGCCAGTATTTCTTCATGAGTTAATCTCTTTGGGGTTAAAATGGATGATCTTTGGAGATTAGCTTTCATGATTATCATTTCATGCCTAAGTGATTGTCTTAAGACTTTAAAGTTTTGATCATCAGTTGAGACTTTATAATGAACTTGATATATTATGGACATATGAGTAACTCTTTCCTAAAAGACATCATCTAGAACTTTGACATTTAGTTCTAATGTTTTCTTAGTCATAGGACTATTAAGCTTCATTGTATAATTTAGATAACAATTAAAAAACAATGGACCATCATGCAGGTTTGATTCTAATATTGCAATTATTGAATAATTTAATTTCTTCAATCTTTTATCTCTTAACAGAACTAAGACTGGATTATTAATCCTTAGCCTATGATGACCTTTTGCTGCTACTTGGATTAATCCTAGGTGCATAAATCTGTATCGATTTCTTGTATGGTGATTTATTAGTTCGTCTGGAACTAGTTTATTGACTCACAAAGTTCCTTTAGATTATAAGTAGCTTCAAATGTTCGAACAGAATCTTTAGGCCTAAAAGAAATGGTACTAGACCTATAGATCTCCTTTGGTTGGACAGGAGGTATTGACCAGTTTTGGAGTGAATTTTTTATATTTGCTATGATTATCTCATTATTTTGAACCTGATCTTGATTTACTTCCTTTATATTTGAAGATGCAGACTGAAATTGTGTTGAAGCTAAACTAAGAACCTTACTCCAGTAGGAGAGCTTGCTTAAAGTTCTAAGTATCCTAAACATAGTTGAAATTGCTACTTATCGAGACCACTAACCCTACTTGCGGGACCACTCAAGTGCCTTCTCTGGCAACATCTCGACTAACCAACGTACGAACTATCGGCTGACCAACGCTAAGTACCTTCTCTCTCCTAAATTTTGGATACTCAGAACCTCTTACGAGACTTTAATATCAGAACCGTTGAATTATAACTATCCAATACTTGATTATTTGTGTCAAATTTTAAAAAAATTAAACATCAATAAGAATGTAATCAAGTAATTTTTATTTTCATATATTTCAAAAGTATATATTACGTTAATCTTGATGTATGTCAATGAAGTATTAAATAATTTTGAATTAATATAAATTTTTATAAATATGATTTATATGATAAAAACTTTCAATTCAACAATAGATTTTGTGAGAAAATTATTAAATAAAATATTATTCAATAATATAAAAGTAATTTTAATTTATACTAATATAAATTGATCCCTATATATATATATATAGGTAAAAAGAAAGAAATTTTATACAATAAAAAAATTGTAACTACTTGCGCACCAGGCGTTTAAGCCTATTAATTAATGCGAAGCAAGTCGAGTCCATATTTTTCAGCCTGGTTAAATGTAGATAATATTGGCCTGACTTGTTTATTGTGTGACTTCGTGTGGATAGGCCTAAACAGGCTAGGATCAACTTGTTTGACAACCTTATTTAAGAGATTTATTTTTACCCTTTTTAAAACTTAGAGAATAAATCACATCTTTGCATATAATAAAATTGAGTTAAGGTCATTAAATGTCATTAATAATTTTTTTAATTAGCTAAATGTTCATTTCCTCATGATTTTAAGATAGATACATTGACAACTAACTTAATTTTCATGAAACTTAAATGAGTTGAGCAAAGCTTAAGTTTTCTCTTACGATTTTAAGATAAGTAAATTGAATACTACATATTCAGATAAAATGTATATTTCCAAAACATAGCTTATATTTTTAATGAGTAAATAATTTATATGCTCTTTAAAAAAATAGTAGAAATTATTAATGTCACAATCAAGAAAGATTTAACTAAATATAATGTTAAAAAATACATATAGGAAAATTAGAACTATAATTTGTTTAAACAAATTTAATACTTTATTTGATGATATGTATCATGTCTAAATAATATGAATAAGTCTTTTTTAAGATGAAATACTAATTTCTTATCAAGCCAACAACAGAGATCAGAAATTAGGATAAACCAGCAACAAAAATATGAATAAGTCATATTATTTTTATAAACTTTAAGTAAATAATATTATAAGATGGAAATATTATAGTTATCCGTGTATCGAACGGAATGATAACTATTATCAATCAAAATTGAAGGGTAATTTTTCGCATATAATAAAAATTCTAATATGAACAATTTGAAATGTATTTTTTTAGGGAAATATGCACAGGCTCTCACATAAGGAGTGTGCACCATTGGTTTTCGTGAAAAAATGGAGAGAGAGAAATAGAATAACGAATGAAGAAGGGTAGATTTTTATGAAGTATGCGCGGGTAAATTACGAGTAAATATATGATCATCATAATTTTATCACAACAATTATGAAAGTAAAAAAGTCACAATTGCTTTTTTAGACCATTAAGCAAACAAGTGACGACATTTGTAACTTTTAATAATTGAGAACTGTAAGCTACTGGTTCGATTGGATTACACTTCACAATTTCAAAATTTCCACCAACATTAGCACCACAAAATTTATTTAATACAAATTCATCTTAAATTCAATTCACCTAGCCGACACCCCTAAATCAGAGAACTTGGATGCTTGGAATAAAATTGGCTGGGTTGATGCAGAGGGAGCCTGAAGGAAAAAACCCTTCCTTACCTTTTGTGCTTGCAATTCTCAACATTTAATCATTTATCAAATACATTCACCTTTGTTTAACTTCCAAACATTTCTCATTTCACAATATCATCAATTAAAATAAACATTGTATTATACATATATAAATATAATAATAATAATAATAATTTTGGAGTTGAAGAGAGAGGACGCTACGACACTGTGTGTTTCTACGCGACCTTTCCTTCTTTCTTTCTTTCTTTCTTCTTCTTGGCTTAGACAATATGAATAATGGAAAGCCATGGCGTCTCTCTTCTGCTAGTTTTGTTAAACACAACGAATTACTTACGTTGTTTCTCCCATTCCCCTCAATTTTAAAACAAAAGCGTTGAGGGGAAGAGGGAAAATGATTCCCCACGCTTCTCCATTCTACGCATTTTAAAACTCCCAAACAAGGAAGTTATTTCCGTTCCCCCCATTCCCTTTCCGTTTCCCTCATTACCTATCATCCAAACATAGTGTTAGACAATATGATAGGCCATGGCGTCTCTCTTCCAATGCTATCAAACACATCATCCTCTTCTTAGCTTCTTCTACCATGTGAGTACTTCCCCTTTTCCTTTCTCTAGACACTGTTACTACCCATTTGAAAAAAGATTCGTTCTTTGTTCTCAGATCCCTCATGATGATGATGATTTTGTCTTTTTTTGAAAGAAAAAAAAGTTATCATTTTGTTGCTGATTACTTGTTAATCGCCATGATCTGTGTACCCAGTTGATTTTTCTTTCATGGGCATGTGTGAAATCTGCATTGTAGTTGGAATTTCATTGTTTTGATGATATTGACATGTTGCTGTATAAATGTGCTTACGGATGGTTGTTTTTGTTTTTTGCATTATCAGAGTGATCCATGATTCTGATTTTTTTCTTGATGCTGTTGGGGTGCAATATTGACTGGTGATCACTGAGGTGATGCTGTGAGGCTATTGATCTGTTCTTTATCTCATGCATTTTTGGAATTTCATATTTGATGGACTTGTATGGGTTTGACAAGGAGTGGATTTTGATGGGAAAGGATCTTTTTTGTGGTAAAGATATGTTCTTGAGTGGAGGGGGAGTTTAATTAGGAATTATTATTATTATTTTTCCTGGGGTAGGATGGATTTGCAGGGTAATATGCAACCTGAATCGGGCAAATTGGAACAAATTGTTTATCAATTTCTTTTGAAGAGCTTACACATTATTTTGGACTCGAGGGTACCTTCGTTACGCCCGCATGATAGAAGTGGTGACCTGTCAATGGGGTCTCGCGTGAGGAGGAGTGACAAATGGTTCAACTTGGCATTAGGTGATCGACCTTCTGCTCTTGATAACTTGAACTTCTGGCACAGAAACTTGATGGATCCAATGATAATTGACATTATACTAGTTCATGATGGGACTGGTTCTTCTGTTGAGACAGTTATAGAGAGGTGGATTGTTCAGTATGAGTGTCCCCGAGTAATGGCTCCTCAAACTGGTGACATTACTGGCTCTTATAAGAGGGCATACAAGAAGTCAATAGTACTGTTTCGTGCTCTTTATTCTCAAATGAGGCTTCTCCCGGCTTATAGGATATTTAGACAGCTAAGTACATCAAGTCATACTTGTAATTTTGATATTATTTACAAGGTCTCTTCCTTCAGTGATCCATTCTCTCGGGCAGAGGGGGGAATGCTGGAAGAATACAATTTCACTCCTGTTGAGGCCTCTCCAGGCCGCCTTTGTATATCTGTGACCTACCGTACCACGCTATCTGATTTCAACCTCGAGTGTTCAACATCATTACCGCCAAAAATAATTACTGATTATGTTGGAAGTCCCAACACTGACCCTTCGAGGTCTTTCCCTGCTTCAGAAAAGGGTGTTCGTGCCACTTCCTTTCCACTGAGAGGGATAGCACCTCCATCTTCTATGGCACTCGAACGTCCTCATAGCTGGACAAGTGGCTTCCATAAGGCAGCACCTTTTGTACAGAACCAACTGTATGCTGGATCCCCACCAGTATATCGTGCTTCTCCCAAGTCAAATGATTTCCCATCTCCACCTACTGATAGTTATGGTGTCAGAGTTCACAACTATCGAATACAAAATCGGCAAAGGTCTACCAGTTATGATGAGTATCAACTTTCTCCTCCATTCTCACCCTCACCGTCTCCATCGCCACCTACATACTTCACTAGTGGCATTCCAATGCAAACTCGTATACGTTCTGAAACAGCCCCTGTAACTATACCTCTTCCAGTGATGGGCAAAAGCTATAGAAATCTTTCTCCAAATTTTTCAGATCCTAGTAGAAATTCTCTGCCCCCTTTATCCCCCCGAAGGAATGATGCTTCATCACAGGAGTCGACATCTGGAATCAGGTCATTCAGGAAAATAGAAGCTTCAAGGATTGGAGAGGTACATCCTGGGATGGCAAACTATGCCAGTCAAAAGGTAACCTTGGTTCTGCATTTATACTACTGAAGTTCAAATCAAATATGTTTTTGCTGTTTGATAAGCCTTGTATTTGCTTCATAGATTGTCAGAGATAACAAGGATGATTCAGGGCGGTTCTCAGGATTGTTATCTTCAAGTGACTCACCACGGATTGGATTTTCTAGAAGCTCAAGCAGATTGTCTTTTCAGGATGACTTGGATGATGGTGACTTTTCATGTCCCTTTGATGTTGATGATGTTGATACACCAGATGTTCAACCCAGGTAATTTGATGGACTTCATCATTGACAACTAAAGTCATAAGCATTTTAAACTTACTGTTAATTAGATATGAACCTGTTTTACTTTTAGTGGAGCTCCTTCCTCAATGATAATTCTAGCAATTCCTCCTTTAATGAATTTATAATTTTTAAAACCATTTCTGGATAATTATAGATTATATTGGATGTGTAACTTGTGCCAAATTAGAGGTTAGTTTGATCTGCTTACATGATTGGAATGGTAAAAGAAATAAGTCAGGGTCTAAATTTGCATTTTCTGGACTGATTTTTTGAACACTGACAAGGTTCTAGACATATGCCTTCAAAAGGAGAAAGAACCTATGGACATTATATGGAATGCTAATGAAATGCAAAACACCGGAAGATTATTCGATATTGTGAATTTGTTTTTGTGGGACTTTATAGATATATTTTGTAGGTGTTATTTCTGAGATTTTGATAGGTTTTAAAGTCATGTCTCAAGGTTTTATTAAAAAAGGTCATCTCTGGAGGTTATTTAATCATCATAGGTTTGTTTATATGACTATGATCCTTAGTGAACGTAGAATGTCTTTTCCAGCTAAAGCAAATGGGTATTAGGTAATACAAAATTTCTGAGAAGAATACTTTCTGAGATACTTTTATTTGATTTAGCAGTTGGTCCATATTAGCCCCTGTAAACTCCACTGCTTTGTATCAAGGATAGTTAAGAGACCAAAAAGACATTAATTAAGATCATAAAGGTCATAATTCCTATGTCAGAAGTAAAAATAAATAAGTGAAGGTTCTCATTGCTGTCCTAATAGCTTCCCCTGCTTTATTTAATCGCACCAAGTTCGGAATCATATGTAATTAGAGTAAAACTCTTTTGTAAAAACTTTTTGCTTCTATATATACAGAGGTGTTTTTCAGATTTTTAGCCTAGGAAAATCAGAATATTTACTGTAAGTACAGGTGTCCCACAATTTTTGTCAAAACAATTCTTTTATGGCCAATTAATTCATCCCCCAAAGCCAAGTTTGTCATAGCTACATACCAAATCTCTCATTTATCCTCTGATAAGTTTGGTTATAGATAAAAAAATTTGACAATAGTACTTGTTGTTATCTATATCCTTCCCTGTATGGATATACCTTTTCTGCTTGTTGGTCAATTCGTTTTGACCCAAATCTCTTCTGTGGATAGAAGAACTGGGATCTCCTGATGTATTTTGAGAACTACAGGGTTGTTGTCCTCTCTATCTATCTAAATTTAGGTGACTCCAACTTGATTTTTTAAATATGGGGCCATCTGATTTTAATGAGATATAGAAACCATCTTTTGTGGGTGTGGTTATTTTCTTGGCTTCTGTGTGGGTCTCAGCATATGGCTTTATTTTTTTTTGGGCTGGGGGGGGGAGAGGAGATGTTTCTCTCCGACATATTTTTCCCAAGTGACTTTCAGAATAATGGTCATGCTTTTCAATTTATCAAATAACTAGCAAAATTAAAATTAATCTAGGCACTTTTACATGGTTTGTTTACTTATTATTGCTCAACGCTCATCTATATCTCTCGGTTGCCTTAGCTTTTTAATATATTACGAGTTGGGAGGAGGTGGGTTTCCAGCCACATGCCTGTGTTTGGCATCCACCACAGCTGAAATCTAACATGATGGATTCTGCTTTGGCAACTTGCAGGGTGCTTGCTACTATAGGAACATGTAATTGCATGTCATTTATCTGCAAGTAACATGCTCCTAGAGTTCCTTTTTTTAAAAGCCTGCGACTATTGACTGATCCTTTTGGGAACTGATGATAACTTCTGGGATTATATTTTGCTGTTCTATGGCATTTTATATATGTTTAATTGGAAGGAGGAATTATATAGAATAGGCAGGTTGACAATACTACTCGAGCCTTTGTTAGATGTTTGGAAATACTGTTTTACCATACTATTTTCATTTAATCTTCTGCTTTGATTTTGACCTGCCTTTGTAAATGCTCCTCTAAATGTTCATGACTTGTATTTTAATATCTAATTATGTTATTTCTTTTTCCTTTTTGTTGACTTTCTGGTTAAATAGTCATAATGTGGATGGGAAGAGTGTTTCAGAGGTCTCTTCAACATCACTATCAATGGGCAAAAAATCACAAGATGCTGCTGTTGGCGTTCTCGTGCACATGCTTAGGACAGCACCTCCTTTGCGCCAAGATCCAAGTTGTTATTCATCCCATTCCCTGAAGACTGAACTTGATGGAGGAGTTGCTACTGCTTCTGAATTCTTCATGCCGCGAAAGTCAGCTGATGCACTTGAAGAGCTTAGGAGTTACAAAGAAATGAGAGACCTTCTTCTTTCTAAGAGTGGGACTCGGATCCTGAACAAAGATGAAGTTTAAGCATACTGAAATGTTGGGTTTATTTTATCAAGCACATAAAATAGTTGAGGGAGTTGATGCTGACTAAAGAGTGGTACTTATCATAGTTATACATAAGCAATTTGTGTACATATCCTGACTGAATGTTGGCTATAAACACCAAAAGTTATTTCATGACTAAAATACTTCTAGTATGCTGTCAGTCTTTATAGACATCCTAGTTCTGAAATGAGGAACTTGCTTCGCCAGTGTATATGGCAATGCCAATGGCAATTGGCTAGCTGGAAAAAAGAAAAGGTCACTGGTATTTTGGAAGAAAGGTTGGTTAATTTCATTGTAATGATGCACAGATGGAACAGGAAAGACTATGCTTGAAATGTATATTGGGCTTCTTTTTTTAATCAGTCACTGTGGTGATTATTTGATTACACAGACGGATTAATATCTTGAAACTATTGCATTATAATTATAATCTTCAAGTTTAGCCTTTCAAGTTTCAATCTAAAGCAATCGCTTTGTGGCCCCTGCTTAAAACTCTCATCATTTTTTCTTAATGAATGTGGTAATCTATTTGTGTGTGTGTTTAATCTTTCTTGGTCTAAACCTATGGAAGTTTGTTTAATGTGACTTTAGAGTTTTGTAGAATTACGGGTTAGCAACATTTTGACTGACATTTTCAAAGTGAAAAACAGATTTTTTGGCTTAACTATAAAGTGGAAAGAAGTTCTTTAAAACTTTGAAGTTTCAATCTGCAAAGATATAGTAACATACATGTTTAAGTGAACTATGATATTAATTTTTACTCTTTTTTTTTAAACACTAAATTTTTATTACTTATTTAATAACACAGATCTTTAAACACAAATTAATTTAACAGGTAATGTAGTCATTCTATCGATATTGAAATTAATGTGTTTTCTACTTGTCATTCAATCAATTGTTGTTGTTCATATCTATTTTCTTAATTTGAGTATGTATGTTCTATTCTATCAGTATTTATTCTTAGAAAAATGCTTCTTGCACGTCTCTATGAAACACATCACCTTCTATTTGGAGTTATGTGACAATATTAGAGTATAGATAATGAGATAAGAACAATTATAATATGTTAGTAAAAATTGTATAGACGTAAAATTATGTGTAGTCTGTGTGCATAAATATAAATTTTTTAAGGGTGAAATGAGATTGGTGAAGTGGATGATATATCTTAATTATTTTGGGAATTTGATTTTATACACAATTTAATTTTAATAAAAATATGGGTGTAGTATACTTAATTATAAAAATTAAATCAGAGTCGATAGATTTGATTTATTTGGTTTACTTTTCTCTTATGTCAACTACTGGTTTTAAATGTAGGAATTTTTTGTTGTAGTTTTGTCTGACCTTAAAACAAGAAGAGAGTAAGAATATGTTTGGATGAAAGGGTTTTGGAAGAAAATGAAAAGAATATTTATTTTCATTTCTAAATTAAAAAAAATTATAAAATATTTATAAAAATGAGTGAAGAATAATTGAAAGGTCATATGATCATCTTTCATTTTATTCCTTTATTTTTTTTATAAAAATCTCAAATATAAAGAGTATTTACTCAAAATAAAGAATAAGCCCCCATTTTTCTTTCCATTTAAAACCTTCCAAAATCCCAACTCTTAAGCATATCCTAAAGCTTTGTTCAGTCTGCTTTTTAGGATGGAAAGGAAATGAATAGGAGGGGATGATGAACTTCATCTTTTATTTGGTTGTACTTTAACAAAGGAAATGAAATGATTTGAAGAGATAAACTTTTCATGAGTCCCACAATTTTTTTATCTTCCAACTTTTGGGAAGAATTCTTATATCCTTCTGGAGGAAGAGCTTTTTCTTCTCCCAGGAAGATATGAGCCGTTAGTTGAAAAGAGGTAAAGGAGAGAGAATGAGAGAGAGAAAAGAATGAATGGTTATGATGGTTTATGGAGGAAGAACTTTTTTCCTCCATGGAGTACAAAAGAATGACTCCACTTTTGGATGGAAATGGAGGGAATAGAAGGGGAGTAGAATTCTTTTGTAAGTCCCATCATATATTTACATACATCTTCATTCATTTATATACATTTCATTCTTTTTCTTTATAAAATCAAACAAAAGAAAAGAAACATCCATTCTCTTCTATTGAATGATATTAAACAAGAGGAGTGATAACTTCTCTATTGTCTCTTCCTTTCTTTTTTATTGTATTCCTTCTTTTCTCTTTTATTGTATTCATTCTTTTCCTTTCCCTTCTATCATACCAAACAAAGCTCAATGGTGTGTTTGTTTCAAGGTTTGCTAAGACATTCCTAGGAATGTGAACTTGGGAATAAGACATTCCCACATTTAGGATAAACTTTGAAAAAAAATTTATGAGCATTGTTGATTCTTTAGAAAGTCACATTCTCATGTTTTGCCTAATTTTCATTCCCACAATGAGGGCCAGTATGTTATTTTCCTATGGCATGGGAACGTAAATACTTGGGTTAAATTAAAACTTTAGTTTCCTATAGCTTTATACTTATTAATATTTTTAAAATAATTCTTATCATCAATTTTTATTATAATACCATCAATTTACTTATTACTAAACATTTTTTAAAGATAATTTTTTTTAAAGGAGTACATACTTAATAAATAAACATTTATTAAGAAGAAATGAACACATATAAGAGCTCTTACTATAATGTAGTAGCAAATATTGTAATTTTATAGAAAAAATGGGCATATGAAAGAGTATCTACTAAATAAAAGAACGTTTATTAAAGTAATCAATTGATGATATTATAATGATATTATAACAAAAATTAATAATAAAAATTATTTTAAAAATATTTATTAGTGCAAAGACTTATTTTAAAAAAAAATTATAAAAATTAAATTAAAAATAAGTAAAAATTATAAGGACCAAAATTTTAATTTAACCAAATACTTACCATTAACTTCTACTCCCATATTCTCCAACTTTCTTCCCCTTATTTTTAAAAAAATATTTCCAAGAATAATAAATACTAAATAAACATATTTTTAAATTTATTCAAAAATAATATTTCTAGTGATAACATTTTTGAGAATGTCATTCTTAAAAAAATATAATTATATATCTTGTAACAAACAGCTTATGAGAGTCTACCCACGTCGTAAATGGTCAACCAAAAAATATTAAATCTGAGTGAAAGTAAATTCAAAAATGAGATTCTCAGAAGTAATTTTTCGTTTTTGTCCTTAATAATAAAAAAGAGGTGAAGTTGTAGGAGCCATCATATCATATCATAATTCAAATTAAAGGAAAAGGAACAGGATTTCCGCCTTACTATCGTGAGCTTCTTCTTCTGCTTCTTCTTCTTTGTTCTTTGTGCTTCTGATAGGCAACATGGATTCGTCGAGTTGCCCCTTCTGTCATTTATCAGTTCCATCCTCCCAACTCCAATGGTAATTCTTTCTTCTTGTTCTTCTTTCCCATTTCATACGTACATTACATGACACACCTGCCACTGCTGCAACTACAGGCACGCCAACACTCACTTCGACGAAGATGACTACGACTACGATCACGATCACCGCCGCCACCACCAACTCGCCACCGATTACGAGTTGGCACAACAACTTGCTCTTTCTCCTTCGGTAACCCCTTTTCCTTTTTCATTCTCACTCTCCACACCACTTTTTCCTTTTTCTGAGAAACAAAAAAAAAAAAAAATTGAATCTTTTTTTCATTTTGAAAGAGTTACGTTTTGTGGGGTTGAACGTAAATCTTACCCAAATGAGCTTGCAATGTGATTTTGTGAACAATTTCTGCTAAACACCACATCAACTCGTGAATTAGACCCCCAGTGATTTTCCTTTCCTTTTTTCCCTTTTATTTTATTTGCCCCTTTTGGTTGAATTGCAAGTTTTCACTTTTAGAGTCTAAAATGGAGCACTTTTTCTGCTTGCAAGAGAAGAAAGACATAAGGGTACTTGTTGTTACTCAATCTGTAGTTTCAGTTTTGTGTTGTGTTGCATCATATTCTGCAGGGTGAACAAGCAGTTAGTGGCTTGCATTTTGATACAACTTCTGGAGATTATAACAATTGGTGTGGTGTTGGTGGGGCTGGTAGAGATAATGGAGAGTGGAAAATGAATGAAAAGATCTCTTGCTTGGTTGAATTACAAAGAAGGAGCGAGTTTCACAAGGTTGAAGCGGGTTTGATGGCCTTGTTGAGAAACTGTTTGGAGTCTGAAGCTGAAAACTCAAGAACCATTTTGTCAGGTTATGTTGATCATTTCCAGAGCGTTGAGTCCGAGGATGTTGGATGGGGTTGTGGTTGGCGTAACATTCAAATGCTCAGCTCACACTTACTGGCACAAAGGCCAGAGACAAGGGGAGTTTTGTTTGGCAGTTCAGGATTTGTTCCTGATATCCCTTCACTCCAGAGATGGCTTGAGGTTGCTTGGGAAAGGGGTTTTGATGCACCTGGCTCTGATCAATTCAATCATGCAATTTATGGCTCAAAAAAATGGATAGGAACTACTGAGTGTGCTGCCCTTCTGCGTTCTTTTGGTCTCCGGGCAAGAATAGTGGATTTTGGTCCTAAGGAATGTGAATTGCTTTATCTATCTGTCCCTGGTTCAAGTGTTGGGGCACAGCAGCTTGTGAGAATTGATAATGGAAGGAAGAGGAAAACACTTAATATTTATGGACCTATGGATAGATATCTGTCTCGTGATGTTTCTCAAGAAAGTTGTAGCCGGGATGAAAAGTCATGTTCTTCTCTTATCCGGCTTGATGACACTGTGGATAAAGAAACTGGTGGTGATAAGGTGGTAAACAATAATGCAAACAGAAGTAAGGGTCATCAAGTTCTCATGGACTTTGTGTGGAATTACTTTTCGAATAAAAGCACAATTCAATTTGGCCACCGGCGTGTTATTGTCAGTGAGAAAACGTAAGTGAGGGTGCATTTTAGGGAAAATGCTTCTCTAAAATGAGTTTGTCTCTAAAGTGAGCAAGTAATGGTATATTTACCCTAAGATTATTTAGTAGGCTGATATCTCGATGCATTTTATCAAATCATGGGTGGATACACTTTTACTTACTCATTTTAGAGACAAATTCACTTTAAAGGAGCTGTATTTGCATTTTAGATACACATATGTTAACCAAACAAAGGATTGTGTTTCTTATGATGTTCTAAGTTTTGAAAGCTTTCTTGGACAGGCCCTTGTATTTTCAACATGATGGACATTCTAGAACGATAGTTGGAATTCAGGTCAAACATCAACGGACTGGAATTATGCAATATAATCTCCTAATTCTGGATCCTGCTCTTGTAATGTATCTGCTTGTCCAGCTTCATCTTTGGTTGTTAATATCTATTTTCTTAATTGTTATTTAGATGGCTTTGAATAATTGCATATCATACGAGTTCTTCTTGTATGATTGGAACCCAGGTGAAATTACAAAGCTTAACCAATTTTAATTACAACCCACATTATAATCTTTACTTTCCTGTAATTTTGTCTGGTAACTGTTTGTGTTCTTTGGACTAGTAAGAGCTCTATAAATCATTTATTTTCTCAAAAATTAGAAGTAGGATTGAATATGTTTTCTGCCTACTTCTCTTTGTTATTGTGTGTGTAGTTAAAAGAAGTGTTCTGGAACATGCATGTTGTGTAGTAATGATGGCATCCTTTCAAATTTTTTGATGTATCATTATAGAGAACGACTGCTCTAGAAAGATCACTTAGGGAGAAAGTTGGATGGCAGAAGCTTATAAAAAGAGGAAAGCACACACTGAAGAAGCCACAATACCAGGTTTTACTTCCTCTGTCCACTTTTATCTATCCGTTAAAGTTAATGCTCACAGATTAAGAAAGTTGTTAAATATGCTAAATATAAAAAAAATTGATTTAACATGACTAAATTATCCTTTCACCCACTTAATTAATATTTTCTCTCCTCTTCTATCTTCATTAATTTTACATTCTCTCTCCCCCTCTCACTCCATTGACTAGAGTAGTTGATTTCAGAAAGTTGTAAAAATCAATTAATATGTATTTATTAAGTTTAGTGGAGATAATAAAAGATGGGGATAAAGTTGGGAAAAGACTAATAGATACTTTTTGGTTTTCTAAATGGATAGTCAGGATAGATAATGTTTGATAAATTAAAATTCCTAAATTAACAGATAAAAATGGGTGGAGGGAGTAATTGCCTTGCAACATTAAATGTCGGAGTTTGATGGTCTTGTTTCTATTTCAGTTATGTTATGTGGATCCTGGAATTGCCAGTGAGGAGGAGATGGAAAAACTCAAGACAATTGATAGTGTCTTCCTTGAATTTTAGACAACCATATAAAGATCTTTGTTACATTTAGGTACCATCTTATATTTCATGTCATGTAACTATTTTTCTTGGCATTTTTTCTGACTATGATTTTTTTACAACAGAGAAGAAATTGGAGAAAAAAGAAAGTTTTATGAATTGATGCAGATACTATTCATAGTTACAGATGCTGGAGATGTACAAAATTGCTAACCATATAAGTATCTTTAAAGCTCTGTAACGTATCATCACTGAAGTATACATACTGCTTTCAGTAGCGGCAAGGGGTTACTCATCAGATACAATTCAATCTTATAAGGACCTCAGGTTCTCGTTGGGAAAATCTAAATGCACAACTAGTGAGTGCTACTAATGTTTAGGATATAGTTTTCTCTGGAAGTGGTAAAACTACTTGGACTTTTAACACAGTGAATTCTTATAAGTTAGAATTAGAATAGCACTTGTAAAATGCATAGGATTATAAAAAAAATATTTTAAACTAATATATAGTAATTATGTTATTACTATGAAAAAATATATTTATAATTTTCATAAGTGATTGTGGGTGATATAAAATTTTTACATGGAGATTTAAATATATATTTTTTATATTTTTAAGATGTCACATATCAAGTTTATAAATAAAATTTTGAAAATATTTAAAAAATTTCAAAAATTATTAAAATAGTATTTTGAACTATAGGAGATGTAGCTATTACTAACTTAACTTTATTTTTGTATATTATAGTATGGTTTGACACTATAACAAAAATATTTTTATTCTATAAAAAATATCTCAAATATATATATATATATATATATTACATTAATAAAATAATAATAATAAAATTTAAATTTAAATTTATAATGAGTCATTGATGACAAACTTAAAAATAATACTCATGAAATTTTTTAAAATAATTTATATATTTTTTAAATTATTTTTAAAGGATAATATTAAAATTAAAATTTAAAATACATTAGTGACACAATCTATAGATGACAATTGACAATTATTTAAATTTTGTTTAATTTTTCTTTAATAGGATAATATTAAAATTTAAAATCTAAATAATATATTGATGTCACAACTTAGAGTTCTCTTTCAATAGAATTATACAAATTAAGACTATTTTAATATATTATATTGATTGATTCTAGTGTTTCATGAGCCAGGGTCCATACCCTTAAGAAAAAAACATTTATAAATAATTTTTGAAGTTGAGCTAAAATTCTCAATTTAATCAGTTTGAAACATGACTTGAAGCTCTCATTTTCAGAATTTGTCTCTCAATGTTTTTGACATATCCCACACAAATGCAAGTTCACAAACAGCACACATGGGTATGCTTGGTGCTTAGGCTCTGCCGTCTCCGCTGCTGGCCTTTCTCTGACGTGGCCTCGACTTTGGGTTGTTCCTACCCAACAAAAAAAGGATCAAACAAACCTAATAAGTATTAAGGTGGCTTTTACCATAAACCTCTTGAGTTGAGGTCTATGGATGGACTTGGTACAAAACCTATGATAGAAGGTTTTGGTGTTTTATAAAATTGCCCCAATGTTGTATTTATGAGTAAGTCCTATTTGAATTTATTATAGTAACTTGGACCTTATTCTCAAATCACATCTTCACTGAGCGGCGTACCCAAGCATCACTATCACCATACCTACACAAACTGGGTGCTTCCATCGTCATCCTCTACACACACAGCCCCAACTGTCGCGGCTGCTGGTGGTTCACAATGGATGGAAGTTAGAACAAAGTGGTGGTTCACGTTGGTAACCCACCAAAACCCAAAGCCCCAATCGTCGTTTCCCGCACCATCACCCTTGCCCACAACGTTGCCCTTTGCACTATCGTGAGTTGCTCCCTCGACAAGGTCTTTGCCATGGCCTTCCCTCCCTCATGTCATTCTCGATGACCCCGACGTTGACATCGCCTCATCTGCGGCGTCCTCATTGCCAAATACAAATACAAGAAAAGGGGGGAGGGGGTTAGAGTTTATGTTGCTAAAGTCAAATGAGAGGAAATAAAAATTGGAACTTTGATGAAGAAAAGCAAAGAAGGAAAAGAGAAGGTTTGTACATGCGATCGACAGCGAGGACGCGAGTCTGGCCGCCAAGGTAGAGGAGCTTGTTGTCGGGGTAGTGGAGGAGGATTTTGCTACCATAACTGCAGAGGAACTTGATGAGTTGCGAAGGTCCGAGAATGCTGGATTGGGTTTGGATTTGGATACGGGTTGAATTTGCAGGTGGGCTTGGATGCTTTGGGGGTGACAATGGTGGCTTGCGTTAGGGTTTGAGATGGGTGCTCCATGGAGGTTATGTTTTTGCTGGTTTAGTGAAGGATTCGGGTGGTGGTAAGCAACGGAGGATGACGACTGGCAACAAGTTCCAGCGAGTTCCACGGTTACTGGGTTGGGTGGTACTTGCGATGGCTGGTCTAGGGTTGGAGTATAAGGGTTGTGCTTGAAGGTATGGTGTGATTCTGGGTTGGTGTTTGCGGTGGATGGAGAACAGGGGTTCTGTTTGAGGAAGTGGCAAAAATGATGACGGAATTGCAAAGGTTGCAGTTGCTCCAGCGCCTTCAGTAATGTCGCTGGAGAGGTGAACTGAGAAGGCACCGGAGAGGTGAACTGAATCAGAGTTCTGATGTAGTCGGAGACATATGTGGACTTTCTCATACATAACTTTGTTTTAGTGGATTAATTTGAAATTTATCATGGTATTTTTTTATTAATGAAATGAAAAAGCATAAGTAGAAAAAAAAAAAAAAAATAGAAGAAATAGAATATAATTATTATTTTTTATTTAAAATTTTTTGATATTGTAATGGAATTTTATTATTTCATTCTATCTTAATTTTGAAAAAAAAAAATTAAATATTTGATAAAAAGAGAAAAAAATAAATTTTTATGTATTTTATTTTATTTTTATATATTTTAAAATTTTTAAATAAAAAATTATATATATTTTTATTATATATCGTGTAAACATAGTGTGAGAAATTTTAATAATTAACCTACTGCATGATGAGTAGGTGAACGATTCATTCCATCCAAACAATCTTCACACAAACGAATGCAATCCAACGATTACGAAATGGGGTTAATGCATGGACCTCTTTTTGAAGGTCTATGTTAAACGCTGCCAAGTACTAGAACTAATGCCAATTCTAATATACATTCTCTAAATGAAGGTGTATCATATATTTTATAATTTAAATTATTAATTTATTCATAAAATAAGTTAATAATTTAAATTAATTATAAAAAATTTGTTAAGTAGATTTTTTTATTTTTTTATAATTTTTTTAGTGTTATATTTTTTTTTTACATATTATCACTATTATTATCATCGATTATATTAATCTTGTCGACTACTATCTATTACTTTTAATTTTTTTTAAATTATATAATTGTATAAATATTATCGCTTAAAATTTATAAGATTTTTTAAAAAATATAGTTTTAATTTTAAGAAACTCGATCACTTCCGCTTTTTTAAGTTATATAACTATATAAATATTATCAATTAAAATTTATAAGATTTATTGATATCCAATTTTGCCTATTTTCTTTTATTTTTGTTTTTATTTAATTTAATTTCCTTCTTAAAAAAAATAAAAAAAAAAATAAAGAAATAAAGAAATTAAAAAAACTTTGTTCTTCTAAGTCAACCCATGACCCATTTTCCATCTCAACCCTTCCCTTTCCCCTTCTTGCTGCTGCCACCGAGCCGTTAAAGAGCTGCATTGATTTGGATTAAAGGCTTCTATCAGTTTTTGTTTCCATTGGTTTTCCAATCATTATTGAGAAGCATTATTCTGACTGTTTTTCTTCTTCTTTGGCCTTCCAATCGTGAAAACGGAAAAGCAAATTGATTGAATCTTAACCACATGGCAAGAATAAAAGGCATAGAATTGAAAAAAGAGGGGGATTCAGAAAATATACAAAAACAGAGAGCAATCACAGACAGATACGAAAATCCCCTCCCACTATTCATCTTCATCTTCAACAATCAAGCCATTCCAATTTCCTTTAACCACCAAAACCATCCTCTGCCACACCCAAATTTCCATTATTTTCACAAAAAAAAAAAAAGAACCTTTTCACAGCCACCATCCCTTCATCAAACCAACCTCACTAACAGCCACCACCCATCCTCAATTTTTCACCATTAACAACCTTTCTTCTTCACATTTCAAGAAATTTCCAAACCCAAAAACAAAAACACCACCAACCTCATCACATTACCGAAAAACCGTGACCAGCCTCCCCAACCACCGAGTTGCCCACCGCCGTCGGACCCACGCCTCCGTGACACACACCTCAGTCCACCGGATCACGACCCGCGCCTACGCCTCATCGCCGAGCTCCATCACGCTGTCCAGTCGTCCTTGCAATCGGACTCCACCGTATTCCCCGTTCGCGCCGCCCGTCGCACCTCCAGACCACTGCGCCGTCGCATTCCCAAGAACCACCGTGAGCTCCCCATCGTGAGTCCTCCCTCTTCCCCTCTTCTTCTTCTTTTCATCTTCGTTTTAGATGGGTCTGAGACTATAAGTCTCCCTTTTATTTTATTTGCTGCTCTTTTTTTTTTTTTTCTTGATGGGCTTACAACCCATTTTTCTTTTTTTTATATATATACTAAAATGAAAAAAAGGTGTGAAATAAAAAGATCTAAATATGTTTTGAATTTTAGGATTAGGTACTTGTTTGACCATATTTATTTTACTTAATGGTATGTTTTATATTATGTTTTGTGATTAATAAAAAATAATAAATAAAATAAAAATGCATAAAATATAAAATTCATAAATAAATAAAAAATGTAATGAAAGTGAACTTGTGATTTGATTTGATTATAGTTTGTTTGTCTCTTTATAACGTGAATTTATCTTATTGATTAAAACTTGCTTATGACGAAAAAATTGGGAGAGGATTGGAGCGCCGATCAGATACACTCTTTCTCGATAATCTTGAGGCTTTATATTAGATTTTGTCGAGCTACCATGTAGCGTCTAATTCTCACACTAAATTAAAATATTTTATGTAAATAAAATACAACCTTTTTTTTAAAATTGAAATAAAATCTTTTTTTTTTTGTAAAAATAAAAATTCTTAAATAAAAGTGAACAAATTCATACAGTTTTAACATCGTGATTGTAGTGAATTAAAGCTTTATTTTTCATGAAGACATTTTTAGAAATTAAGATAAAAATCTCATTGTGCCAAAATTTTTTTTTTCCCTTGATTATAAAAGAGATTTTATTTGGCCATTTACTTAAAAAACATTTTCTTACCTTAAACAAATTTCTTTGAATTAAAATTATTCATTGGAATTTTTTTTATTTGGCCATTTATTTTGAAAATTACTTCTCTCAAAAAAAAATAAAATTTTAATTCACCACTTTTATATAATGTAATGACAATTTAGCCACCCATTGTTTGTCTTAGTCATTTATCATTCTTGATATTATGCTTGACAAAATGGGACATGTCAAAATAAAAAATAAAAATTTCTTTTCTTTTAATTAATAAAGGACCAATTTAATTAATCTTGTAAATAACATTAGATTAAATAGGTAACCGTTCTTAGAATGGACGATGTAGGGTGCTAACACCTTCCCTACCCGTAATCAACCTCCGAACCATGAACTTTGAAATGCAGACCATATTTTAGGTGTCCAATTGCACCATTTCATTTAATGGATAAAGCGATTGGTGGCGACTCCTAACACCCCGAGGTCCTGTCCTCCTTGTTCTTTTTAATTTTGCGGCGCCCTTCGGGACGGTTGCGACAGCTGGCGACTCCACTGGGGACAGTTAGAGGGTTAAACCTTATTTTAATCTCATGTGATTTGCTCTTTAATTATGTTGGTCCATTTTTGTTTTATTTGTTTATTTGTTATTTGTTTCATATTATTATACATTTTGTTTGTATTATATGTATTATATTTTTGCTTTGTAAATAAGTTCTCTCATGCACACCTACACACACAAAGCTCTATACCCGAGCTCGGTACCTTATAGGCTTAGATAGAGGGTGAAGTAGTGTTGCTTTGTGGGACCGTTGGTCTCCGTTTAGGCACATGAAAACCCCTCGCTCAAATTGAACTCTTTCCGCTTGTTACCTATCATGGGTGAGGATGGAGGACTCTTGCTAGCCAAAGTGTTGGTGACAACAAGGGACAATTTGGGAACCTTTTGTCCGATAGGGGTCTAGAACCAAAGCTCTCACTTGTAGATATAATCTTAGAGCTACCATCATTCATAGAACTTATCCTACAGAATGGGTACCAAGATTAGGTACCCCTTTTCCTCTAACATATGAGGAATTTCTGTTTGTCTTTTATTTTGTAGTTGTTAACTTTTCTTTTATCTTACATTTGCATATGTGGTCCAATCCTGTGAAGATATCGATAAACCTCAAGCATGAATAAGGGAAAGATGACTCTAATGTCTGAGGTGGCAGAGAGTATCAGACCGGTCGGTGAAGAGTCTGCAAGAATTCAAGCCAAGGAAGGAAATAGTTTGCATCGCGAGGATGTTCCTTTACCTCTCTTAAAGGGGAGCCATGACTTTGAGCAAAATGACCTAAGAAGGCTCCGTACTGTGTGGTGTAGCATGAGAAGACAAGGAGAGTTCAATGACAAGTATGGAGATATTGCAGCTCTCATGTTCATCACCCCTGACCTCCAAATGTTGAAAGCTATGCTCCATTTTTGGGACCCCTCATATCGGTGTTATACTTTCCGACAATTTGACTTGGTGCCAACGATTGAGGAGTATGCTAGGCTTCTTAATAGAGACAACATGCCAAAGGACAAAGTGTACTCACATGACCCCAAGAAGATGCCAAGAAGGATGCTGTCCAAATTGATAGGGATTCATGCCAATGAATTGGACAAGTACATGGTGGATGAAGAGCGAAGTCTAGATTCAGAGTTCTTGCTTAGGATGGTTGAAGCTCAAGTTGATCAAAGGTTTGGTTTGGTAGCACTAGCCCTTGCTATTTATGAGTTAGTAATTTTTTCGAGATGGAAAAATCAAATAGATGGACATGTGATCAATTTGTTCGAGCAGATCGAGCATGGGGTACACCCAGCCCCACCAAATTTACCCGAGACAATTCGATCCCTGAATTATTACCGAGTCCATCAGAAAGAAAGATTTTGGGGATGTGCACCATTACTTGCAGTATGGATGCTTAGTCATATGCCAACCTTGAAGTGCTTTAACCATCCAGAAATTGATCTAAAACAGTATGTCATACCTAAGCACCCGCTCTCTCTATATGGTCGTGACAATTGGCCTCCCCGAACTCCGACGATGAGGCAATGAATCAGTTTTTTCATGGAAATAAAAGAAATGGTTTGGAGGGCCAAGTGGTTTCCCCAAACTTATACCATATATAGATGTGGAAGCAAACCTTGGGTTCCACTTATTGGCCCATGGGGAGTAGTGGGCTATGCTCCAGCTATGGTCCGAAGACAAATGGCAACTCTGCAATTCATTCCGATGACTCATGGACTGTCTAAATTTGAATTCTCGTACGACGATGAAGGAACCAGTTATAAAATAAAAGAAGTCATTGAAGATTGGAAGGACACAAGAAGTGTGAAGCCCGGTCTCCCATCGTCTGAAACGACACCGGAATACTTAATTTGGTAGGCTAGTAGGAGGAAGGGGTTTCTTGCTCCCAAGGTACGGGTCCTAGAGTTACCAATGCACTAATTTAATGAACCCAATGACTACTATGTCAAGCGAGAGGGGCAAGACGAAATCATTTATCTAGGAGTGGACCACTGAGAGAAGGTCCTTGAAAGATCAACTTAGCATTGCAAGAAGAAAAATCCAAAGTCAAGAACAGGAGACAGCTTCTAAAGATATTGAAATAGAGAGGTTAAGGAAAACATGTCAAGCCCTCGAAACAATCATTCAGGGGAAGGATGGTCAACTTCAAGAATTCAAGAATGAAGTTAAAATCTTGAATCAACATTTGGAAAAGCATGTTGAATGGTCTACTTTCTTAGAAAGTAAGAAGAATCGGTTGGAGGATGATGTTCTTTTCCTAACTAATGAAAAGAATTTCTATCTTAATGCAAGCCAAGAAATGGAGCGAAAAGCTGAAATGGTTATTGATAATATGAGGGAAATCTCCAACCATTCAAGAAAGAGGGCAAGAGAAATCATCAAAGTGGAAGCCAAGCTAGCACCAGGAGAAAACCAAGATATTCTGACTCGGGTTAGAAAGGACCTTGACTTCCTAGGAAAATTTCACTGAAATTAGTCTCTTGTTCTAGGAATGCTGATGTAATTTAGAGTCTTGTTTTGTAAAGCTAACTCCTCTATTTGATTTGAGGAGTAGCAAGAATCAACATGTGTAAAACCCTCTATGACCATAGAGCTTTTCCCTTTAAATGAATGAAGTTTATCGATATCGCTTGCTACTTTGGATCATGTTTCTACATGCATAGTTTTATTTTTGTTCGCATTTTCTTTTCCTTTTTCATATTTTCTAATAAAAAATAAATAATGAATACAGAAAGGAAAACTATCTCTACGACACCCATATAGGACTCGCTCTCAATCAAGAGTCATGGATGAACTGGGTCAGTCACAAGAAGAGTTGAGAAGTGAAGTAAGCCAGCTAAAGGAACAAATGACCAAGATCTTGGAAATTCTGGAAAAAACAAGGAACACAGAGGGGACTCCTTCAAAGGCAAATGATGATCCTTCTACCACGCCTGCTCACCCGCCTGGCTTTACGCCAGTTCCTTGGCAATATCCTAGTGTCACCTCTCAAAGGGCCATGATGCCACTCACCATTTACTCAAATAATCCTGAAACACAGGCATCTTCATTCCCACCATATGGCCTTCCACCTAGTTATGTGCCATCATTATCCACCAATATTCCTGAGGGCAGTGCACCGACAGTCCCAACGACTTCAAACCCTCCCAAAGGATCTCAACCAAATACCAGTGAGATTCCTCAGTACCCTGTTTCTATTCCACCTTATGGCATTTCCCCTGGTTTTATGTCATCCCAAATTACCAACCCTCTTGAGAGCGGCTCATCATTGGTAATACCTACTTCAGGGCCACAAGGCTTGACTCAAGCCCAACCTCCTTTCTACATGCCACAGTTTTTTTCCCATAAAGTCGCTGGAACTTCTCCGCTGAATCCTTCAACTGAAGGCATTCAATCCAAGGAAAAATTAAAAGTTCTTGAAGAAAGACTGCGAGCCATAGAAGGAGCAAGTAGCTATGGTCTTCTAGATGCCGCAAAGCTCTGTCTTGTCCCGAATGTGGTGATTCCTCCAAAGTTTAAGGTCCCGGATTTTGAAAAATATAAGGGAACCACTTGCCCAAAGAACCATCTGACCATGTACATCCGCAAGATGGCATCACACGCTCATGATGACAAGCTATTGATTCATTTCTTCCAGGATAGCTTAGCTGGGGCAGCTTCTAATTGGTACACACACCTGGAACGTGCCCATATACGATGTTTCAAGGACTTGGCTGATGCTTTCTTGAAGCAATATAAGTACAACATCGATATGGCACCAGATAGGCTATAATTACAAAATATGACTAAGAAAGGAGCTGAAACCTTTAAAGAATATGCTTAGTGGTGGAGAAAGATAGCTGTTCAGGTTGAAACCCCATTGACAGAAAGAGAAATGGTGGCCACATTCATCGACACTCTCCAGTCACCCTTCTATGACAAGATGATAGGAAGTGTGTCGTCGAATTTCTCAGACATGGTTATCATCGGGGAAAGAGTTGAAGGAGGAATGAGAAGTGGAAAGATTGTTGAAAGTTTAACGGGGACATTTAGTGCCAAAAAGCCCCCAGCAGGGAAGAAAAGAGAAGGAAAAACTCATGCTGTGACTTTCGATCAAAGGAGTTTTGCCCAAGGGAGACATAACCAAGCGCCTGTTAACCCTCAACCATCCTTCCAACCTCCCTACATGCCTTACTACCCATACATTGCTAATGCCTCTCGAGCTCCATACCCTCAACCTTATCATCCAATAATCCCTTATCGTGCACCATCTCCTATCCCAAACCAAACACTTCCTACCATACCATATCAACCAACCCAACCATGGACTCAAAACCCAAATACCAACCAAAGAAGGCTGCCAGCTAACCAAGAAAAGAAACCTGTCCAATTTGACCCAATTCCCATGACTTATACTGAACTGCTACCACAACTCTTCCGAAACTCCTTATTGGTTCCTTGCCCAATGAAGCCATTGGAACCCCCCTACCCAAGAGGATTTGACCAGAATGCTAAATGTGAGTACTATGCTGGGGCTGTAGGTCACTCAACAGAAAATTGCAGAGCCTTGAAGTTCAAAGTGCAAGACTTGATTAATGCCAAATGGTTAAACTTTAAAGAAAAAACCCCTAATGTAGGCCGCAATCCCTTGCCTGATCATGGAGGTCCTGTAGTTAATGCCATAGAGAAGTCTTCTAGATGATACCTCATAAGTTGGGTAGCTGATGTGAAAACTCCCATGAGAGTAATTTTTCAAGAGCTTTGCAAATTTGGGTTGATACGAAACCAAGCTGAGATAAAAAAGGTCAATGAAGATGAAACTGTGTGCAAGATCCATGGGGAAGTCGGGCATTCTATTGAGGAATGTGATGAGTTCAAGCAGATCCTGTAAAGTTTAATGGACAGTCACCTAGTGCAAATAAGCAATCAGTACGATAATGGTGATGTCTATATGGTCAAGGAAGTTACACCTCCACCAGTTCAAGAGGCTGCCAATACCTATGCAACACATCCAATCATAGAGCAAGCTCCAGGTATACCAAGGCCATTGACAATTCATTATAGTAAAGAGGTGTCTCCACAAGTCTCTCTTGGTCGGAATCCTATCACCATCCAAGTGCCGACTCCTTTTCCCTATAAGGACACCAGAGCCGTGCCTTGGAAATATGATGTGCAAGTCGTTGTAAATGATCTCCAGGACAATCAAATGAAAATCCCATCGGCTATCTCTAGCATATCTGGGATCGGTGGAATGACTCGAAGTGGTCGTATTTATACACCTGAGGATCTGCGTAAAGACCAAGTGGAGGAAGTGGAAAGAATTCGGAAAGGGAAAGGCAAGATGGGGGAAACTTCTACTGAAAAAGTCTTAAAAGAGAAGGAAGAACCAAAGACAACACGACAAGAGGTCTATAAGAAAGAAGTGACCGAGGAAGAAGCTTGTGAGTTCTTAAAATTCATAAAGCAAAGTGAATACAAGGTGGTGGATCAACTGAACCGCACCCCTGTAAGAATATCACTTTTATCTTTATTAATGAACTCTGAGCCACACAGGAAGGTACTAATGAAAGTGCTTAATCAAGCCCATGTTTCTCATGACATCACGGTTGACAAATTGGATGGCGTTATCAGTAACATCACAGCAGATAATTACATCACTTTCACCGATGATAAAATACCCAATGAGGGAAGAGGACATAATAAAGCACTTCATATCTCAGTAAAATGTCAAGACCATATCATGGCTAGAGTACTGATGGACAATGGCTCTTCCTTGAATGTGATGCCAAAGTCGACACTCTCCAAATTACCTTTTGATGGGTCACACATGAAATCAAGTGCGATGATAGTAAGCGCATTTGATGGCACAAGGAGAGAAGTCATAGGGGAAATCGAAATACCAATTCAAATTGGTCCTTGCACTTTCAACATATTCTTCCAAGTGATGGACATTGCACCATCATACAGTTGTCTCTTAGGACGACCATGGATTCATTCTGCTGGAGCTGTGCCTTCCACCTTGCACCAAAAAGTCAAATTCATAGTTGATAACAAGATGATTACTTGTCTTTGGTGAAGAGGACTCCGGTGAGCAAGCCGCTAGACACTCCTTATATTGAAGCTACAGAAGAGGCTTTGGAGACTGCCTTTCAAGCACTCGAGGTTGTCAATACCATTTATATAAAAGAAGGAACTCCAATTTCTAAACCGCAGCCCTCTGTTGCATCTGTAATGATGGCTAAAGTTATGCTAGAAAGGGGTTATCAGCATGGAGAAGGGCTGGGCAAGAAACGACAAGGTGCCACAGGACTTTTTCAACCCTTGGAAAATAAAGATAGATTTGGGCTGGGGTACAAACCCACCAAGGCCGATAAGAAGAGGATAATGGAAGAGAAAAAAGACAAAAATGCTGGCTCGCTTGGAAAATCGAGAACCTAAAGTGAAGGAAGTCCCCATCTGTGACATACGACAAAGCTTCCGGAGCGCGAGAGTTGTGTTTGTAGACCAAGTGATCGCAGTTGAAGATGATTTTGTCAGTCATATGGACCTGGTGTATACATGTTCTTCAGATACAAGACTCGACAATTGGGAGATCTCTGAGCTTCCCATAACCTTAGAGTCTCTTTCAAAGTAATTCTGTAGTGCTTTTCCTTTAGCTCTGCCCAAGGCTTTAGGATTTTCATTTGTAAATGGGCTCACATGTTTCCTTTCCAATAACTGTTATTAATAAAATGCATTTTTGAGTTCTCTCATTTTTTATTCCATTAGCTTTCATCCCTCCATTATCATGGCCTTCTATTCATTTCATTTTTCTTGTGTCAACATCACTTATTGCAGATCTGAAAATGACACTCTTGAAAGTGACAGTGTCAATATCTCATCATATAACTTTGAACACCCTGTTAATCATACTGATGAGGATAATGAGGATGATTGGGAAACTTTACCTGAGTTAATGAGATTACTTGAACAAGAAGCTAAAGAAATCCAACCCCATGAGGAACCAATTGAAGTAATTAATTTGGGGACTGAAAATGATAAGAAAGAAATCAAAATTGATACCTCGATGAAAGAGGATGAGCGTAACATGTTGATTAAACTCTTGTTTGATTATAGTGATGTCTTTGCATGGTCATATCAAGATATGCCTGGGCTAGACACTGACATAGTTGAGCACAAATTGCCACTAAAACCTGGTGTTGAGGTGCAAACGTGTTGCCCTTTTTGCTAACCGCAAGTGCACGGGTCGCACAAGTAATACAGATACGAAGTAAAAGTTCGTTCCCACGAGGATATTGTTATAAAGCTGATTACCAACCAATAGTTTAATCAATTCTAGACAAAGACATAAAAATAGGAAAATAATAATCTAAACTAATCTAACCTACATAAGCTATAAACATAAAAGCGGTTAGGTTTCAGGAAATCCTCCTTCACCCCCTAAATCTATCAATAACATGCAATTCTCCTCATAAACACAAATGTATTGATTAGGTTAGCTTGAGAATCTTCATTAGTCAAAAGTCTATGTCTAGGTCAATCAACCCTGGCTTCAGTTGCCCAACTCACTAAGTTTCCTTGAGAGCCAGCGCAACTTCCACTCATGAACGATCTATTCTCAATCTCCCACTATACATGGCTAAAAGGTATATTTCTATCCAGTTAGCGAATCAGCTCATCCAAGCCAATTGAACTCGCCGAACATGTATCAACCACACCATATCCATATTAACAAATCCCTATGTCTAGTTCATTTGCCAATATTAGGATCATGCAATTGAGGCCAACCAAGAACAAGCATTAAGCACAGATAATGATTGAATCATAATCAAACATCCACACAAACTCAGAGAAAAACACATCATTAATATATATCAAAGGATCCAAAATATTCCTAAAACATAGCTTAACTATACAAAAGATTAGGAAGATAAGAGAGAAAGGGAAAAGAGAGAAAGAATATCATTAGATTTGTCTCTGAAGCTTGAATCCTCCTTCAATCCTTTACACCTTGACTCCAATCCACCATCCATGAAGATCTAGCCAAGCTATCTAACCTAAAACTAACCTAAACTAACTAAAACTAACTAAACCTAAAAAGAGAGAAATGGCCAAATGGCCAAAACTCGGAAAAACAGAGAGAAAACATGAAAAGTGAGAGAAAAACGCGTGAAAAACTACTTATAGGCTCAGCAGCCGCCTTCACGCCGCGGCGGCCACATATGCGCGCCGCGGCGCATAATGGGTCGGTTAAGTACCGCCGCAACGTTGCCTTCTTCACGCCGCGGCGCTCTTGCCCCGGGTCCAAGTATGACCAGGCTGAAAATCATCTTTCGCCGCGACGTGCTCTGCCTTGCGCCGCGACGTTGCTTGCTGGAATGCCAATTTGGCTTCCTCTTCCTCTTTAAGCTCAATATCTCCATATTTAACCTTGTTTGGAGACCCTCCTATCATAGAGAAAGCACCAAATCAATAACATATATAAATTTACTCAATTCATGACAATTAAACACAGTTTTGCATAATAACACATCAGAAAGACTTAAATTCCAAATATGTCAAATATAAACACAAAACCCTCCAAATATGCATTTAAACAAGGACATAGCATTCATTTAAGCACAATGATAGGGCACAAGTAACTACATTCTGTGTAGTTATCACCTGGGTACCCTCCGGTTAAGCAAAAGTTGAGACGAATGAAACCTGAGATGTCCCTAAAAATCAGAGATGAAGTAAAAAGACAGTTTGATGCTGGATTTCTTGCAGTTGCAAAATACCCACAATGGGTTGCCAACATTATTCCTGTCCCAAAGAAAGACGGGAAAGTCCGAATGTGTGTAGACTATCGAGACTTAAATAGGGCTAGCCCTAAAGACGACTTCTGTTACCTCACATTGATGTTTTGGTGGACAACACGCTTAACATTCATTTTTTTTCCTTTATGGATGGTTTCTCGGGATACAATCGATCAAGATGGCACCTAAGACATGGAGAAGACCACATTCATCACTTTATGGGAACCTTCTGCTACAAAGTGATGCCTTTTGGTTTAAAAAATGCTGGGGCAACGTATCAGAGAGCTATGGTGACATTGTTTCATGACATGATGCACAAAGAAATAGAAGTTTATATGGATGATATGATTGCAAAGTCAAAAACAGAAAAAGATCATATAATTAATCTACAAAAGCTTTTTGAGCGATTGAGGAAGTTCAAACTTCGACCGAATCCTGCAAAATGCACTTTTGGTGTCAGATCAGGCAAACTATTAGGGTTTGTGGTGAGCCAGAAAGGAATAGAAATTGATCCTGACAAGGTCCGAGCACACTTGGACATGCCGGTCCACTCGCGAAAAGGAAGTTCAGGGATTTTTGGGAAGGTTGAATTACATCGCTCGATTCATATTCCACCACAAGAACATGCAAGCCGCTTCTTCAAGTTGTTACGCAAGAATCAAATGTCAAGTGGAATGATGATTGCCAAAGAGCCTTTGAAAAATCAAGCGATTTACAAGAACCCCGCTTTGGTGCCTCTAGTGCCGGGGAGACCTCTCATTATGTATTTGACTGTGCTTGATGAATCTATGGGTTGCATACTGGGGCAGCATGATGAGTCCGGTAGGAAAGAACGCGCCATCTATTATTTAAGTAAAAAGTTCACCGATTATGAGGCAAAGTACTCATTATTAGAGCGAACTTGTTGCGCCTTGGCATGGGTTGCCCATCGATTGAGGCAATACATGTTGTGTTACACTACTTGGTTGGTGTCCAAAATGGATCCTATCAAGTATATCTTTGAGAAACCCGCTCTCACTGGGAGAATCGCGCGATGACAAGTTTTATTATCGGAGTATGAAATTGTTTATGTCACCCAAAAAGTAATTAAGAGAAGTGCCCTTGCAGATTATCTGGCTAAGCAGCCTATAGAGGCAAAGTACTCATTATTAGAGCGAACTTGTTGCGCCTTGGCATGGGCTGCCCATCGATTGAGGCAATACATGTTGTGTTACACTACTTGGTTGGTGTCCAAAATGGATCCTATCAAGTATATCTTTGAGAAACCCGCTCTCACTGGGAGAATCGCGCGATGGCAAGTTTTATTATCGGAGTATGAAATTGTTTATGTCACCCAAAAAGTAATTAAGAGAAGTGCCCTTGCAGATTATCTGGCTAAGCAGCCTATAGAAGATTATGGGTCGATGCAATGTGAATTCCCTGATGAAGATATAATGGCTTTGTTTAAAAATGAGGAATCCTATGAAAAAGAAAAATGGACTATATGGTTTGATGGAGCCTCTAATGCACTGGGGCACGGCATTGAAGCCATTTTGATCTCCCCTGAAGATAAATATATCCCAATCATAGCAAGGTTGTGTTTTGACTGTACTAACAATATAGCAGAATACAAAGCTTGTGCTTTGGGTATTCAGGCAGCAATAGAATCAAAAGCAAAGATCTTGGAAGTATATGGGGACTCTGCCTTGGTCATTCATCAACTGAAAGGAGAATGGGAGACCCGTGATGCTAAACTGATCCCATACCATGTTTACATCAAAGAATTGATCGAGCAATTTGATGAAGTCACTTTTCATCATGTTCCTCGAGAAGAGAACCAGTTGGCTGTTGCTTTGGCCACACTATCATCAATGTTCCAAGTAAGTCATGAAAGGGACCTACCACTTATAAAAATGGAAAGTCATGACTGTCCTGTATATTGTCAAGTGGTTGAAGATGAGCCTGATGGGAAGCCGTGGTACCATGACATCAAATGCTTCATCAAGAATAGGGAGTACCCTACAGGCGCTTCAGAAAATGACAAGAGGACCCTGAGGAGGCTCGCAATGAGTTATTTTCTGAGTGGGGAAGTACTTTACAAAAGAAACCATGATATGGTGCTTCTAAGATGTGTTGATGCAATGGAAGTAGAAAAGATTATTGAAGAAGTACATGAGGGCTCCTTTGGAACTCACTCTAATGGACATGCAATGGCAAGGAAAATCCTAAGATCTGGTTATTATTGGTTAACCATGGAAAATGATTGCTTCAATCATGTGAGGAAGTGTCACAAGTGCCAAACATATGCTGATAAGATCAATGCGCCGCCAGTCCCTTTGAATGTCCTAGCAGCACCCTGACCATTTTCCATGTGGGGTATGGATGTCATAGGACCTATTGAACCTAAGGCCTCAAATGGGCATCGCTTTATCCTTGTCGCAATAGACTACTTCACCAAATAGGTTGAGGCTGCTTCTTATGCCAATGTGACTAGGAATATGGTGATCAAGTTCATCAAAAGAGAGTTGATATGTTGTTATGGTCTACCGAATAAGATAATCACTGACAATGCAACTAACTTGAATAATAAAATGATGAAGGAAATGTGCAAGAATTTCAAGATCCAACATCATAACTCCTCGCCATACCGCCCAAAGATGAATGGGGTTGTTGAGGCAGCAAACAAAAACATCAAGAAGATCATCCAAAAAATGGTTGTGACATACAAAGATTGGCATGAGATGCTTCCCTTTGCTTTGCATAGTTATCGCACGTCTGTCCGTACCTCAACTAGGGCAACTCCTTTCTCTTTAGTTTATGGAATGGAAGTCGTACTCCCTATTGAGGTAGAGATCCCCTCATTAAGAGTACTGATGGAGACAAAATTGAAAGAGGCCGAATGGGTCCAAGCCTGACTAGATCAGTTGAATCTTATTGAAGGTAAAATGTTAACTGCACTGTGTCATGGCCAGTTATATCAAAGGAGGCTTATGAAAGCCTATGCAAAAAAAGTGCGCCCTCGACAATTCCAAGAAGGAGACTTAGTGCTTAAAAAGATCCTGTCAATTCAAAAAGATCACCGGGAAAAATGGACTCCAAATTATGAAGGACCTTATGTTGTGAAGAAGGCTTTCTCTGGAGGGTCTTTGATTCTCACAAGAATGGATGGTGAAGATCTACCACTTCCTGTAAATTCAGATGCAGTCAAGAAATATTAATCATAAAGCACTACTTGTCAAAAAACAAAAAGAAGAAAAAAAAAGAGAAAAAGGAAAAACATGGCTCGCTAGGTGGAAAACCTGAAAAGGCTACCTAGGCAAAAGTTAGAGCGACCTGGTAGGTTGAAAACTCGAAAGAGCGACCTAGGCAAAAGTTAATGTCCGAAATAAAAGGACAATAGTGCTTGGTATGATAAAGGAAGTGAGACCTGAGCGGTTAAGTCTCCATGCCAGGGAGGAGCAAATCTCTGCTTTAGAGCAAACTAAGTTTCCATATTGGGGCAGGCCAAATGATCTCAACTGGGGTAATCAAAGTCTTTATAGGCTAGTTAACGGGTGTTCAAAATCAGGTATTCAGAGGATTGACGCTGATTACGATAAAGGGTTTCACTGGAAGAACTGAAGACCTTTGCCCTTATCATCCTTCTGTAGATTTTATGTTGATGACCGTAATATTGCTTTCTTTTCACCATTCCCATTTCAATACAATATCGTCATGTTTTTACCTTTGCCTCTTCTTTGACTCAATATGCATTTTTCTAATAATCATATATTGGAATATGAAATGTGTGACATTGCTGTCCGAGCATTAAGAATTTCTAATGACTTGAAAGGTATGGGAAACACAATAATTCGTGATAAGAGTGTTGATAAAAAGAAAGGACAACCAGGTCACCTCAAGGGTCATCTGAAGGGTTTTTCCATTGCTCTTGTGTATCACATCTAATGCACACCTCAAGGGTCATTCTGGTTGGACATTTCAACCATCGGCTAAATAGACAAATGAAAGGATATCATTAAATCCTATTCCAGTTCATCTTTGAAAATGATTGCAATCATGTCTTCAGGGGTCGTGGAGACAAAAAAAAAACCATAAAAAAGGAAAAAGACAGAAAAAGTTTTCATACTCTCATACATCTGAAGCATGCATTGCATAGTGCATTTTTCATTTTGCTAGCCTTGACCTACAAAGGTCCAACTTGCTGTTTTCAGTCAAATCAGAGCCTTATGTCCATTTGTTTTTGGGTCCTTGTACCCATTGCCTTTAAGTTTTCTGTTAAGCTTCAACGGATACCCGACTCCGTAAGCTTCTTACTTTGTTTTTGTTAAGCTTCAAATGATACGACTCATAAGCTTTTTACCTTTGGGTCCTCGTACCCATTGTTTTACCTTTTCTGGGTCCCCGTACCCATTACCTTTAAGTTTTTGTTAAGCTTCAGCGGATACCTGACTCCGTAAGCTTTTTACCTTTTTGGGTCCCCGCACCCATTATTTTATGTTTTTGGGTCCCCGTACCCATTGCTTTTAAGTTTTTGTTAAGCTTCAGCGGATACCTGACTCCGCAAGCTTTTTACCTTTTCTGGGTCCTCGTACCCGTTGTTTTTGGGTCCTCATACCCATTGCCTTTAAGTTTTCTGTTAAGTTTCAACGGATACCCGACTTCGTAAGCTTCTTACCTTGTTTTTGTTAAGCTTCAGCGGATACCTGACTCTGCAAGCTTTTTACCTTTTCGGGTCTCCGCACCTATTATTTTATGCTTTCGGGTCCCCGTACCCATTGCCTTTAAGTTTTTGTAAAATTCAACGGATACTTGATTCCGTAAGCTTCTTACCTTGTTTTTTGTTAAACTTCAGCGGACACCTGAATCCGCAGGTTTTTACCTTTTCATGGACAAAATTGAATCAATTCCTTTGTTTTTCATTTATTCTAAATGTAAAACAAATGGGGGGCAGCTGTTGATACCCAATTTTGCCCATTTTCTTTTATTTTCGTTTTTATTTAATTTAATTTCCTTCTTAAAAAAAAGAAAAAAAGAAAAAAAGAAATAAAAAAAAACTTTGTTCTTCTAGGTCAACCTATGACCCATTTTCCATCTCAACCCTTCCCTTTCCCCTTCCTGCTGCTGCCACCGAGCCGTTAAAGAGCTGCATTGATTTGGATTAAAGGCTTCTATCAGTTTTCGTTTCCATTGGCTTTCCAATCATCATTAAGAAGCATTATTCTGACTGTTTTGCTTGTTCTTTGGCCTTCCAATCGTGAAAATGGAAAAACAAATTGATTGAATCTTAACCACATGGCAAGAATAAAAGGCATAGAATTGAAAAAAGAGGGGGATTCAGAAAATATACAAAAACAGAGAGCAATCACAGACAGATACGAAAATCCCCTCCCACTATTCATCTTCATCTTCAACAATCAAGTCATTCCAATTTCCTTCAACCACCAAAACCATCCTCTGCCACACCCAAATTTCCATTATTTTCACAAAAAAAAAGAACCTTTTCATAGCCACCATCCCTTCATCAAACCAACCTCACTAATGACCACCACATATCCTCAATTTCTCACCATTAACAACCTTTCTTCTTCACACTTCAAAGCAATTTCCCAAACCCAAAAACAAAAACACCACCAACCTCACCACATTACCGAAAAATCGTGACCAGTCTCCCCAACCACCGAGTTGCCCACCGCCGTCGGACCCACGCCTCCGTGACACGCACCTCAGTCCACCGGATCGCGACCCGCGCCTACGCCTCATCGCCGAGCTCCATCACGCTGTCCAGCTGTCCTTACAACCGGACTCCACCGTCTTCCCTGTTCGCGCCGCCCGTCGCACCTCCAGACCATCGCGCCGTCGCATTCCCAAGAACCACCGTGAGCTCCCCACCGTGAGTCCTTGATGTTCACATATTTGATGCATTAATAAGTCTTCATTTTTAGTCATTTACACTCTCCATGCACTTAATAAATTAAGTTTGGTTATGTTTTGTATGTTTTGAACTCAAAATAGATTTAATTGAATTTTTCAGCATGATTTATGTCTTACACTAATCCTGTATTTGGGTCATATATTGGGCTGTCGGTGGATGTTTAAGGTGAATCTTATGTCATTTTAAAGATAAGAGAGAGCTCTACAATCTTCATGAAGACATCAAAGACTCAATCACACGTTTGGATGGCTCAAATTGGCATTGAATCAAGAACTAAAGTGTTGCTCCTGGCAGAATGACCTTTGTGTACTGTTCATTACACTGCTCGTAGTGAAAGTTGTAGAATAGGCTGAAATTTTGATGGTTGATAGTTAAGACTCAAATCTACAACTTTCATGTTGAACACTCTTCCCGATTCAGACTCCTTGGAGGTGATATTGGGCTTGGAAGTCAGAACAGAGGAGCTGCAACTGAGCCTGAGCAGTGTGCAGTAATTTGAACATATCTGGAGATATAGAAATGATATTGGATTCAAACCAAAGCCATTTGAAATCTAAGATCCAGACCTACAATCGTCGTGAAGACCACTTGGCTCAAAAATGACGAATGCAATAACTTCAGAGCTGCATGACGTCGGAGACAAAGAATCTCTAGAATTTTCTACTCACCAAAAGTCATTCAACATTTTCCACTACTCCACCTACTCCACCAACCACCATGACTCAGCCCCCTTTGACATTTTGTATCTCTAACCCTCTATAAAAGGGAGGCTATGCAGATCATTGTAACATGTAGAGCTTCTATGTAGAAGTGTTGTTATAATTAAAGTGTTAGTTTTTTATTTTGAAGATTTCTCTTCTTCTTTTTCTCTCCTTCTCTCTCTTTGTTATTTTTCATGGTTCTTGAAGCTTCTCCAATGGTGATGGCTATAGAGAACTAAACTTCTTTAATCAATCCAAGAGATTGACAGTCTTGATGATTAATCTTGAGATTTTGTTTTAATTATTATGCATTCATCTATTAATCAAGTTTCTCTTTCTCTTCTTCTCTTGTTTAAATTCTGATTTAATGCTTAATTTGATTGGAATTTGCATATATTAATTGCGTAATTGTCATATGCCAAGAGATGAATTCAGAGGTTAAATAATTTATTAAAGGTGTTTGATGAAATATTTATCTTGGTTGGATCTTGATTTTTAAGTTAATTTAGGTTTTGGATGGATGCTTAATTTGTCTAACCTTAATTAATTGAATTCTAGAAGCATTTCTAGTAGAAGATTCATAGATCATTGATAGGCGTCTTAATGTGATCTAAGACGAAGGATTTGGTTGATAGTTGAATAGGTCTATAAAGATCAAGGATGGATTAAAATCAAGATTGGTTAATTCTCTTGGATTGGTTATTTTTCTAATTTTGTTTACTCATTTTAATTGCTCTTTGTTGTTTAATCTTGCAAAATTTTCCCCCCTGTTCATTAATCTCTTAATCTGACTTCATAATTAGAATGATCTATGGGCTCGACCCGGTGTTACCTTATGCTACAAGTAGTTTTGGTAAATCGGTTATAAATTGATTTAAATTTGGTAATCTCGACAAGTGTCAGTCCTCTCTCTTTCCCTCTTCTTCTTCTTTTCATCTTCGTTTTAGATGGGTCTGAGACTATAAGTCTCCCTTTTATTTTATTTGCTGCTTTTTTTTTTCTTGATGGGCTTACAGCCCATTTTTTTTTGATATATATACTAAAATGAAAAAAAAGGTGTGAAATAAAAAGATCTAAATATGTTTTGAATTTTAGGATTAGGTACTTGTTTGACCATATTTATTTTACTTAATAGTATGTTTTATATTATGTTTTGTGATTAATAAAAAATAATAAATAAAATAAAAATGCATAAAATATAAAATTCATAAATAAATAAAAAATGTAATGAAAGTGAACTTGTGATTTGATTTGATTATAGTTTGTCTGTCTCTTTATAACGTGAATTTATCTTATTGATTAAAACTTGCCAATGACGAAAAAATTGGGAGAAGATCGAGAGCCGATCAGATACACTATTCCCGATAATCTTGAGGCTTTATATTAGATTTTGCTTGAGCGCATGGCGAGGTCTAATTCTCACACTAAATTAAAATATTTTCTCAGTAAATAAAATACAACCTTTTTTTAAATTGAAATAAAACTTTTTTTTTGTAAAAAATAAAAATTTTTAAATAAAAGTGAACAAATTCATACAGTTTTAACATCATGATTGTGGTGAATTAAAGCTTTATTTTTCATGAAGACATTTTTAGAAATTAAGATAAAAATCTCATTGTGCCTAAATTTTTTTTTTTCCCTTGATTACAAAAGAGATTTTATTTGGCCATTTACTTAAAAAACATTTTCTTACCTTAAACTAATTTCTTTGAATTAAAATTATTCATTAGAATTTTTTTTATTTGGCCATTTATTTTGAAAATTACTTCTCTAAAAAAAAAAATTTTAATTCACCACTTTTATATAATGTGTTGTAAACTTAGAATTTGTTCCAAAATAATGACAATTTAGCCACTCATTGTTTGTCTTAGTCATTTATCATTCTTGATATTATGCTTGACAAAATGGGACATGTCAAAATAAAAAATAAAAAATTCTTTTCTTTTAATTAATAAAGGACCAATTTAATTAATCTTGTAAATAACATTAAATTAAATGAGTAACTGTTCTTAGAACGAACGATGTAGGGTGCTAACACATTCCCTACCCGTAATTAACTCCCGAACCATGAACTCTGAAATGTAGATTATCTTTTAGGTGTCCAATTGCACCATTCTATTTAATGGATAAAGCGATTGGTGGCGACTCCCAACACCCCGAGGTCATTTCCTCCTTATTCTTTTTATTTTCGCGGCGCCTTTCGGGACGGTTGCGATAAGATTTTTCAACAGTAATAGTTTAAAATTATTTTTTAGTATGCACAGTTATTTATAAAAAAAATATAAACATTGATTGATATAATTTTAACTGATATTATTTACGAGATTGTGTAATTTTAAAATATGTGAATAATATTTTTCGACTTAAACACTACCTTTTTCGGTGTGAGCAGTATTTTTTCTAGCGTGAATAATATTTTTTTTTGTGTGAATAATATTTTTTTTGGTGTGAACAATATTTTTTTTTGTGTGAACAATAATAATATTAATACACATATATTATAATTTGATTGATAAAATAAATATAATATATAAAACTTTGGTTCAACCACGGTTTAATCCCACTTGAATATCAAAATCTTAACCCTCTTTCTTTTTGATTTAATGACTGATCTAGTTGTCAAAACATTTAAAAATATCTCAATCATAAACCATAATGCTCCATGAACTTTGTCTTAGCAAGAGGTTTTACCTGAGTATATCATATACTTAATTTTAAAGCTGAGAAAACATTAAAAAAGTCGTATTTAAAAACTAATTTTTTTTTGGACGTGGAAATGAATTCATTAAGTAGAAGGTGGCAGAACATCCAGCAAAGCAAGATTACAAATGTCCAAAGGTGCATCTCTATCCACACTTGATCAGAGGAAACGCAAGTTAATTTTGCCAAATTGAGCTTCACTATTGTCCTCTCTCTTCACATGTGTGAAAGAACAAGAAGAAAAAGATATAGCAGAAGCTAAACAATCATCCACCATTACATTAAAATAAGAAAGTCCTCTGTTTGCTTTAGTCAAAAGTAGGAAGAGTAGACAATCAGATTCGGTAATCACCTGTGAAAAGCAAAGGTCCCTTGTTAGAGATTGGGCCCAACGCATACAAACTGCTTCAGCAAGTCCAGGCTCCGTAGCTTCCTGAAATGTCCCTGTTGCTGCTGCTAGAATATGTCTGATATACACCGTACTAAGTAAGGTGAATGGTGCACTCTTTTTATATAAGCGTAGATTATGGTGAAAAGTATATTAATGATTATAATTAATAACTTATAACTTAATGATTTAATTTTTTTAAAAATTTTATAATTATATAAATATTATTAATTAAAATTTATAAATAAATATTATAAGTTAAAACTTATAAATTTTTAATATACAGTTAAAATTTCATAGTATTACTAATTAAAAAATATATATACTTAAAAAAATCCTCTTCACACACACAGGTAAAAAACAGTAAAGGTTTCTTTTAAAAAATATTATGCGTAAATATTATTTGTTAAAATTTATAAATTTTTTAATATGTATAATTATTTATAAAAAAATATAAAAATTAGTACAATTTTTTTATGTGAATTTGTAAGGAATTTTTTTAAAAATATATATTATTAAAAATTATATAAATTTTAACTATTATTATTTATACTATTATATAATTATAAAAAAACAAATAAAAAGTACAATCTTTAAAAAAAAAAAAAAAAAAGGGATGAGTTGCAATAATAAGTTATCTTAGGAGGGTGTACCACCCAAACCCAAACTTAGGAGGGTGTATAGCTACAAATAAAGCTTCGATTCAAAGAACCTGCAAGAAAATAAAGTTTCTGTTTTGAACTTTGAAGCGAACCTTTTGAAGGGAACACAATGGGTATTCCGTCAGAACTAAGGGAAATGTGGGTGTCGTACAGAAAAGGTTTTCCTATTGGTTCTACGGCCGAAGAGGAGAAGATTTTGACGCATTGTAGATGTGGTATGATTTTTTCTCTTTATGTTATTGATTTGGCATTTTTTTTAAGGTTATGACACCATTTAAATGGACATCTATCATTTATGGTTCATCTTGTTGCCTAATTCAATTTATTTTGACCATGACCATTAGGACTCTCTGATCTAAAATTTGTTTTCGTTCGGTTAAAATTGATTGGTTAATGGATATAATTAGAGGATCTCGGTTGATTATAAATGAGGCATTTCGTGCTCTTTTGCATGTTGTTGGTATTGGTATTTGTGTTGCTATTGAGTGTGTTTAGAATGAATAAAAATGAGAAATAATTTGATTTGATTTGATTTGATTTAGAAATTAAATTTTGTATTTGAAATTTTAAAAAAAAAATAAGATTTGAATTGATTTAAAAATCAAATTTTGTGATTGAAATTTATTAAAATGATAATTGATTTGATTTGATTTTATTATTTTACATTTTAACTTTATAAGAGGTTGTTAGAAGTAGTTATTAAAGATAAAATAATATATTTATTTCAAATCAAATTAAATTCTAACAAATTCTATCAAATTTAATAGAATTTAAAAAATAAAAGAAATAAAATTCATGAGATTTTAAGAATCAAATCATTTCTTATTTTTTAACATTTCAAATACAAGATTTAATTAAGTTTGATTTATAAATGAAATCATTTATCATTTTTTTACATTCCAAACACACTCATTGGGAATTTCTGATTTTTCGGATTTCTTTTGATTAGCAGGAGGGTTAAAAATCATTTAAACTGGTTCATTTAGTTTCTGGATCTGCCGTCTCAAAAATTATAATGCTATGTTTGGATGTGAGGGGAAAAAGTCACCAGAAGATTTTTAAGGATTTGGGAAATGGTTTATTTTATTTTAAATTAAATAAAGGGAAATAACTTTCATTCCCTCTGCTTTAACTTCGAAATAAGGGAAGAGAGTTCCCCTCCTTTCGTTGCTTAAACATTCCTCCCCCTCCCTTCCCTTTTCCTTTCCTTCCTTCCCTTCCGTTTCCCACAGCTCAAAAACTTCCAAAACATAACATAAAAGGGGAGAGGTGTCTTTAATGTATTAGTTTAGTTGTTAAAAAGAAAAACTAGATGAGTAGTGGCAATGAACTATCACTTGTTTACTTTTCTACTGATTGGCAAAATAAATGTTAAACTTGATTGGAGGAGCTTGAGGTAATGCATGTTTGCCTGGCCATACAACAAAATAAATGTCTTGATTCCTTTGTCTCCAAGATTTTCATGAACAAATCAGGGCAAATACACGCTACATATTTTCTAACATTATTATGATATCTTGTCAAAGGGTGCCTGAGATCATGAAAAACATGAATTATATACCATTTAACCTTTTCTTAATATGCAGAAGGCTTGCGTGCTGGACTCAAGGCATGTTCCATTGTATTTGTTGCCAGTTTGCCTACAGTATGTATTTTTCATTTTGTTGAGGACTTGCTAATAAAGATACTGTGCTACATATTTCTTTTTTTATTATAGAGAAAAACTCAGTTAAACAGAATTTATTTAGTCATTTGGGTTCAACCTTTTCTTATAATAAAGTCCTATATTTTTGTACCAAAAAAAATATCCTATATTTAACTGGCTTGTGGGTATTTATGTCTACATGAATTGGTGAAAGAAAATCTTATAATGTCAAAGACAAGACTCCACCATGTTTTATACTGGAAGTAATTGTACCCCACTAGTTGGCATTAAGTAGCAATTACCCCTTAATGTTAAGGTGTACCATGACTTTAAGTTTAAGGTCTTTCTTCGTTTTCATACCATTGTATAGCTGAGTCTTTGGGCTCTTGGCATTTGGGTTATGACATCAGCAACTCAAGGATGCTTTGTCCAAAATTATTTGTAACTTTAAGGCTGCAGATGAAGAACAGTTTGGATCCAAGGGCATGTAGCACTCTGTCTTTCTCTACCATATCTCCTCTGGCTATATATTATACTAATATAATGTAAGAATTAAGAATGCTATTGTCCCTCACACTCTAATGCAGTAGTTGTAATGTTGCAAAAATAATGTTGATGGATTGAACTTCCATATGACAGGTTTGATTTCAAGACCGACTTACTTTTTGAACCTTTTCTTTCGGGCTACCAACTTCTGAAACCTAATTAACAATGTGATTAAGAAATCTGGCAAACTGTAACCTTTGGCTGTTTCTGATGATGATAAATCATGTAAAAAGATAAAACTAAATATTGTTTGATTTCACTATTATGTCAATCTATGCCACTCTATTTATGAATGATAGGTTGACCTATTAAAGTTTCTTTATTTAATGTTGCATTTTTCAAATTTGCAGTTGCTTGCAATTCACATGATTCTATGGCGGAGGGCAAACTCCAGTACAATTGTTGAGGCAGTTAGCACATCTGCTGGTATGATCTCAACTTAAATCTATGTTACAACTTACACAGGAATTTTAGTCATGTAATCTTAGTATCAGAGAACCAAAGAACTAATTTAAGAGAGATATGTTATTAGGTTTTGTTTGAATGAAAATAAATCGTTTCAGTAAGTTCTCTGCATGGTTATCTTTATTGGCTTTGAAACAAGAAGCAATAAATCTTGATGTCAGCTTATTAACAAATTCATGTATTTATATATATGTACTTAATGAAAAGGATTGCCTCATTTTCAAAATTCAATGAAGAAGGAATAGAGCTCATCTATTTTGCTGTTGATCCAGTCGTAAATGAATTGCTTGACTTACAAGTTATTCCCTTTTGTTTGACTCTCTTTGCGAAGTGTTTCAATACATTTTAACATTTGTGTCTCGTTGGTGAACAGCATGCGTTGCTACACTCTACATCACTGCTTTTAAAACTACCTTGGACTGTGCAAGAAGAAATGGGCTTGAAGATTCTTTCAGACACAATAGATAATACAATTATATCTTAGAAACTGCAATAAGGAGGTACTCATCGTTGGTCTTGGTGCATGATGCTGCTACTTGATGTAATAAGAAATCAGCATGCCTACTGCAAAGCTTTTCTTTCTGGGTCTCTCTCTCTCCGATGGATTTGAAGGGGTATATTCTTGAATAAAATATTTTGTCTTGTTCTGTAACAGTCATGTGGGATTGCCACTCCCTCCGTCTTTAAAAGTTGTAATTCTAAGCTATGCAGTGGGTGACTTCGATTCTTTTGCTAGTTTTGGTTGCCATTTCTACTTGTCACCATAAAAAGAAGACTGCGAACTTACAAATTCCATTAGCAATTTCACTTTTAAGCCTGATTCTAATTGCATATGTTGTTTCACTCCCATACCCGTATAGCTCAGCATTCACCCGGTACTTGTGCTCTTCAAAGAAGGACCATTGCTCTTCACCCCTTAGCCAAGTTTGGCATTATCCTCATTTATTGTAATTAGATTAATCCATCCTTGAGGGCATGGTTAGCATCTGAAATTCATTAGATTGAAGTAGACCATAAATTTCATGCCATTATATCGATCTCGTGTAATTTTATCGTATAGGCAAGATGGCTTCTCATCTTCCTTTGAGTGGTTGATATTCGGTTCATCTCAACCTTAATTTAATTAGCTAAAAGGGTAAAATTTGATTAGAATGTTTGTGGCAAAAGCAAGCACAAGAACTTAAAGCTTGAAACTAAATTGCCAATTACAAATGTCAGACATTTCTCTGCGTCTTGCTTGCCAAAATAGCCGTCTAGAAGAATATTTTGTACAGCTTGGTTGTAAATTATTCTTTTGGCCCTCCCAAGGGCGGTGGGGGCTGCCATAAATTTTAACATGGACATGAATAATATTTGGATAAAATACAAAGAACTCCCTTGAGGTTTCACTAAATTACACTCCACCCCAACCTATTGGATGCCTCCTCACTTGCTGTTAGCCAAGTAACCGGAGTTAAACACATCAAATGATATTCTCTCACAAAATTAACCCATATCACCCACCTCTAGTTATCCAACCAATTTGAGCGGGAAATGTTGAGAGACAATGTAATCTCTTCACCTGACTCAAGTCACCTATTAAGTTGCCTTTATCAATTTAATGAGCTCACTTACTTGAGTGAGAAAATAGGGAAGATACGACCGAGAGAGTGAGGCATCTACACGGTGTGCTTTGACCAGAGTAAGGGTTCCAGTTGCGGTCTCCGTGTGTTCTGATGGATGAAGTGGTGCGAGGAAGACCCAAAGGTGAGTTGTTGCATTTGGGGTGTGTTGGTGAGTAAGGAAGCTTGATTTTGTGTGTGTGGGTGTCTAACATTTGCTCATCTATTTGTTGTGATTTCAGTGAAAATGGGGGAAAACACTAGATTTTGCATTGTCATTCACTGGAAGGACGATTTCTTTTATGGTGGATAAATTTGGCATGGACTATTTCTGCTACATGGACCTTGCTAGTCAGGTGCACGCTGGATTGAGGCTAGACTGTGAGACTAGGCTGCGCATGGAAAGGGTTTGTCCAAGGAATAAGAGGATTTTGGTTGAAAATGATCATTCAATGCTGCAATGGTTCAAGGAGAATGATGCTGAAGGTAATGACATGCTACACCTCTATGTTGAACCCTTGAGCTCTGTCATGGAACCCTTTTTTTGAGGAGCCTATGGAAGGACACAGATCCACTTTTGATAGAAATAATAGTGTTGAATATGATTTTTATTATGAAAGTTCCAAACTTTTTTATGGTGGTGAAAGTTTTGATGTAGACAACACTGAGTTAAATGATTTTTTTTGTGTCTGAAAAGGGAGGGGAATGTGATGATTTTTCTAATTTTGATCCTGAAGATTACATGTTTGACCTGTATGGATCTAATTCTGGTGAGAAAAGACCATAGTTGGATAGGGCTTATAGGGGTAAATTTTTTTATAAGAGTAATGATATTACAATTGTCCTTGAAAGAGGAATGTTGTTTGCAAATGTGGATGCATTTAGGGAGGTTATGAGAGATTATGTAATTCAAGAGGGTTTTGAGATAGTTAGGACTAGAAATGAGAAAACTAGGGTTATTGCAATGTCTGATGGACGTGGGTGTGAGTGGTATCTGCATGTTAGTAGTAATACTGATGATATGATTTTTGAGATCAAGGTGTATGAAGGGAAGCACACTTGTGTGAAAAACAGTACTAACTCCAATGTCACATCTACTTGGATAGCTAATAAAATGGCTAATCAAGTTAGGGCTGATCCTAATATTAGTTATGCACTAATTTTGAACATATGCTCTCAACATACGGGGTTGAGGTTTCTAGGACCCAAATGTCTTTGGTCAAAAGTTCGCAAAGGAAATAACTAAGGGTAATCATACAAAAACTTTTAGTAAATTAAGGTAGTATGCTGAGATAGTGAGACAAGCTAACCCTTGGACAGTGGCTAAGTTACAAATTGAGAGATTAAATGCAACCTACTCATGTTTAAGAGGTTCTTCTTATGCCTAGATGCAATGAGGAAGGGTTTTTACACGAGGGTGTAGACCCTTCATAGGAACGGATGAATGTCATTTTTTTAAGGACTATATGGTGGGGTTCCATTAGGGATGGCAAAAATCCTCGAGGCTCAGGGATCCCTGCAGGGACCGTCTCGAATGGGGCCCCGAATGCTGGGTTTTTTTCCCGCGGGGATAGGGGTAGGGTAAAAAATTCCCCTATGGTATGTTCGGGGACAGGGATTATACTCCTCGTTTTGCGGATTTCTTATCTCCATTAAAATTATTATAATAGCCTTCCTAATATATATATATATATATATATTAGTAATTTTATCTTTATTAATTTTTATATTTATTTAAAATTTAAAAATTAAAATAATTTAAATTATGTTATTTTACTAAAATTAACTCTCCTTTACCCAATTACTCTATTGTTCTAGACTACAACTCTTAGTTCCACATTCTCCCCTTACCCAATTACCCAACGGTCCAAAACTAAAACTCCCAGTCCCACGCCCCTACGTACTCGTCCTTGTGTCACTGTCAACACTCAGCTTAGGCAGTCAGCCTCAGCAGCAACAATAACTAATTAACACCTCTCGATCTTCCATAGCTTCTTGGCGGCGTTATTTAAAATTTATAATACACACTCCCCTTTCCCAAATATTTCTCAATTAACCTTTATTTTGAATTCATTTTCTCTCTCTGAGTCACAATCTCACACTCCCATTCAATCTCCCCCCATTCAGCCATTCCCCCTACCAGGCTACCACACGGTCAACCATCAACGGCTCCAGTCCACAGTTCTGCCACGCAACACGTAGCCACGCCATTCTATCGTAGTCCACCGAGCCACGCGGTCCATCGTCCACCGAGCCACGCGGTCCACCATCCAGTCATCCACCAAGCCACGTTGTTCTGTCGCAGGCCCGAAGTGCCGTGATCCTCCTGTGGAGACCGCAACTACAAGGTGAGTCCGTGAATGACATTGTCTCGATGATTTTGTCTATTTTCTCATCCCTATTGATGAAATTATTGGGTTGATGAGGAATCTTCTTCTGTGCAACGTCGTTCCATCTTGTAGTGCCGTCACTCCATCCCCCCAGGGAAAGACCATAGTTAGATAGGGCTTATAGGGGTAAAATTTTTTTATAAGAGTAATGATATTACAATTGTCCTTGAAAGAGGAATGTTGTTTGCAAATCTTATGTAATTCAAGAGGGTTTTGAGATAGTTAGGACTAGAAATGAGAAAACAATATGTCCGATGGACGTGGGTGTGAGTGGTATCTCGCATGTTAGTAGTAATACCGATGATATGATTTTTGAGATCAAGGTGTATGAAGGGAAGCACACTTTGTGAAATCTCAATGTCACATCATCGTGGCATCGATCCGTCGTTGTACAGTCGCCACTCGCGTGCAGGACTACTCCGGTTGCGCTCCATTGCCGCTCACACCACCACCGGCTTCAACCGTAGCAGTGTCCACTTAATCCCAAACGTGATTTAGCTTTCTTTTTCCTATTTTTTTATTTTTATTTTTTGACATTGCAGGGAATCCTCGCAGGTATTTGCGGGGATTCAGGGAATGGGGATAGGGGAAAAATTCCCCCGTGGCGGGGATTGGGGACAGGAACGGGGGGTTAATCAGTTGACGGGGACGGGCCCTGCCCACTCCCTGCGCGGGTTCCTTCCCTAGGTTCCACACTCTGATGTCTCATTGGATGGAAACAATGTAATGTTCCCAGTTGCCTTTGCAGTAGTTGAGGTGGAAAACAAGGACAACTAGACCTTCTTCCTATATTTGCTGGAGATAATGATTGGCTCTAACATGGAGGGGAAGCCATTTGTCATTATGACTAATTGACAAAAGGTTATGTATTCTTGTCCTTTTACTATTTTTGGGTTGTTATTGAAGCACACTTGCATTTATAATTGACTCACTTTTTGTCCACTTATTTACTAGGGACTTGACCAAACAATTACAGATAACTTTCCTAGGTCCCAACACAAATGATGTTGCAGGCACTTGTACAACAATTTCAAGATCCAATTTCAAGGCATATTGCTTCGGACTCTATTTTGGAGAGCTGCAAGGACTTGCTACAATTGGGAGTTTAAAGAGACCATGACTGAGATCAAGAAGGAAGACTTGAAGGCATTTCAATGGTTGGAGAAGATTCCCACTGTAATGTGATCAAGACATGCATTTGATACACATGCAAAGAGTGATCACATAACCAATAGCATGAGTGAGAGCTTCAATCAATGGGTTGGTCAACCGAGAGGGAAACCTATTCTTACTTTGATTGAGTCATTTCTTGTGAAAATGATGGGCAAAAACACAAGAGGTATTCAAATGGTTATGTTTGGGAGAACATTATCAGCCCCAAGGCTGTCAAAAAGATTGATTAGATGAAAGGAAGAACTAATAATAGGTGTAGTATAGTACCTGCAAGTCAGATGGAATTTGTTATTAATGATGACGGGAAAAGATTTCCTATAGACTTGAAGAAGTGTATTTGTCAGTGTAAATTTTAGTATATGGTAAGTCAATATCATTCTATCTATGTTACCTTAATTTAAATACGATACAATACTACCTATAACCTAACTTCATTAGTGTCTGCTACAGGTTAGCCATGCAAGCATGCATTATGATGCATTTCTTATCTTAGACTTGATGTTGACCAATTTTGTGACCATGCCTATAGTAAGGCCTGCTATCAGTTGACATATGCAGAGATTATACACCCTATACTTGACCTATATTTATGAAATGCTAAAAGGGAATCGAATTCTTTGAAAAGTTTATGCTTGAATTTGGTGTAAGAATATGGCATGATTGATGATCAAATTGATAATTGATGCTATGATTATCATGTTGGTGTATGCCCTAGAGGCTGATACATTTGTCTGCATTTACATACATTCTATTATGCTTATTTGAATATATGAGGCATTTCATTTATTGTGTTCTTTTTGATAAATATAATAAAGTCCTTATAATAGTAAGTTTGATGCCATAGGTTATCGAGTGGATGACTTGATCATGAGATCCTTTTGGTTATAACACTATTCTTAAATATCCATAGTCAAGTATTATTGTTAATTAGGACAACAATAATACATTGAGACTAATATGTGCATAGACTGATGTAAGGATGGCAATGGGGCGGGGCGGGGTAGGATAGTGCTTCCCCCGCCCCCGTCTCCGTCTCGTTACGGTACCCATTTATGATCCCCACGGGTAGGCGGGGATCTCATGAGTAGTTAATAATTTAAAATAAAATCTTAAAAATTATAAAAAAAAACATAAAGAAAATAAATTTTAACACCATATACTACAACTTTATTCAATAATCTAAGATTCTTACAAAATTAAAAGAATATTATAAATAATAAACTAAATTCAATTATATTTTACAATAATCAATTTATATAAATAACTATTACATAAATAATATATATTTTTTAAAAAAAATTTATCATTATGGACTCATTCAATAAAAAAATCATTTCAAAATAATAAAAAAGATATGTATTTTCATCTCATCTCAAAGTAAAAAAGAAAAAGAAAAATAATATATGATACATATTAGATAAAAAAGTATACTTAATGGGTTTGAGGGTACATGCGGCGGATACTATAATCCCGGCCCTCGTCCTCATTTATTAAACGGGTACCCATCCCCAGCCCCATCGCGGGTAATCCCCGCGGATCCCCACGGGTACGGATAATTTTGTCATCTCTAGACTGATGACCACATCTCATGGGTCATGGATATGAGATATCAAGTCTTCACATGGGTACAGATTAGAGTAATGATGTATTGGATTGACCCATCATGAGAACGCTACATGGATCGTTATGTGAGTGTCATAAGTGATTCTCATAGTGACAATGGTGTCTGTGGTCCTTTGACCTGAAATCACTATGATTCCTACATGAGGAGTTGTGTGTTTTAATACCATCAAATATTATCTGTAACAAGGTGATTATAAAGTTGGTTATTGGACATACCGCAAATCATACAGAGAGATGTGAGTGACCTAGATGGGATTTGTCACTCCTATATAACAGGAGTGATATCTTCAGGCCCCCTGATTGAGTGAGACTGTGAAATGCATGGCCATGCTCAAATGAGTCAATATGAGATATTGATTTCATTTGTTGTTACAAAGTCTACTCGAGTATCAGGAAACGAATGATTGGACTATATAAGGGTAACGCATTCCATACCTTGTGTTCAATGTAGATATCTTGACAAATGGACTAAACGACACAGAAACATTGGTCACGAAAAGGTTATGTCAAATCACTGACATTCTTATTACTTGGGTAGCAGTGATGTGTTGCTAGATACCGCTCACTACTTGTAATATTAAAATGAGATTTTAATATTACTGCCAACGTAATGAGAACCTACAGGGTCACACACATAGAACAGACTAAAATTGGAGCAATAAATCCAAGTTGGATTCGGATTCAAATATGAGCCAGACTTATAACAAATGAGTCTAGGATTGCACAGCTTACCTTGCTGCTGCTCACACTCACTTAAGGTAGTCACTATTATAAATAGTACTACTAAGGATCTGCTAAGACACACAATTTTCAGAACCCTAACCGCACTTACAGAAAAGTGAGTGAGAGAGCGATAGGTTTCTTCTCTTCTCTTCGCAGCTAGCACTATGTGAAAGATGTGAGGCTTCTCTTTGCGGACGTTGAACGTTCGTGAGTCTGTTTGTGTGGATACCGCAAAGACATCGTTTCTATTACGGTGTTGGTGATTCACGTCCTTCCTTTTGATCATGCTTCAAGAGGTAAATATTTTAAAACTCGGATTATAGCTTTTCGCATGGATTCTCGGTGGGAATCCTAATTTTTTTGCTGCGTGATGTAACCGCAATTCCCAACATATCATGATTGATAATCAAATTGATTGTTGATGATGCTTCAATTTGGTATAAGAACATGGTATGATTGATGATCAAATTGATATTTGATACTTCAATTTGGTACTTTATGCTTACATGAGTATAAAGTAAATGATGCCCAAGGATGAGCCAAGTGTGGCAACAAGGCCTTGGAGGCTAAGAGACGCCTTAGTATAGAGAGCTCTCTTAAAGAAATTAGGCACCACCATCTCATATAATATTTTTGCATTGCATTGCATAAGCATCATACAACATCATACAAACATTTATTATTACATTTTGCTGCTAAATGTTCTAAACAGTGAGTTGATATATGGATGTGATTACTGTAATCGTTTATGCTCTAACTCACTGTGTAAAGTGTTTTCTGTGACTTGACACAGCTGAAAGCACCTTGATTTGTATATTAGTATTTTACTTAGTTTGTTTTCCTACTAAGAATTACAAAATTCTCATTATTTGTATGGTGTTTTCTAGATAAATAGTTATGGCTTTGATCACTCAATTGATTGATATTGAAGTTAACTGGATGTATAATCTTGGTGATGATCTGGATGTATAATCTCGGTGATGATGTTTTCATTTTACTGATCTGGAATGTCATCATTTTATACTCTCATACTATGTAGTTATGTAAGTTGCCAAGACTATGTGTATATCATTTAAGCCGAGGGCATGTGTAAGCCCTAATATTTTGGACGCCTAAGTATTTTGTTTGATTAGTTTAAATAGTATAAGTTTTTACTAGGTTTTGTTCATAATTTAGTATAAACGGTACATCTGTAAATAAATAAAAGCTTAATTTTGATGTTTGATGTGTATACAATACTATTTTACACTTAATTTGATCATTTAAATTATATAATAAAATTAAATTGCAAAGAGATAAACTTATGATGATTCTAAAGTAAAGTAAAGAATTAAGAATTTCAGTTTATCTTTTAAATAGAATTACATAATTGAAATAAGAAAATAACTATGATAATCCAATTTTGATAATAAAATTAGGGTAATATAAGAAAAGGAAGAATCAAAACATTGTGGATCAAAAAAAATAAATTTGCATTTTTTAAAGTGGATTTTTTGAAGGACAGAAGTCGCATGGTGGAACAATTGGAGAATAAGAAAAAAATCAAAAGCAGGCGAAATTGATATAAAAAGTGATTTCAACAACAAAAATGATGTTATGCAAGAGTCTCGTGAGGAGAATATGCCTGATAAATGAAAGTGTGTGTCTCCTTGCACTCTATCGAATTTTGAAGAGTGGTTAATTGAGAGAAAAATAATTTCAAGGGTATTTGATTGAAGTTAAGATTAGGGTTTTGATAGTGATTATGATGACAAGTAAAGTAGATGTATTTTTCTTATTCAATGTAATACCATTAGAACTCAAGGGAAGACTATTCATGTTTAATGAATGAGTTTACGAATTGGGAGCATCAATATCAGAAAAAGTAAAATTTCTTTCGATCTTTAATAAATTGCTCTCGCTCGTATTAAAATTTTTGTATTGGATCTCTCTGGTGAGTTAGGATAGAAAGTTAGCAACTATTCGAGAAATATTTTCTTTTTTCTAAGTAATGTTCCTTACGAAATACATCAATCTTCATTGTTGTCTTCAACAATTAAATACTTGACTTTTCTTAACATTTTTGTACTTTTCCTTATACTTGGTGATAGCCACATTGTACAATTATATCCATATGCCTTCTCCAATCTAAAGACCTCTTTGAATTAGAAAAGTTGTATAATCCATATCTCTAGATTGGAGAAGGCATATAAGTTGACTTCTGTAGGATTTGACTATCATCGATTGTCTAGAAGAGCGTGCCTAAAAATGTTAATAAAATTTATGTATTTAACCGTTGAAGACAATGATAATGATTGATTTATTTCACAATGAACATTACTTTTGAAAAAATTGTGCTTCTCAAATTGTAGCAAGCAAGATTAGTATCCTAATTCATCAGGAGAGAAATCAATACAAATTTTTTTTTAAACACGAGCACGATCGATTCAAGAGCTTAAAAGAAAAATGACTTTTTTTATACTAACGCTCCTCTAAGATTCGTTAAATTTGGACAGTCTTTCATTAAGTTTCATATTGTATTATATATATATATATATATATATATATAATATTATTTTATACTAACGCTCCTCTAGACTGATTCGTTAAATTTGGACAGTCTTTCATTGAGTTTCATATTGTATTTATATATATATATATATATATATATATATATATATATATATATATATATATATATATATATATATATACTTTCACTTGTTATCATCATCACTCTCAAGTTCCTAATTTTAGTCTAGTCCAATTTCCTTGAGATTACATTTTTTCTGCTACTATTTAATAATTGTTACATGATTGTAAATAAACACATGTTTTCTGTGCCACCAACAAGGGTAATGTTATTGGGGCTACCCTTTCAACTATGGTAGTTCTATTAACATTGAGCACATAATATTATTCGAATATTTCTCTCTATAACACTCTAGTATAATGTCATTTTCATTGGTGTCATCATTTTTGATAAAAAATTTCATTTGCCTTTGATTTCTTTCTTATTCCCCGACTTCTCCACCAGGAGGCTTCTGTTCATCAAAAAAATTACTTCATAAAATCGTGTAAATTCATTATTATAATCCATAATGTTTTTGTCTTTCCTTTTGTATATATCATTACCTAGTCTTGTCCTCATCATCATAAGAGGTGGAACTGTTTTTAGTATGCAAACTTTCGATCATATCAACTGCTTGAAAATGTTACTATTAGAGTAGGGATGTCCTGCGGGTCGGGTCGACCCACGAACTCGCAGGTTTCAACCCAACCCAACTTATAAAATATAGGTTGGGTTGGGTTCGTAGGTTAGGTCAGGTTGAAGAACAGTGTGTGGGTTGGGTAGCGGGTTGGAAGATTTCCAACCCAACACAACCCAACCCACCCATCCTTTAAAAAAAAAAGTGGCCCAGACAGAGTGTACATTTTGTTTCAAAAATTCATTTAAGGTTCGTAAATATCTTCTCTGATATAGCTAGGAACAATGTTAGACCATGTAAATACGCTAACAAATAGAGGACAAAGTGGAAAAAGTAAAATGCATCAAAATCCTATCTATTTGCTCCTTCTCCACTAGCCCCAGCGCAACTAGTAGTTCTTTCTTCTCTGCAACTAGTTCTCCATAGTGCATACGTTCTCCCAAGCTCCCACCATTTGCACCTTGAGTCCATGACCATTGCTTCTTCTCCCACCCGATCTATATGTCGTTCTCTACAACTAGTCACGCCACCACACAACCACACATCCCTCTTCCCCTATGTAGCTTTTTCAGTTTTCTGCACCACGCAACCCTAACAAGTAAGCCTTCTTCCTCTACTTTTTTCATGTAAATCTGGAACATAAGAGGGAATGCAGCTGGGTACAGTGCAACTGCACTATACGGGCAAGGAAGTAATTATTTAAATTTATTAGATGTTACATATTCCAATTTAGTACATGCATGGAATAAAGAAAGATAAAGTTTTTCTACAAGGGTATATCTAGTTTCTACATCATTAAGCAGTCGACTAAGGTAATATACAACACTTTCAGTTTCATCTTTGGCATCCTAGGCTAATAGGCAACCGATAAACTCATCAGTTGTTGCAATTTAAAGCTTTAAAGGCCTTCTTAGAGATAGAGGAACTAACACCGGTGGATTAGTTAAACAATGCTTAATCTGCTCAAATGCTACTTGCTGCCCCTTAACCAAACAAGCTCTTCAGCTCATTTTAATCGAAGTAAAGGCAAGAATGCTTTCATCTTGTCAATTGAATTGGCTTTGAATCGTCGTATAAAGTTTATCTTGCCAATCAAATTCTACAACTCTTACTTGTTCCTTGGAGGTTTGGCTTACAACACAACTTTAGCTTTATTCTGGTTAACTTCAATATCTTGTTGATAGACTAAAACCCCTAATAAATTACTAGCTGATACACCAAAAGCACACTTTGCTGGGTTCATGATGTGTGGATAAAATACACACATCTTGTGCTTGATTTGAGGTGGATTTAGGTGTGCTTTGATTGATATATGTTGGAATTTATGCCACTTTTAATCTAATTATCCTTGGTAGCTCATGATTAGTCTTTCTTTATATTTTTAGGTCCAAAAGAGGTGTTTTAACATGGCTTTATGAAGCTTTGGATGGATTCATTGTAATGGAGTGGAACTCAGAATTTATATGACCAAGATTCACGGGGTTTTTGACCTTTGCGTGATAAAATGAGTATAACTTGAGTTACGAAAGTCAAAATGAGGTGATTCTAGTGGCATTGGAAAGCTAAGAAATAGAGCTACAACTTTTATAAAGACCATTTCTTTGAAAAGTGATGTTTTGAGCAATTGAGGAGTTACACATGACTATGTGTAACTTGGAAAGTGCTTTTATCAAGCTCACATGGTCTTGTGTAACTTTAGGAACACTTCTGACTACATCACACGGTAGTGTGTCTTGGTCACATGACCGTGTGACCCCCTATATTAATGTTACGTAATTCAAGATCACACTATCATGTCATGAACTTACACAATCGTGAGAGGTATTCTGGAGCGTAAAAGAGACAGTTTTCATCTCAATTATTGTAAATAGAAGCAAATCCTTAAACCTAAAATATACAGAGTCTGCAAGAGACTTTGAGAGGCATAAGGATTGAAGGCTAGCACTTGGAAGGCAAGAGCAAGAGTCATTGAAGATCAACCATTGACGTCTTTTCCCTCATCTTCATTTTCTCCATCTTCTATTTTTTGTTTTGAAATCATGGTTATTTTTTTAACCTTTGTTCTTATTTGTGCTACAATGGCCATGAGCGGCTAAACCTTTGTTTTTCTAGAATTGGGATGAAATTCTTTATTTCTTTATGTTGAATTGTTAATTTGATTCTTTGTTAATGATAATTATTGTTTTTGATTCGTTCTTGGTATGCCTAATGCTTGTGGTATGTTGCGTGCCATATTTATATGATCTTAGGCTTTAAGTGAAGGATCAAAAGATGAAATCTAGTTGCTTGATAATAAAAAAATTGAACTTAGGAATTGAGATATAGACAAAGGCTTAAATCCTTTGAGGAATCAACGATTGTCATGAATCTTAATGAGTTGGAACTTGGATTAATTGTCATGAGAATAAGATTGATGGAATTTTAGCACGTTTTTAGTGCCAAGAAATTGAGCTTTAAATAATTTAGGATAAATTGCCTTCAAGAACATAATTGAACATTAGTAAAGACATGATTACAATTTGTCATAGGGGATAGTGTGGTGAATTCTCAATCCTAGGCCTTTAAATATCGGTTAAATCTTGACTTTTCTTGATTTATTTACTTTTTTTATTGATTTGATTTTTGTCTTAATTTAATTGAACTTTAACTATTGATTTTGATTCGCTTAAACAATCAAAGTAGCCATAAGAGTTAGTAATCAATCGATCCTCGTAAGAATGATCTTTATTTCACTACTTGTACGATCCGTGCACTTACAAAAAATTAACAAGTTTTTGGCGCCATTGCTGGAGATCATGTTGATATTAACACGAATGGTAGTTTTATTTATTTAAGCACTTTTTATTTTATTTTATTTTATTTTCACTTTATTTTTCTTTGAATTTTCAGGTGTTGATTTTTTCTTATGCGTAGAGTGAGGAGTCAAGAAGATCTTATTATTCCCATTGATCTTGAGATCGAGAAAACACTTCGTGACATTGGAAGGGAAAGAAGAAGACAGAGATTTGAGGAAGACCACATGGCAAACAACATGAATTAAGTCGTTAATCAAGAGAGAAAGCTGAGGGATTATGGAACTCCCAATGCTAACACTCGTCAGTCTTTCATTATACGGTCACGGGTGGAGGCCAACAATTTTAAGATAAAGACTTTACTAATCTAGATGGTCCAATAATTGCAATTCAATGGGTCAATGTCTGAAGACCCAAATTAGCATTTGGATGAGTTCTTGGAGTAATGTGATACCATAAAGATTAATGGGGTGTCAACTGATACTATACGGATCAGACTCTTCCCCTTTTCTCTTAGGGGAAAAGCAAAGAAGTAGATTCATTTAGAAGCTCCAAATTCACTTACCACTTGGGACTTGATGGAGCAAGTGTAACACCCCGAAAATTGCTTGTTTTAATATATATATTTATTTTATAATATTTGTGATTTTTGAGAAATTTTCTGGAATTATTTGAATTATTTGATTATTTTAATATTTTTTCGATTTGCATGCGCGCTGAGCTGGACCAGGAAAATAAAATATTTTTTTCGAGACTAGAAAACTTTGGACTGTGAAAACGTCAACAAGGGATCTTACTAAACTCTAGGCTGGGCACGCTTTACGAAGTTTTTATTTTTCAAGATTTTATCTGATAAATAAAATCGCAGTACACTTTATTATCTGTTGGATAATAAATACTATTTTTACTAATTGTAACCTTTGTCCACTAGATAATAGTTCTAATAGAGTATTAATCATCTTTTCTAGAGAGCACTTTAATGACATCACCAAGATGACATCAACACCATGACATCACCCTCCACTTTTTAAAAAAATATGTGAAGCTTCTCAAGGAAGTTTTGTATCAAGCTTCTCAAGGAAACTTCACCTTTTCTCTCTCCTTCCTTGTAACCCTATGGCCATTGGGGGGAAAAGATAACCAAAATTGTCATCTTTTCTCTTTACCACACATCACTTTTTCATTTTCAAACAAGATTTCACTTTTCACTCTCACTTTTCTCCTTTCTCTCTCTCACACTTTCTCTTCTCCATTTTTTCTCCACTCTCACGGTCACTACACCATTTTTGGCCATCCATCCTTGCTTCCTCCAACCAACCTTGATTCTTGATTCTCCTTGTCACATAAAAGCTTTTCTCTTTGGTGATCCTCTCTTGATTCCTCCATCTTCATCATTTTCTATTAAGCCCTAAAACTTGAAGCTTTGAGGTAAAGTCCTTGACTTTCATATTTTCTCTTCTCATTTTCAGGATCCTTGGTTACCTTTGTGATCAAGGACTCCTCTTTTCAAGCTTTAGTTATTGATTAGGTGAGTTTGACTATCCTAGGATTTTGTTGGTGGTGGTGGATGAAAATCACAAAAAGGTCTCAAGAAGCTTACTTTCTTTTGTTGTCTCTTGAGGTAAGAGGGAGATCATCCTCTTCAACCTATCTTGGTAGTGAGGAACACGTTTTTGTGGTGGTGGTGAGGAATCCATGTGTGGGTTACTCACTTTGTTGTATGATTTCCTTTGGTAATGTTGTGATTGATTGTATTGTATGACTTTAATATTTGCTCTTGTGTAACTTGATGGATTTGGAATGCATTGGATGCTTAGTTGTGTATATGGAAAGCAAGGGATTCTTACCCTTTTTGTTTGGAGGCTCACGGCCAAGAGGCCTTTAATGGGTCCAAGATAGAAATTTTGTGCTACTTCAGGACTTAAGCAATCAAGTAATAAGTAACTAATAATGTGATGAAAATTTTGGGTTCTTAGCCCTTGAGAGGTCACAACCATGTAGGGCACCTATGGACAAATTTTGTATCAATTAAAACTTAGGTAATTAGGTGATTAGATAATTAATTAGGAATTTATAATATGAAAAGAATAAAGAACAAAACTTTATCCTATAGCCTAGAGTGATTTTTGGACAAAGAAAGAACATGAGTGTGGGTGAGGTTATGAAAAGCTTAAAATAATTACCTTAAGTGAGTTTGAACTAAAATAAAGGAAATGTTTTATCTAATTATGAGTAAAAAAAATTGAATGAAAAATACTATATAATTTC